>JARHVA010008677.1:295000-352500 GCA_037957365.1 Torreya grandis | reverse complement strand
TAGCATCCATCTAGTTCATCATAAAATATTTTTAAATATTCTTAGGTTATATGTGAAAACATTTCATTAAAACCTTAAATATACCATGTAAATTTTTTCTTAGGATTTTTAAATTCAAAACTAGCATTTACTTAAAAATTTCAATGTATTTCATTAACATGGGAAGGCTCATACTTTCCTAGCCATTTATAATTAGGGTTTTTAGGGATTTATGTAGGGTTATAGGGATGGCCAAGCGATCCACAGGGCCCTGTATATACAATATTTATTTCATATATCAATGAATACAAATATTAATATTCTATTAGATTATGGTATTATAGATAAGACTCAAACTCTAGATCTTAATGTAACACAGATTAATTCTTCCATTAATTAGGAAGTAGAATGGTACACACTAGACTAGGAGGTGAGTTTACTTTAAATACCAATCCCATTATTGATCCTAATCAATTCATCACTGAGTAAGTTATGATTTTGGATCAGATCCTCATAAACATGCAAGAAATTAGGGACCAAATCACAACCCTAGAATAGGAAATGCATGGCCATGTAGAGAAGAATACTCAAGAAGAACCTAAAGAGCATCATGTTGAGTAGGAACATTCTCAAGAGTAGAGGCATGAGGAAGTACCACAAGATACAAGAGATTGAGTAGTTACAAAGTTGGCAAATGATGTATAAAAAGGTGAATCCACCCAAGTTTGATGGTACCGTATTAGGAGATGGAGCTAAAATGTGGCTCACAAAGATGGAAAAATATTTTGAAATACAAAATTAATCTAAAGTGATAAAATAAGTCTCATGATCATATAAACTTATTAATGAAATAACAACTTAGGGGAAAACAAGAAGCTCAAAATGAACCTTGAATCTACCACCACCACTTGGGAATAATTTGTGATATTTTTCAGGTCATGATGGCTTCCATAATTGTATTTCAATTATAATCTTACAAATTTTAAGAATCTTAAGCAATGATACCTACTAGTGAATGAATATTATGATAAAATCACCAAGCTCCTTAAGTATGCACCTTAGGGATGAGAGGTTTAGGATCAAGAAATTCATTATGATACCAAAACCTCAAATTAGTTTTGAAATAGATGTGCATGGGACATCTACTATGGGATAGGTCTTTGTGAAGGTAGTCAAGCAAGAACATAAACTAAAATATCTTTCCCAAGTTAGAGATAAGTTCAATAAAGTTTAGAATTCCTGAACCCACTTTTAAAAATAATAACTAGAAGTAGATTAGTGGAGACTCTAATAGATATTTTAAGAACCAAAATGCTAATTTTAGTAGTGGTTTAGGTAACAATAAATGTAGTAATGGTTTCAAGTGAAGTTTAAAGGAAAACAAATAGTTTGACAGGAAAGGACCACCTTGAGGTTACTTCATTTATAGAGGTGACTATTATGATCAAGAATGTACTCAGGATAAGTCAAAGAACAAGGGTTCTTCTTCTTAATTGGGAACATTTTAGCATCCAATTCATGCAACTATTGATAATCATCAGGCTGAGTATAAAGCTTCACCCATAAAACTATCAATTATTTTATTTGATCATCAAGTTTCTATTTTGATTGACATAGGAGATGCATAATGTTTCATTGATCCTATAATGCTTAGTAAATTTCCTATAGAATCTAGAGTTATGGTAATTGCATGGTCAGTATAGTATGGGAATGAGTCAAAGGTCAAGGTTGATAAGTGTCTAGTCAAAGTTGAGATTAGCTTGCTTGAATTCACTATAGAAGTGGATCATTATGATTCAATTTTAGGGTCATATGATGTGATCTTAGAATTCAATTGTATTTAAAATCATAAAGCTAATGTTGACTACTATCTAAAGAAGGTTGAGTGCCAAGATGATTTTAGAAATTAGACACAAATTCAAGGTGAGAAAAGGGAGTTGAAGCTTAGGCAAATTTATGCAATTTAAATCAATAAATCTCAGAGGAAGGGATGCCAAGAATTTATTGTTAAGATAAATGAGATGGAGGAATCTAAGGAATCATCTATCAAGGATTATCCTTTTCTAAGAAACTTTCAATATGTGTTTCCAAAGGAATTACTTAGATTACCACCCAAGTTTGAGTTTGATTTCTTGATTGATATCATATCTAGATTAGAATCAAAATATAAGGCACTTTACAAGATGATAGCCACCAAATTTGTTGAGTTGAAGGCTTAAATTTAGGAATCATTATCAAAAGGACTAATTTAACCAAGTGTGTCATCATGGGGTGCACTAGTAGTCTTCATCAAGAAGGATGGTACTCTTCACCTATGTATTAATTATAGGATGTTGAAGAAGGTGATAATCAAGAACATATATATCTTACCTCACATTAACAATCTATTTGATTAGATACGAGCGGGAAAATTATTTTCTAAGATTAATCTTAGAGTAGGGTATCATCAATTGAGACTATGTGATGAGGATATTCTAAAAATAGCATTTAGAACTCAATAAGGGCACTATGACATCATAACATTACCTTTTAGATGAACAAATGATCCAACATCATTTATTAATCTCATAAATAGCATGTTTAGTGAATATTTAGAATGTTTTATATTGTTATTTCTTTATGACATCCTCACATATTCCAAGGATGAGGAGAAACATCTTCAACATTTGGAACTAGTTTTATAGCATTTGTGAAAGTATAGGTTGTATGATAATTTTTCCAAATGTGCATTTTGATAAAAGAAAGTGCAATATTTGGGACATATTATATCTGTAGATAGAATTTCAATGGATTCAATGAAGATAAGAGCCATAATGGAATGGCCATGTAATAAGAATGGGCATGAGGTAAGGAGTTTGATAGGGTTAGTGGGTTATTATAGGAAATTTATTCCAAAATTTTCTAAGATAACTAATCTAATTACATCTCTTCAGTGGAAGAATAAATTTTTTGTCTAGTCAGACAAGTGTGAGAAAGCCTTTTAGGAGCTGAAAATGAGGTTTACTATAGCACTAGTGCTTAGAGTTCCCAATACTAAGTCAATTATCATTGATCATAAATGCATCTAGGGATGGACTTGGAGGAGTTCTTATGCAGTATAGTTCAATTTTAGCTTATGAGTCTAGGAAACTAAATCTATATGAGTTGAATTATAGACCATATGATCTAGACCTTGTTGTAATAGTGCATGCCTTATAAGTTTTGAGGCATTATTTATTTGGAAAACTTTTTGACCTCAAGACTAATAACTTGGGACTCAAGTACATCTTGACCCAACTAAACTTGAATGTTTATCATCGATGATGGTTAGAATTCTTATCTAGTTATGATTTTAATATAATTATATAAAGGGAAAGGAGAATAGAGTTATTGATGATATAAGTCATAGAAGGTACATAACATCCATGGCTACTATTAGGTGTACTTTTCAAGATTTGATAATAATCTATGATTAGGTCAAGAAAGCATTGTCATAGAATTCTCAAAATCCTAGGTATAAAGGATTCAAGATGGAGAGTGATGTTCTTTTAAAGTAAAATGGTATAATATATGTGATTAATAGAGAAAATATAAGTAACATGATACTAAAGTAACTACACAATGCCCTATATTCAGGACATCTAGGTGTCTCCAAGCTCATGGTTGAGCTAAGGCCACTCTATTTTTGGAAAGGGATTGAGAAAGATGCAATAGATTTTGTGTCTTGTTATTTAGAATGTTAGCATGTAAAATTTGAACATGTGAATATACTAAGATTGTTATATCCACATGATAAATTGGAATGGTAGTGGCAGGTGATTAACATGGACCTTTTCCAAGGGTTGTCATTATCATGGAAATAACATGATATGATATTGGTTGTATTTTACACCCTAACAAAGGTAACCCACTTCATACCAAGTAACTTGAAAGATGATACACCTATTATTAGTGCCTAAAATTATGTTAAAAAAATTGGACCCTTGTTAGTAAAATGCCCAAGTCCCAACTGGGTGAGTATCAATGTTTTATTCAGTATCCCTAGTCCTATCTCTATATATTCCTTTAGAAGGTTGAAGTTCATGTTTTTAATTTGTGAAGTCTTTTGTATTATTTTTGTCGAGTGAAAATGTTATATCCCTTTGAATTTTTAGGATTTTTGGCATCTACATAATGCCCAATGAAAATAGATATTTAGGACTTTTATCTTGAACAAAAACCTTAAAGACTTATTTTTTTTAGAGATTTGATCCACTTCAAAAGTTTTGAAATAATTCCATACCTTGTCTTTTGGTATTAAATGTTTTTGGATCATTTATCTCAAACTTTTTATCTACAATAAAAAATCTGAAGGATACCTACCCTTTGGATGATTTACCCACACAAAAATCCCAAAGGATTTGTAGGTTTATCTTACCCTTGTAAAATATTTAAAGGAACTTTTACTTTGGGCATTTTGCCTTTGTAAGTTTCCTAAAGAATGTCTACAAAAGGTTCGAAGGGAACTCTCTAAAAATTAAGGACATTTTCTATAGTTCTAAAGGAATTGTAGAGTTTGATCAAAGGTGTCATGGTGCAACAATTCATAGTGAAAATATAGAAGTATAGACAAGCCTCTTTCTATGCATGGATTTGTTGCCTTATGTTTGAAGAAGAAATTTTGGGGCACTAAATGAAATTGTCTAATTGTACCTTAGACATGTTTTGATGACTAAGGTGAGGAATTGCCTGATGAACTAAATGAATGACATGTGTCTATATTAGGGGACTCTTATGAATGTTATTGAGGGTCTAGAGGATCTTACACCCTTCCTTGAATAAAGAAAACTAATGTAAAGATAAAAGGTGGCTAAGAGTCTGAGCATAAGTCTACATTGGACACATGGTGCATTCTTAGGGTTTTATGAGTTTTAGTCCCCTTTTAAAGATTATCCCACTTACCTTTTGGTGGGTAAGGTATCGAAAGTCTCTAGGGCCCAAATTTAGAGTGTGCTAAGAAAGTGATGCCATGTGGTAGATCTTAGGGGTCTTTTAGATTTTGGTCCCTTTTTGAAATTTTCCTCACTTACCTTTTGGTGGGCAAGGTTCAAAAGGTCTTAAAAGACCCAAACATCTAGATTTTAAATTTAAATAATGACACATGGCATTATTGCATCCCATGAAGAGTTTAGTGTATATTTCATCACTGTACTAAAGGAAATAACAAGTGAAATAGGTGAAAAAGTCCTTAAAGCCCAAAAAAGGCACTTTAATTTATTTTCCACTTGTATAGGTCCACGTGTTGTAAGGAGGATCACCTGGCATAATAAAAACATTTGCACCTTCCCTCTCTTTTTTCAAAAGAAGCTCAAGTGATTAATGAGGGTGGTTGATAATTAGCCATTGTGCTTTAAAGAATTAATGGAAACCCTAATTTTGAAATGCAAAGGATTATAACTAAGGAATTTGTCTTCATTTTTGTTTACCCTTTACAATTAGATCTTCTATTTGTGCCTTTGAGCTATATGTGTGACCTAGCTAATTATAGTGTGAGAACATAATTACAATGAGTTCTTCATGGAACTTTAGCTTCTATTGTGTGCCACCCTTTAGATTAATAATAAGTTTTCTTTCATTTCCTTGTGTTCTATGAGAAGAATTGAGAGGTATTGCAAAGGTTGTTTGAAGTGAAGGGTTTGTCAAAATTTAAAATATTATACTATAAATCTAGGGAAAAAATGGTGGCATCCTTGACTTATATACAAATCATCATTAGCTCTATTTTATATGGGATTAATGATACAAATGTTATGGGGTTAGACCTGGTGGCCCTGTTGAATGTCTTTTAGTGGCTAGACCCCCTCCCAGTAGTTGTTAATGTTAGAATGAGTTACATCACCCCTAAAATAGCATTCCCCTTGGCTACCCCATACCCATAATTGATTATTACATGTGCTCAAGCATACCAACCATATGATAAGACTATCATTAATGGTAGCCATTTAGTTGTTTTCTCTTTCACCCCTATGGCCCTTAGTACCATGTTCAGAATTCCTCCCTAGCCTAAAGCATTAGACTCTCCTTGGAGTAATGCTAGGAGTACATTGAGAAGAATGACAAAATAATTTAGGACATGATCAACTTTTACTCACTAGACAAGAGAAGACAAAAAGTCTCCAAGATGCCCAAGAGTTTGCAACTGGTAGAATTTAATGAATTTCCCTAGTACATCATCACCATGGCTACCAAGATTTAAGGGGTGCCCACCACACAAAAATTTTATCCATATATTTTCTTGATCCTAATCTGCATGTTAAACAAATAGAAAAAGATGGATTAGGCTACCATCCTCAGTGATAATCTGCATAAGCAGATAATGTAACTCTAGGCTACAATTCTTTCAAAATAGGTGTTCATAGGTAAATTTTGCATGTCCTCATATTTAATGTACAACTTAGTACACAATAGTACATTCTCTGGGCTCACTAAGAACCCTAATCGAATGAGAATTCATGAGATATACCTAGAAGTTACTATGGATGGTTTCCAGAAGAATTTTTACAAGGTATATAATTTCTTCTTAAACATTATGATGAGTGTCTTCTTTCCTTTGAGAAGCCTTAAAATATTATCCAGGGTGGCCAAGGAAGTAATTGAGAAATATGGCACCTCTTACATTCAATTTAGGATATTCACATATATTAGGGTAAGTGGTTACTCAAGGTACCCATACAGATTTGTAAGGTACCTAGATCATAAGTTGGTAGTAATGGAACTGAGTTGATAGATGGTGCCTCTACATGAGATGATAATGGCCAATAAGATAAATAATCTCTTTAAGTTTCTAATTCAAATTAGATATTATTCATGTACTTTTGTTTCCAAGGCAAATGGATTGGAACAAGAAATGGACCAATATGTAATTGATAAGATGCCACCTAGGCCTAATTATGACATTAGGTGGTTGGTAAACATGATAACCAATGTGATTTTGCATCAATCACATTATGAAAACATCTGGTCCTACTACAACACTAAGGAGGATGTCAAGAAATTAGAGTATATGAGGTTGATGATGTAAGAGGTTATTACATACAATATCACTCCCATACCCAAGGACATGGTAGATGATAATGTAACATTGTAATTCATGTATAATACAACCAATGTTGAATCCCAACCCATCCCATAGGTAGACTTCAATATTCAAGAAAAAAATTCCATCCACTAGAGAACATTTCCAATTATGAGAAGAACCTTTAGATGGTTGAAATAACATGGGGTTGATATTGGTGAATATGATACCCCCACCCTCTAAGAGATTAGATAGGTTCAAGATCTAAGAGGTTTTCTCCCAAAATACAATTGTTATCCTATGCTCCACCACTAGTAGTGAAAGGCAAGGGGAAGTACAAGCTTAGTTATGTTTATTTCACTGAGTTAGTTAATGTGGAGTCGATAATGGTATCACAGTCCAAGGTTGGATTATCTTTCTCAAAGATTACAAGCTTGGTAAAATATTGAGACAAAATTGTTACTAAGAAGGTCACATTGGCTAGTGCCACCCCCATATCCATTTTGGTAGAGGGATCCCTGATAGTGTTATCCATTCCCATGGCCAATCTAGCTATAATTACACCTACTCCACTAATTCAACAAGCAACAAATACCCCTCCCCCAAAGATATATTCAAGGAAGAGCATAGATGAGGATGAAGGAAAGAAGCCCAAACAAAAGAGAGTTAAGAAGGCTCTACACCTCCAAGTGGATTTATTATGAAGAGGAAGGTGGTTTCATTTAAGGATGTACCATCTAAGGAACTACATATGAAGAGAAAATATGACCAATCCTCATATGCCCATAAGTTAAGGGATATGAATGATGATGAAGATTTAGATTAGGGAAGGCACATCATCAAGGTGATGAAGAATAAATGTGATTTCATTCCTCTACAAGTAATGACTAGGAAAAGAAATCCAAGGGAGAGACCTCAAACCCTTGAGAAGGCCCCAATGATGGGTTTATCTATAAAAAGGGCCCTTTAGGATTAGAAGGAAAAGGTAATGAGGAATATGTTCTAACCTCAAATTATCCTTTATATTTTAATGATATAGTGTAGGTTAGAGTTGAGGTAACCATGTAAGATCAGGACCCTCAAGAAAAAGAAACCATATCATTAGATATGAATACATTCATTGATGATGCCATAACCCAACCACCAAGATAAGGTGATTAAGGTGGGGCTAAAGATCTAAACATATATGATGATAAAGCCAAAGTAGAGATAGAGGAAAACATTCAAGGCACCACTGATTCTGAGGTGGTGGTTGAGAAATAAGGTTTATAAGAATCCTTAGAGGTACCACAAGATGTCCCTTCTCCTCTAATAGTGCCAAGTTCATTACAAGAGGAGAGGGAGAGCATGGAGGAAGGTGGGGGAGAAAAACTATAAATAGGTACCCCCACCCATACAAAAAAAATAAAGAATTAGATATTTCTAATAAAGATGCTGAGGAGGGTGATTTAGGAGATGTTTCTTCAATTAAAGTATCATGAAGTATTCTCCCTCATATTAGGATCCATGACCCAACACATAATAAAGGTCTTAAATCCATAAATGGTGAAGATTTGCCTAAAAGGTAGTAAGGACATCACCATAGCTTCATCAATGCCTAAGGCCTAAGCAAATGAAGAAGGTGAAATAATTGTGTAACCTTATAAATAGTCGATAGAGTAGGGAAGTTAAATTGAATTATTTCTCAAAGGATCTCATCAACCCAAGTCAAAGTATGGAGTTTTGGAGCAGATTGAGCTAGACTTGGAAAAATAATAAGAGTGAATAAAGGTGATGAGTAGAAAGAGAGTGATGAAGATATTGAGCATTTATATTGATCCCACAACCCATTCCTACATCAGTCCCTACATCAAGCACTCTAATGACACCAACTTATACTATCTTGAGGCTAGCATTGATGTCTACCAAAATAATGAGATTCTAGACTAGGCCCCTTCTCTGGGACAAAGAGTAGGTCAAATAGAAAATGCACATCATGAGCAATATTGAGGACATTAATGTAATGAAGATCACTCAGGCACATAAAACCAAGCCCCCAAAAATCCACAAACACATTTTGAGACCACCTTCATCACTATAAGAGAAAGGAATATGGAGATATCCATCCCTCCATTAGGTGATTTGAATAAACATTCTCCCCTTGAGAGTTACTTTGTTTATAGATACAGTCTAGGAGAGCCATATAAGAATGAGTTGAAATATAACTCATAGTTCTTGGCTAACATGATGGAATAGAGGATGGATAAAGAAAAGGCCACCATGAAATATTTAAAGGTAGAAAACCAAGCTATGATCCAGTACTTGAAAAAGTTACTGAGTGAGCCTAAGGTAGTGACTCCAACAACTAGAAAGGATCCAAGTCCTCTCCATCTCACATTTTTTTCATCATTTGAATCTGGTCTAATTGATGATTTGAAGACCAAAGTATAGGAAAAAAATAATGGTAGTAAGACTTAGGCACTCTCTTATAAGAAATAATCCACTTGGCATTTAAATGATTGAATAACAAAGTGGATAATAAAAGAGAGTGTGATGCCTAGATGTTTTCTTATGAGGAAGACAACAAGAAGTGGGAAGAAGCTTAGCAGAAAATGGATGAGATATATAATATGGGCATAAAAAAATTTATTAAAAAAAAATCATTACTCCAAATGATCATAAAATTCCCAAGGAGTATCAAATGGAAATCAAGCATCATCTTCAATCTAAAAGGATAGGAATAATCCCTCAAGACTATGACCAAAGAGATAAATGTCATGCTAAGGAAAATGGTGAGCCTTGGTGGTGAAAATGATTTGGGGGAGGAGGTAGTGTGCATTGATCTAAAAAACCTCATTGATGTACCAAAAGAGTCCTTTGATATCCATAAGATATATCAATTGGTGTCACTTGAGAAATCTTGTGACTAGCTCAAAGAACTCATTAGATGAAAACAAACCATACTTCAGAGGATTATCACCTGAATTAAAGAGTGTAGAGTCAAATTCAAATACCAAGTAGGCCTTGACTAAGTAAGTCTTGTCCCCATGCTTAAGGAATTTACCAAATACAAGAATAGGTTGGTGAAGGACTCCATTATACATATTGATTTTGGGACCTGAATCGAATATTTTAGTTTCTTATGAGATGACACCACTTCAATTTTCTCTTCTTTTCCCTTCTTATTTTCTTGTTTCCCAATGGGAAACCATTGTACTCTTCTCATTAGTGGCACATCCCTTTTTAGGTAGTTCTTGTGTAATTATGTGCATAGGAAAGGGATATTTTTTATTTTTTATGTAAGAGGAAAAAGTTTTGTTTTGTCCCTTGAAGGATCTGACTCCACATAGATAATTAAAAAATATTCTACCAAAGGTGGAGGATCAATTTTTCCATCATCAGAGGAGCACACACATAGTCTAAGGAATCATGTTTGTTACAATTTCTAACAGATTATAGACCCATGAAGGAATCTTCTAGCTTGAGCATCTTTAGGAATATTCTAGGCTTAGCTCAATTATATAAGTAAAAGGGGTATGTCCCTTTACAAGAGTCAGTTAAATTGTTGAGTCAAGAGATATATCCTCAGGGAGTTCTCACGGTGTAATAAATTTAGCGCTAAATTGATTTGTGATGTAAAATCATTGGCAAGCTTTGAGATTACTATTACATGTCTCCCTTATCACAATTTTTCATTTCATAGTGTCAATCTATTACACTATTCAATACACATTGTACTCATTTCCAATTCAATTGATAAATGAAATTTGCTTATGCTTTTCATTCTCTTTTTATTGCTGAAATAGAGTGCCATGTTTTAAATGCTTATTTGATTGGTGATCTAATGTATTCATCTTTATTGTGGTCATTTAGAGTGTATATCTATATTATAAAATACTTACTACTTTGAGATTTTGGAATAGAGTGTTGATATGCTTTTTAAGGGTAGTCCTGGGCTCATGGATTCAACTAGAAGGAATTCTTGAAGGATATCGCCTATGCATGATTCTAGTTTCATTAGTGGTAGATATATGGTACACTTTATAGTAAATATGGCATAGCATTTTACTTGAACTTCTTTGTGCTCATATGTTAACCCTCCACTTTTAATCTATATTAATTGATAGTTTTTGTCCTACTCTATTTTACCCTCCATATAACATGCCCTTTATATATTTAAAGTGTTATCTACTTGAAAGTGCATAAACGTTGTATTATTAGTATGTGTTTACATTTTGTGCATTAAATATCATCATTAAAATCATGTTGTTATAGAATATTCTTTAGAATAAAAGTTAAAATCATATCTATATCTATCTTTAGTAGATTCTATCTGGCTTAGAACATTTCCTCACTCTGTGTGATAACCCTTGCTAGGTGTATTGAGCAAGATTGGTTTTGTTCTAGTCAAACTCATATTCCCTTACATTGATAATCCCCATGACTATTGAATTACATAATCCATTCATGTGAGTGAAGCTACCCCTTAGGTCCTCTCACCTTGGTTCAGGTAGAGCTAGAAGCAATAGGGAACTAACCATACCCTTTTTAAGTACCTCCCAATCACTCTCTATGTATAATTTAGTCACGATGTCAAACCCTTCCTTGGCTAAAATGACATATTATGTAGGTTTTGCATCTTTGTTTTGCACTCATTTCAAGTGTGCAGGGTCAAGCGACAGAGGTGTATAATTGGGAACCAACATCTTTCTAACACTACTGTTGGGGATATTTATTGTTACTTGTGAGATTAGGAATACTTGTTGAGAGATATAAGTGTTTAATTTTTTTCATTCTCTACTATTAATACATTTAGTTGTTCAGATTTGGTTAATTAACATCTTTGCGTCCCTTTTTGGTGACTCCATTGAGAATGTTCACCCCCATGCTGTGAGAAGTTTTATAATGCTCTTAGAATTTTTTTTAGTGTCTAAAAGTTTGAATTATATTAGTTTATGTGTATGGTTTTATTTGTTCTAGTATAAAATCTTTAATTTTAGTGGTGAATCTATTACATTAAGGTTAAAATATCATTACTTACTGTATGTACTATTTTCTATTTTGAAGATATTTCTTTAGATCTACAAATCTAGAGGGTACTAGGTCTTCCTTTTAGAATATTCCATCTAAAGATCTTGTCCCTAAGTTAAAAGCTCCATCTAAAATAAGACAAGTGTGGAAGCCTATTGTTGGCCAAAGCTTAAGCAATCAAATAAGACCTAATCAATTTGTCATGCATTTTATTTACCCCCTATTCTCTAATATGTCTTTAGTTAAAGGATACCAATGTACCTTAGAGAAGTCTAAGCTCCTTGAAAATCAATCTCCTTCTCTACAAAGAATCATCTCTCCTTCTAATTAGCCACTAAGGATTCATCCTAATTCTTCTCCTTCAAGTCCTCCTCATAGTATTCATTCTCAAGCATCCCCTAGTTCATCTTCAGATTTAGAGATGGGATACCATGATTTGAGGAGGATGTCTAATGCAGACAATGACAATGATAGAGAAGAAGATAAATGTTTGGCTAATAGATGCAAACCATTTGTGATCCCAAGGTTTAGGCCTATCAAATTTAATGGTATGTCTAGTTTCCCCAATGAGGTTCCTATAAAGATTAGAAACATATTGCCTACATTTCAAGGGAATAATGTAGTGTCTGTGGAACAACATTTGAAAGCCTTATTAAATGTCATTGAAGATTATGAAATAGATATATAAGATGTGTGTATAGAAATATTTGTGAATAAACTTGAATATGAGGCTTGAGAGTGGTTCAAATCCCTCCCTGATGGATCTATAAACACATGGAAAGCTATGATTGATGCATTTAAGATGCAATATGGTGATAGAATTGATCCCATATTCTTGTTTATCAAGTTTGAGAACCTCAAGAAGAATTATAACAAATGAGTGAAAGACTTCAATTATAGATTTAGTAAGGTATTGAAAAGGCTACTGAAAGCTATGAGATCTCATAATGCTACTTATTTGTTTAAGTATTATGATGAATTTGACAAGAAATCAGCCTATTATCTCAGAGATAAGGTTCCCACAAATCTTAGGATGGCTTTCAATTGGGCTATTCAACTAGAAAATAACATCAAATCTATGGTTAAGCCTTTAAACAAGAGGGATGATGTCAAGCTAGTAAATAATAAAAAGCCTCAAGCCTCCCACAAGAGTGTAAACCTAGAGGAAACTATGAAGACTCTAGCCATCACTATGAAAGAGATCTACAAGTTGACTAGAGAAGAAAAGGGGTTATTTCAAGGTTATTCTAACCATAATGATAGGAGGGATCACAAGATGGAGGAAAGGAATCATCCCTAAGATTAGGGTCAAGGTAGGCCAACTTTCCAAGTTAGGAATAATGATAAGGGAAAGGGGATGACAAGGGATGACAAACATGAAATAAACTAAAACTAGTGAGGTGGAAAGGAAGTACCAAATCCTCTATCTATGAAGGTAAATAAAATCAATTGTGATATTAATCACTATAATAAGTGATTCCTCCCTCATTCCCCATGTAACATAGTTGATGATGATGGTTAGGATGAAGAAGGATTTCAATCTACATCTAACAAAGATGATATTTACATTGTTTAATTTTAAGACATGGCAAGTTACACCTTCTAAGAGGAAGTTTTGAGTGCTCTAAAGGTCCTTGATTATGAAGGAATTTCAATGAATGAATGTTTTACTTTCAAAATTTATAAACTAGATGTGATGGATAATTCTCCATATACAAAGTTGATGAGTGCTACCACTACTCAAGCATTTTGGAGAGCATGTGAAAAGGTAAGGATTCCAACCCTGAACTTCATTTGTGAAATAAACATGATGCATGAATATGAATTGCCTGTTCATGATTTTAAGTTTCTAAGATCAATGATGATACAAAAATATGGAGATTGTCCTCCATCAGTTGAGGACTGACAATTGATGATCTATGTAATAATTTCCCAAGAGGAGTATAATTTGAGAAGTAAATATCAAAATAATCCTCTCAAAGATAAAGACTCTATTGATCTTGAAGTAGAGACTAAATAAAAAGAGACCAAAGGGAATAAGGAAGTCCAAAATTCCACCAAGCCTAGTTCTATACCTAATAATGTCAAACCAAGAGGTACCCAGGCCAAGAATAGAACTCCCCCATTGTCTAGAATTCCCAATAAGGATGAAACCAAGAAGCCTCCTTTGAAAAGTTAAGTAAAACATGTGGGTTCTCTTACTCCTATCTCCTTGACTCTTGAGGGATGTATCCAAGCGAGAGTGTCACTAGTCTCCCTACCAAAATTCCTCTACACAAATATATTATTTATGACATGACCCATGTATTGAGTTGATTGAAGGTCATAGTGCCTTTTGTGGAATTGCTTAGAATTATAAAGAATAGGAGAAGAACTTTTGAATATTTGGGATTCACCAAGAAAGTTATTGCTAATGAGATTATTGAAGTTGAGCCTTTTCTTGCTATCCTTGTGGAAAGTGAGAACACCTTAAAATATCCTAAACATCACCTAGAGGTGTATTTGGGAACAATATTGGTAGAGAGTCAGATGGATGTCAATCTATTTTACACCACCCTACTAATTAATAGACTAATTTTTCATAACTGCATGTTTAACTCTGGTGCATCTTGTAACATTATGCCACTGGCTATGTTAAATGAGATTTGTATAAGGACAAGTATAGTATATGTATGATGCTTCACCATGGATTTTACATAAGGATCTATTGTTAGCATGGCCAAAGGACTAGTGGTGCACCTTATAAAATAACTTGATAAGTTCTTTAGTATGGACATTGTTATCGTATATTATTCATCGAGGTGGGGTATGTTATCCAAAAAATGGGATTATAGTATTGGGGATAGTGTTCAAATGGAATTATCCTATGCCATTATACCTTTGGATGGGAAGATGGTTTACCTTAACTAGGAGCCATAAATGCTTCATGTCCTAGAATATTCCAAATACTAGATGAATGAAGTATTGTATGTGGATACAAACATTGGAAATTTTGTGAGAAGTGTTGAGTATGTGGAAATGCTTCCTGAATCTAGTAATGGTGATGAAGACTCCATCTAGACTATGCACTTTGATATAGCATGTTCAAACATTATAAATGGAGTTGGGCTTATCTTATATGCCCATAATAGCTAAATTTATAAATACTCCTTCTAATTGTCCTTTGAGTGTATAAACAATGTTGTAAAATATGAAGCACTCTTGATTGGCCTCCAAATCACTCATGAATATGGATTCAAAAGGCTATTCATTAAGGGTGATTCATAACTAGTGGTGAAATAGTCCTAAGCTATTTACACCATAAAATAGAAAAGATTGAATTAGTATCAAAACACTATAGGGGACTACTTGCAATGGTTCAATGCTTTCAATATTCATTATCATACTTGAGATCTTAATCATGTGGTTGATATGCTTGTGAAGTGGGTTTTAGAGTTTAAATTTGAACATAGAAATCCCTCTTATGAGTATGAGGTTGAGGTACTAGTAAGGCCTTCTATCCTAGACAACATTGATCATTGGAAGGTTTTTGACAATGATGATCAAATAAAAAGGTTTATATGCTTTGTAGATGAGTTTTAAGGTACCATTACAGATTTGGACTACATGGTATAGGTCTATGATGGAAAAGAAACCTTTTATGGAAAATAAATTATCTAGTTAAAGACTAATACTATCCCTAGAGGATTGGTTAGTCTTGAAGTATCCTTTGATGGAGCTGACATAGTCACATCTAGAAATATTTATATATCAAAGGATGTGATTGAGATTAACATTGGGATAGAGGAAAATCCAAGGGAGGTCTAGCTTGGTATTCACCTAAACAATCAAGATAAAGAAGCATTCATCAAGATGTTGAGAAAATACCAAGACTATTTAGCATGGTCATATTTAGAGATGAAGGCTTATAGGGAATGTTGAGAATGGGTTATACTAAGAGGGGGGGTGAATCAAAATATCATAAATCTTATAAAATTTCACTTAATCAAATTCCACATAACCATACATTCAAGATATTCAATAAAATTGAAATAATAAACACTACACAAGATAGAGAGACACCAGATTTAACCTGGAAACCCAATATGGGAAAAACCACAGAGAACAATCTCAAGTATATGAATGAGCACCAAATCAAACTAAAACATTTTCAAGCACAAACTTGTAGGATCACCAACCCCTTTATTGAGCACCAACACAATAAATATTCATGAGCACCAACCCCTTTTGTGTATACCTCACAACTATCTCTCAATGTTTCTTTCTTAATAAATGATAACACATTATAATATCTCTTTTTTTCTCTCCTTTGCTCTTCTAAGCTAGATATAACAATTAAAAATCATGAAATCTTCTTGCATATTTAAAATAGATTTTCAAGCTTTTATTTATAGCTTTCCAAATTAACAGTGGCATTCACCCTTTGTGACCCTTCAATCCTCATAAAAAATGGTGCTAACCTTTCATGAATCTTCATATCTTTGCATTTGAAAAGTCACATGGTTACTCTTCATAATCAAATGCATCCTTTTCTATTTTGTCTTTATCTTGGTGAATTTTCATATTCCTCAAAGTGTCCCTTCATGAGAAATTGTGCCCTTCCTCTTTTATCTTCACTTGGTGACTCTTGGAATTCCTCAAGATGACTCTTCATGGGAAAATGCATCCCATTCTTCTTTTGTCTTTACCCCATGACACTTTGACTTCTACATGGGCCCTTATTTTGACTTTATGCAACCAAAAATATATTTGTTAATATTAAATAAATATTAACACACATTAGCCAAGATATGAATATTAAAAACACCATTAAATACAATGGGGCCATTATCACCAATAATGCTAGACATTTGACATCAATGATAATATTTCCAACAATCTCCCCCTTTTTCATTGATGTAAACCTCAAAATAAAACTACCACATCCTAAAACTTGCACATACTATCATCTAAAAAACATATAGTAACTCTCCCTTACTGTAGCAACTTGTACCTATTCCCTATACATATTTCTGCACCTATACCTATACCTATTTTTCTCCCCTTTTGGCATCAATGGCAAAGGGCCTAATTGGAGCTAACACTTATCTCCACCTCAAATGATGCTGAACCTCAATGGTAGGAAGTAAAATAAATTACTCCCAACTCCTCTCGTAGATCCTTGAATGTGTCCTTTGATTGTGCCTTTGTGAAGATATTCGATAATACATATAATTTTTGCATGTCCTCTGAGCATCTACAATCAACTCATTTGAATCCTTTCTTCTAATCTCACAAACTTTTGCATAAAATTTTAATGTGTATCCCTGATCACATATTCAACTTACACTCAATAGATTATGCTTAAGACCTTTTACATACAATGCATTCTTAGTCTTAGTTCTACCATTATCCAAACTAAAAGTACCTTTTTTGGCTATCTTGGTAGTGGTTTTATCTTCAAATTTCACTATGCCATCATTAATATTCTTTAGAGTTATGAAATTAATCTTTTCTTCTATCATGTGCCTCAAACACCTGCTATTAATAAACCATGGATATTCTTCATTTCTTGCATGCAAAGCTATCTAAACTAACATAGAATCTTCAGTTTGTTTCTTCTACCATGAACATGTCTAAACCTCCTTCTTGATGAATGGAACCTTGAGAATTTGGTCCTTCTTGATTGACTCAAACATGCTTCTACAATGTTAGAATATGTGTCCAAAATTATTGCACTTGTAACATATTATGGCCTCTTCATCAAGGCTTGATAGAGGAGCAAAAGAGTTATAGCTTCTGCTAGACTCTACATGAGTTTCCTTCTCCTTGTTTCTCAAATTGTTAGATCTTTTTTGACATTCTATTTTCTTGTGGCCATGTCCATTATAATTAAAAAAATAACCATCAAAATAGAACCTGTTTGTGTATCTCTATCCTGATTGTATTTTGTAACTTTGTTCCTTCCAGCCTTCTTTATTTGAGATGTCCTCTATATTCTTCACTTCTTCCCTTTTTGTTTCCTCTTTTGTAAGAGCTTCAACATAGCTCTTTTTATTTTCAAATATGATACCTATCTTATATGATATTGCCTTTTGGATTTCTAATATCTTATTCAACATGTTAGTGCTATCCTCAAATTTTGAATCACTAACTACTTTATCATTGACTACTTTCTCAATATCTTCTTTTAAAGAGACAATTTCAATAGAATACCTTTCATATTATTTACTTACTTTTTAAAATTGTGATGTTAGATATTTTTCATTCCTTTTATATTCTTCAAAGTGTGCTTGTAGATCATCAATTATTTCCTTTGAATCCTTTTCATTTTTCTCGATCTGGTGCTTCAATATTTGATTCTTCTTCTCAATTTTTTTTAATTATTATAAGGCACAAATGAGTTCTCCTTATATATTTACTTTGGCTTCATCCTCACTTTCATCATGTTCTTCTTCTTGATCATCTATAATTTTCCTTGTAGAGGCATCTTCTTGTATGGTCATGAATAGATTCTCTTCTTCATCTGAGTCACTGACTCCACTACCTTTTATTTAGCTAAGATCTTGAGAATCTAAACTCTTCTTCTTGAATCTCTTCTTGTATTTGCCTTTAAAGTTTTTCTTGCATGTAGACTTTCCTTCATTGTCATCATTATTCTTATCTAGGAATCTATCTGTAAAATGACCAATCTTACTACATTTAAAACATTTAAATGGCAAATTTCCTTGATATTTACCTATACCCCTTTTTGGTTATGAATGAAAAGAGATCCATTGTTATCTTCATCATCACTAGAGCTGTCACTTGATTCTTGAATCTTATCCTTATCTTTCTTTGATATCTTGAAAGCAGTTTCCATTTTTGAGGGTTTCTCTTATTTGGTCCACATCTCATATGCCATAAGAATACCATGTAGTTCATCCATATTTATCTTGGAAATATCCTTCATCTCATCTATTTCCAAAACCTTTGCATCATATCTCATTGGTAGAGATCTCAAAACCTTTTGTACTACTATTGACTCTTCTAACTTTTCTCTAAGACCTTGAATCTAATTTACTATTTGATCAACTTGCAAAAGATAACTTGTTATATTTTCTTCCTCTTCCATCTTCAAACTCTCAAACTATCTTCTAAAATTTTGAAGCTTATCCCACTGAACCTTTTCATCACCTTTGTAAATATTCTCAAGTTTTACCCAAGTCTCATGAGCAGATTTACATTGCATAACTTTAAAAAAATTTGATTCACATAAACCACATAAAATAACATTTAAATATTTATCATTATTTTGACTTGCCTTCTTTTATGTCAAAGTAGTTACAAGTGTCTATGGCTCTTCATATTCTTCCAACACTGCTTGCCAAATGTTGAATCCAAGGGTCATCAAGTAAGTCCTCATCCTTATTCTCCAAAAGGCATAATTTGACCCATCAAACAAAGGTTCCTTAGATGTATAAAAATTTCCATATAATCTAGTCATCATGCTTTCTCGATCTACCTTCAAGCTGTACAACTTTTTCCAAAGGAACCTTCTTTGATACCAATTATTAAGCATAGGATATACTGAGATGGAGGGTGGTGAATCAGTATATCATAAATATTATAAATTTTCACTTAATCAAATTCCACTTAACCATACATTCAAGATATGCAATAAAATTAAAATAATAAACACCACACAAGATGGAGAGAGACACTAGATTTAACGTGGAAACCCAATTTGGGAAAATCCATGGATAATAATCTCAAGTATATGAATGATCAACAAATCAAACTATAATATTATCAAGCACCAACTTACAGGAGCACCAAACCCTTTTGTGTATACCACACAACTATCTCTCAATGTTGCTTTCTCAAAAAATGATAGCACATTACAATATCTCTTTTTTTCTCTCCTTTACCCTTCTAAACTAGATATAACAATTAAAAATCATGCTCTTTTCTTTCATATTACAAATTGTTTCTCAAGCCTTTATTATAGATTTCCAAATGACCTTTGGCATTCACCCTTTGTGACCCTTCAATCCTCATGAAAAATGGTACCAAACTTGTATGACCCTTCATATCCCTGAATTTGAAAAGTCACATGGTGACTCTTCATAAGCAAATGCATCCTTTCCTCTTTTGTCTTTATTTTGGTGACTTTTCATATTCCTCAAAGTGTCCCTTCATGAGAAATTGTGCCCTTCCTCTTTTGTCTTCACTTGGTGACTCTTAGAATTCCTAAAGATGACTCTTCATGGGAAAATGCATCCCATTCTTCTTTTGTCTTTACCCCGTGACTCTTTGACTTCTATATGGGCCCTTATTTTGACTTTATGCAACCAAAAATATATTCATTAATATTAAATAAATATTAACACACATTAGCCAAGGTATGAATATTAAAAACACCCTTAAATGCAATAGGGCATTTATCACCAATAATGTTAGACCTTTGACATTAATGATAATATTTACAATGGGGAAGACTTGTTCTAACATGTTATCCCCCTCCACCCTGATACAAAACCATTCTACCAAAATAATGGCTTATTAGTCCCATCTTGGCTACCAAAATGCAAGAAGAATTGAAGAAATTAAGGGATGGTGGGATCATTCAAACCATTAGGTATTTATCATGGGTGGTGAATCTATTCCCTATTAAAAATAAGAATGAAGACATCAAACTATGTGTTGATTTATAAAACTTAAACAATGCTTCACTGAAGGACAACTATTCATTGCCTAACATGGACAACATGCTCCAAGATGTTACCAAGTTTGAGCTACTATCAACTCTGGATGGTTTTTTTTTGCTATAAGTAGGTAGTAGTGAAGGAGTTTGAAATGTCTAAGATTGCTTTCACTACCCCATGGGGAACCTATGTATAAGTTTCAATGCCTTTTAGCCTAATGAATGTAGGTGCCACCTTCTAAAGAGAAATGGATGTAGCTTTATTCAGATTAATCATCCAATTCATTATTTATAAAGATGATGTTATAGTGTAATCTAAGAAAAGAGATGACCACTTGGTGCATTTGGAATAAATTCTTATCAAATGCAAAGAGTTTAAAATCTCCCTCAATCCTAAAAAGTGAAAATTTGGAGTATAAAAGGTAAAACTATTGGGATACATTGTGTCTCAACAAGGTATCATGATAGATCCAAAATGAGTAGAGGCCATTGATAAATTACCCATCCCACATACCAGGAAAGGTATCCAATATTTCTTTGGCTAGATTAATTTTGTTAGAAGGTTTGTTTCCAACATTGTAGAGATTAATCTACCTACCACTTTAATGTTAAAAAGAATGATCAAACTATAAAGTGGGAGGAGAAGGCCACCCAATCATTTTAGGACATCAAGGCAAATTTGAAAACTATCTCAATGCTTTTTAGTCCTGATCATAGAAAATATTTATAGATATTTTCATTTGCCTCCAAACATACTATTGATACAATGCTACTACAAAATAATTATTAGGGTCATGAGTAGTCAATTTCCTTCTTCAATAAGGCATTATAGGGATCTAAAATAAATCATACCATAATGGAAAAATAAGCCTTTTCTCTCCTAAAGACTATCAAATAATTTAGATCTTATATTTGAAGTTCAAATATTGTAGCCTATGTTCCTCACACTATGGTGAAAGACATATTAACTCAGAATGAGACTACTAACAAAAGATGTCAATGGGTCAACAAAATTCAAGAATATGACCTAGAGATACAAAATACTAAGTTGGTGAGAGGCATGGGTCTTACTAAGTAAATTATTGAAACCAACTTACAGGCTATAGAAATGAATAATGTAGGAGTGGTTAATAGCCTTGAGTCCAAGTACAAACAATATCCATGTTACAAAGACATAGTCTACTATTTGATAAATTTGAATTATCTTCCTTATTTACATTAAAATCAAAGGAGGATACTAAAGATAATATCCCAAAAGTATCTTCTATTACAACATGATCTATCTTGGAGGAACCCATATGGTGTTCTCTTGAGATGTTTAGTGGAAAGTGAGATTTATTTTCTAGTTACAAAGTTCCATAGTGGTGTGTGTAATGGTCACTTTGCTCCTAAAATCACTACAAACAATATTTTTAGGGCCAAGTATTGGTAGTCTACACAATTAAAATATGTTTCTATCATGGTAAGAAGATGTGAAGAGTGTCAATGGTTCTCTAGGAGAATGAGAGCATCCGGATCACTCCCCTTATAGTGGGTTTCTATTCAAGGATCTTTCAAGTATTGGGGAATGGATTTCATGGGTAAAATTTTAGATGCTTCAAGTGCTGGTCCCAAATGGATCTTAGTGGCTACTAATTACTTCATAAAATGGGTTGAAGCAATCTCCACTAGAAGATCAACCCACCAAGTAGTCATTGATTTCCTTTTGAATATTGTGGTTTGTCAATTTGGAGAGTCAGTTAAATTTGTATGCAACAATGCCATGTGGTTTAGAGACAAATAATTAGTTTCATTATGTGAAAATTATGAGATTGATTTATCATACACCTCCAATCACAATCCACAAGGAAATGGGTAGGTTGAGTCTAGTAATAAGAATTTTTTGAAAATCATTAGGACTTTGGATGCTAATAAAAAGAAATGGGGTGATTAGTTGAAGTTTGTTGTCTAGGCTAACAGGTTGAATCCTAAGAGTTCTACTAGAAAAAAACCCTTTGAGTTTGTTTATGGATCTCAAGCTATTTTACCCCTAAATCTGTAGTTATCTATGTACCAATCCATGTAGCAAATAGTTGAGGATGAAAAATAAATAGACCACTATGAAGAAAGGATTAACTAGATCATGGAGCTTTATGAATCTCATAGACAATCTCATGAAAATCATTTAAAGTTTAAGGAGAGGCTCAAAAAGATCTTTGATAAGAAATTCACCCCAAGATTTTTTCAAGTTAGTGATGTGGTCTTACTCTAGGATAATATACATAAGGATAAGGGAAAACATGGTAAATTTGTTTCCATATGGATGGGTCCCTACACCATTGATTATCAAATAGGGAACCATACATTTTATCTCAGAGATACTAATGGAAAAATCCTAGAACTACCAGTTAATAGTAGACACCTCAATCATTTTCTTGATTGAGTCAAAGCTAGCTTTTGTAATATGTACGTGTTGTATAGTCTCTTATATTTTTATGGTCCTATTTTGGTTTGTGTTTGTACAATTTGGGTCCTTTTTTATGTTATTTTCTTAGGATGCCTCATTATAACTTTGATCACCCATGGTATGTTTTTCCTTGTCTCTATGGAAAAATCCTTTATCTCCATGGCCTAATGGATAGGCATCTAGTCTAGTGTTCTCTATGTACCCACTAGGGGTACCCATCCTTGAGAAAGAGCTAATGTTAGTGCCCAAAATTTCATAGGATAAATTGTACCCTTGTTAGTAAAATGCCCAAGTCCTAACTAGGCGAGTATCAATGTTTTAGTCACTATCCCTAGTCCTAACTCTATATATTCCTTCAGAAGGTCAAAGTTCATGTTTTTAATTTTCCAAGTCTTTTGTATTGCTTTCACCAAGTGAAAATTTTCTATCCATTCAACATTTTAGGATTTTTGGCATGAACAAAATGTTCGATAGAAATAGATCTTTAGTACTTTTGTCTGGGATAAAAAACTTGAAGACTTATTTTCATCAGACATTTTAGCCACTTCAAAAGTTTTGAAAGAATTACATACCTTGTCTTTTGGTCTTAAATGTTTTCAAATCATTTATCTTGGAATTTTTGTCCATGGAAAAAAATCCAAAAGGTATCGTCCCTTTAGATGATTCACCTACAAAAAATCTTGAAGGATTTGTAGGATCATCTTACCCTTGAAAAGACTCCAAAGGAACTTTTCCTTCAGGTATTTTGCCTTTGTAAGTTTACTGAAGAATGTCTATTAAAGGCTCAAAGGGCACACCCTAAAAATGGACATTTTCTATAGTTTTGAAGGAATTGTAGAGTTAGACTGAAGGTGTCATGGTAAGACAATTCATAGTGAAAGGATATAAGTATAGCCAAGCCTCTTTTTATGCACGGATTTTCTACCTTATGTTTAAAGAAGAAATTTTGGGGCATCAAAAGAAATTTTTGAGTTGTACCTTTGATGTGTTTTAATGACTAAGGTAAGGAATTGCTTGATAAAATAAATAAAAGACATGTGTCTATTTTAGGGGACTCTTATGAATATTGTTTGGGGTCAGGAGGATCTTTCACCCTTCCCTAAATTAAGAAAGCTAGTACAAAGGTAAAAAGTGGGTAAGAATTTGAGCTTAAGTCTAAGCTAGACATGTGGTAGGTTATCAAGGTTTTATGGGTGTTGAGATTATTTTAAATATTACCCCTATTACCTTTTGGTGGGTAAGGTTTAGAAAATATCCAAGTCATGAATGCTCAAGAGTGCTAAGAAAGTGATGCCACATGGCATCTCCTCATGGTATTTTAGATTTTTCTCCCTCTTTGAAATCTACCTCACTTAACTTTTGGTGGGTAAGGAAAGGTCTCTAAAGACCTAAAAATCTAGATTTTAAAGTTAAACAATGACATGTTGCATTCTTACATCCCATGAATACTTTGGGGCATATTACATCACAACACCAAAGAAAATAATGAGTGAAAAGGGTGAAAAAGTCCCTAAGGCCTCAAAAAGGTACTTTAATGTATTTTCCACTTATATAGGTCCATGTGTTATGAGGAGGATTGCTTGACATAAAAGAAACATTTGCACATTCCCTCTCTTTTTTCAAAAGAAGATCAAATTATTAATGAGGGTGGTTGGTATTAGCCATTATACTTTGAAGCATTAATGGCAACCCTAATTTTGAAATGAAAAGGATTATAACTAAGGCATTTGTATTCATTTACATTTAGAGTTTCCATTTGTGCCTTTGAGTTATTTGTGTGCCATAGCTAAGTTTAGTGCAAGAACATGATTATAATGAGTTATTCATAGATTTTCAGCTTCCATTATGTGCCACCCTTTGGATTGATAATAAGTGTTCTTTCATCTCCTTGTGTTGTGTTATTTGAGATGAGTTGAGAGATATTTTGAGGGTTATTTAAAGTAAAGGGTTTTTAAAAATTCAAAGTATTTAACTAGAAAGCTAGGGAAAAATGATGGCATCTTTGACTTTTATGAAGATCATCATTATCTCTATCTTGGATGGAATTAAGGATAAAAATGTCATGGGGTTAGATTTTTTGGCCCTATTGAATGTATTATAGTGTAAAAACCCCCTCCCAATAGTTTCTAATGTTGGAATGAGTTAAATCACCCCTATGGTAGCATTCCCCTTGGTTGTCCCATACCTAGAATTAATTATTGCATGTGCTTAGGTGTACCAACTAGACACAAGGACCATCGTTGATGGTAACCATTTGGTTGTTTGATCTTTCATCCTTATGTCCCTTATCACCATGATTAAAATTACTCCCCATCTTGAAAGCATCACGTTCTCCTTGGAGGAATGCTAGAATTATGTAGAGAACAATGACAAGGTAATTTGGGACATTGTCAACTCTTATTGGTTGGCTAAGAGAAGACAAAAGGTTTTTAGGATGTCCAAGAGTCTAAATATAGTGGAATTTAATGAATTGTCCCAATAAATCATCTCCATGGCCACTAAGATTTATAGGGTGCCCACCATGGAAAAATTTGATCTATGGATGTTCATGATCCTAAACTGCATGTTGAAAAAATAGAAAAAGTTGGATTGGGCTACCATCCTTAGTGAAAATTTTCACATGAAGATGATGTAGCTCTAGGCTATAATTATTTCAAAAGAGGCATTCACAGGTACATTTTACATGTATTCATATTTAATGTATAACTTGGTGTACAATAGGACATTCTAGGGGCTCACCAATAACCCTAATGGAATGAGAATTTATGAGATATACCCAAAATTACTATGGATAGTTTCAAGAAGAATTTATATAGGGTATATAATTTATTCTTTAACATTATGATTGTCTTATTTCCTTTGAGAATCCTTAATAGAATGTCTAGGGTGGCAAAGGAATTAATTGAGAAATATGACACCTCTTATATTCAATTCAAGACATTCACATATATCAAGGTAAGTGGTTATTCCACATGCCCACATAAATTGCCAATGTACCTAGATGATAATTTAGTAGTAATGGAGTTAAGCCAAAAGATGAGGCCTCTACACAATATTATAGTGACCAAAAAGATAAATAATCCCTTTAAATATTTGATTTAAATTGGATATTATTCATGTCTTATTGCCAAGGTGAAGGGATTATAACAAGAAATGGGCCAATATGAAATTGATAAGATGCCACCTAGGCCCAATCATGATATAGAGTGGTTGGTAAACATGGTAACCAATGTGATTTTGCAGTTATGAAGACATCTAGTCAGGTTGCACCACTGAAGAAGATGTTAAGAAATTAGAGGATATGAGGATGATGATGTATGAGGTTATTGCCTACAATATCACTCCCATCCCCTAGGACATGGTAGATGATAAGATGACACTATCATCAATGCATAATATAGATAATATTGAATCCCAACCCATCTCACAGGCAAAATTTAATGTTTAATAAAATGATTCCATCCCTTATAGAGCATTTCCAATTATGAGAAAAACCTTTAGATGGATGAAGGAACATGGGGTTGATCTTGGTGCATATGACACCTCCACCCTCCAAAAGTTTAGATAGGTTCTGAGGTTGAATTTAAGGACCTATCATCTAAGGATC
This sequence comes from Torreya grandis, assembly GCA_037957365.1. Taxonomy (NCBI): domain Eukaryota; kingdom Viridiplantae; phylum Streptophyta; class Pinopsida; order Cupressales; family Taxaceae; genus Torreya; species Torreya grandis. Next base: position 325,760 of record JARHVA010008677.1, on the reverse strand, counting down.
TCCCTGTGAAGAGAAAATAATACCATTCTTCATGTCCCCTAAAGTTGAGGTAAATGAGTGAAGATGAAGATTCAAATGAGGGAAGGCCCATCATCAAGGTGATGAAGAAATAACATAATTTAACTCCTCTGAAAGTAAGGACTAGGTAAATAACTGTAAGGGATAGACCTCAAACCCATATGAAGGCCCTAGTTATGGGTTTATCTATAGAAGAGGGTCCCTTAAGAGCAAAAGGCAAAGGTAATGAGGAAGATGTTCTAACCCCAAATGATATTTTGTCTTTTGATGATGTAGTGTAGGTTGAAGTTGAGGTGGCCATACAAGCTCAGGCCCATCAAGAAAAGGAAACCATATCATAAAAAATGGAGACATTTGTTGATAATGTCATCACCCAACCACCAAGCTAAGGTGACCAAGGTGGGGATAAAGAGATGAATATATCTAATGATAAAGTTGAATTAGAGCTAGAGAAAAACATTCAAGGCACCATTTATTCTAAGGTGGTGGTTGAGAAGGAAGGATTACAAGTAGCTTTAGAGGTACCAAAATATATCCCTTCTCCTCTAAAGGTGACAAGTTTATAACTTGAGGAGAGGGAAAACATGGAGGAAGGTGGGGGAGCAAACCTAAAAATGGGTACCCCCACTCATACAACAACAAATAAAGAATTAGATATTTATAATAAAGATGTTGAGGAGGGTTCTTTAGGAGATGTTTCTTTAATTGAAGTACCATGAATTCTTCTCCCTCACATCAAGATCCATGACCCAACACATAATAAAGGTCCTAAAGGCATGACTAGTAAAGAGTTGCCTGAAGGTAGCAAGGACATCACCATAGCCCCATCAATGCCTGAGGCCTATGAAAATAAAGAAGGTGAAGTGGCTATGTGACCTTTCAGATAGTCAATAGAGTAGGGAAGTTCAATTAAATTATTTATCAAAGCGTCTCATTAGTTTGAGTTAGAGTAAGGAGTTTTGGAGTAGATTGAACTAGACCTGGAAAAAGAACATGGAGTGGATAAAGGTGGTGAAGAGCAAGAGATTGATGAAGACATTGATAAATTTATATTGAGATCATATCCCACTCCTATGGAACTCCCTAAATTGAGAACTCTAATGACACAACCTTATACTATCTAGAGGCCAACATAGATATCCACAACAACAATGGGATTATAGACTAGGCCCCTTCTCTAGGTCAAAGAATAGGTCAAGGAGAAAAGGGAAATCATGATCAAGATTGGGGAGATGGATGTAATGAAAATCACTCAAGTATATAAGGCCAAAACCCCCCAAAAATGCCTAAACACATTCTAGGACCACTTTCACCACTACAAGAGAAAGGAATGTGGAGATATCCATCCCTCCACTAAGAACTTTGAATAATGATGCTCCCCTTGAGAGTTATTCTATTTATAGATATAGTCTATGGGAGCCATCTAGGAATGAGCTGAAACATAGCTCATAGGTCTTGGCTAACATGGTGGCCCATAGGATGGATAAATACAAGGCCACCATTTAAGGTAGAAAACTAAGATATGATCTAGTACATGAAAAAGTTACTAAGTGAGCCTAAGGTGGTGACTCCAACAACTAACAAGTCTCTATGTCCTATATATCTCATAGTCATATCATTTGACTCTAGTTGGATCAATGATTTGAAGACTAGACAATGGGAAATATAAGAATGACAGTAAGACTTGGGCACTCAAGCAAAAGAAATAATCCACTTGGCATTTAAATGCTTGAATAAAATAGTGGATAATAAAAGGGAATGTGATGTCTATATGTTTTCCTATGTGGTGAGACTAGGAAGTGGGAATAATCTCAGAAGAAGATGGATGAGATATATAATATGGGCACAAACACTTTGATTACAAAAATGATCATTACTCCAAATGATCATAAAAGGAACAAGGAGTATCAAATGTAAATCAAGAATCATTTGATGATGCTCAAAGATGACATCTTTGATCTAGAAGGAGAAGAATAGTCCCTCAAGACATCAACCAAAGAGATAGATGTTGTTCTAAGTAAAGTGGTGAGCCTTGATGGTGCAAATGATCTATGGGAGGAGGTAGTGTGTACTACTCTGAATAAAATCATTGATGCACCATAAGAGTATTTTTATACCCATAAGATAAAGTAATTGGTGTCACTTGATAAATATTGTGACTAACTAAAGCAACTCATTAGATGAAAGAAAACCATGCTTCAAAAGACCGTTTCCTAGATTAAAGAGTATAGAGTCAAATTTAAATACCGATTAGGCCTAAACCAAGTGAGTCTCACCCCCATGCTTGATGAATAAACCAAATAAAATAATAGATTGGGGAAGGAATCCATTATATAAATCAATTTTGGGACCTGAATCAAATATTTCAATTTCCTTAGAGCTAGCACCACTTTGTTTTTTTCTCATTTTCCCTTCTTTTCTTGTTTACCATTGTGAAACCATTGTACTCCACCTATTAGTAGCACATCCCTTTCAAGGTAGTTCCTGTGTAATCATGTGCATAGGAAAGGGACATTTTTTATTTGTTATGAAAGAAGACAAAGGTATTTTATATCCCTTACTAGATTTACTTTCCATGTAGATAACTAAAAATATTCTATCAAAGGTGGAGTATCAATTTTTCCATCATCACAAGAGCACGTGCATAGTCTGAGGAATAATGTTTCTTACAAGGTATAATAGACTCTAATCCCATGAAGGAATCTTTCAGTTGGAGCATATTTAGGAATATACTAGGCTTAGTTTAATTTTTTAAGTAAAAGGGGTATGTCATTTTATAAAGGCCGATTAAATTTTTTATTCAAGAACTATAGCCTTGAAGATTTCTAACTATGTAATAATTTTGGTGTCAAATTGATTTTTGATGTAAAATCATTGGCAAGATTTGAGAGCATTATACACATCTCCCTTGTTACAATATTTCCTTGCATAGTGTCAATCTATTACACTATTCAATACACATTGTACTCATTTCCAATTCAATTGATAAATGAAATTTTCTTGTGGTTTCCATACTCTTTCTATGATTGAAATATAGTGCCATTGTTTACATGTTTAGTTGAATGGTGATCTAATGTATTCATATTTATGGTGGTCATTTAGAGTGTATATCTAGATTATAAAATCATTTTTACTTTGAAATTTGGGAATAGAGTTTTGATAGCCTTTTTAAGGGTAATCTTGGGCTCATGGATTCAACTAGAAGGAATTCTTGATGGATATCACTTTTGCATGATTCTAGTTTTATTTGTGTTAGATCTATGGTATACTTATTGGTAAAGGTGATGTAGTAGTTTACTTGAACTTATTTATCTTCATATATTAACCCTCCACTTTTAATCTATATTAACTGATATTTTTTGTTCTACTCTATTTTAGCCTACATATAACATGCCCTCTATATATTTGAAGTGTTATCTGCCTAAAAGTGCATAGACATTGTATACTTAATATGTGTTTGCATTTTGTGCATTAAATATTAGCATTGTAATCTCTTATTCATCCTTTTATTTTTAAATATTATTTATAATGAAAGTTTCAATCATATCTATATCTATCTTTAATAGCTTCTATCTAGCCTAGAAAATTTTCTCACTCTGTGTGATAAACCTTAAGGGGTGGATTGAGAAAACTTGGTTATGTTCTAATTAGACTCATATTACCTTGTGCTAATAATCCCCATAAATATTAAATTATAGAATCCCTTCATGTGATCGAAGCTACCCCTTAGGTCATCTCACCTTGGTTCAAACATAGCTAAAAGTAGCAGGCAATTAACCATACCCTTTGTAGGTGCCTCCCAATCACTCTCTAGTATGGTTCTATCATGATTTCAAACCCTTCTCCAGCTATAATGACATATTAAGTGGGTTTTCCATATTTGTTTGCCACTCATTTCAAGTGTGTAGGGCCAAGTGATAGAGGTGTACATTTAGGAACCAATACCTGTGATTGTGAAGAGATTGGTAAAAGAGGTGTATCGATTGCATGGATTTTTAGAAAAGATCATTTTGGATTGAAAACCAATAATGACTTATAGATTTTGGTTGAATCTAAATATAGATCTAGGTATGTAGTTGAATTTTCACACTACTTATCACTAAAAAAATGATGGATAGATGGAGAGAGTTAACCAAGTTTTAGAAGATCTCTTTCATATTTATTTCATAGATCAACAATACAAGGGGGAAGAGTACCTTTCATCACTTAAATTTCCTTAAAATAACTTCTACCAATCAATATTGAAGATGGCTCTATTTGAAGCATTATATAGGAGGTGTAGAACACTAATCAATTAGGACATGTTAGAGGATAAGGTAGTCTTTGGACCTGAGATGCTTTTGGAAATGGAAGAGTAAGTCAGGAAAATCAAATAGAGATTAATTGAGGATAATGATAGATAAAAAAAATTATGCCGATCTGAAGAGATTAATAAGGCATGTTTATATAGGTGATAAAGTGTTTATGTGGGTTAATCCTAATAAAAGATTGATTAGGTTTAAAAATATCACGTAGATATGTAGGAACCTTTGAGGTTTTGTAATTGGTTATCCCTGTAGCATATAGGTTTGTATTGCCATTAGCTCTACATCTTTTACATAATGTCTTCAATGTATCTTATCTTAAAAAGTATGTTATTGATCCTTCACATGTTTTGAATTAGAATGTTTTGTAGGTTTTGGATCCTAGGGTGCTTATGGTAGAACCAATTAGAATAATTGACACTCATAAACTCAATTTGTGTAATAATGAAGTGTCACAGTGCAAGGTCCAGTGGGACCAATATTTTAAATATAGTTCCACTTAGGAAGACTATGATGAGTTTTTACTAGTTGTTTTCACTTTTTTTTGCTTGATTTATTGTTTCATATTATCTTATTTTTTGTTGAATAATGTTTTAAATTTAGAACTTATGTTTGAATAAGCGTCATCAAGATGATGACCAAATTTAGTAGAGAAGGATGTCACATCCTAATTTCTATCTAAAATTAATAGCCTATTTATTCATGTATTATTATGGTTATTATTTGATTAACTACTATTTACTTAAGCTTAATTTCATATGATGATTATGGGATAGTTATATGTTGCTTAATTTACATGATTGATTAGCTATGGGGTTTTTTATAATTTTATATTTTGTACATGATGATCATGTTTTTTAGTCACTAGAGTATATATATATATATATATATATATATATATATATATATATATATATATATATATATATATATATATATATATATATATAGACACACACACACACACACACACACACACACACACACACACACACACACTATAATGACTAAAAAACATGATCATCATGTACAAAATATAAAATTATAGAAAACCCCATAGCTAATCAATCATGTAAATTAAGCAACATATAATTTTAAATTTTGTACATGATGATCATGTTTTTTACTCATTATAGTAGTAGTAGTAGTATATATATATATAAAGCTTACTACCTTCATTTTAGTGAGGTGGATGTAGGACAGATTCATTCCTCAGAGTGTGATGGAGGGGGAACATCATCAGAAAGGTCCATATAGATGGAGGCATTAGGGGATGATAGAAGGAAAGAGTATAAACCCACATACACATCACAAGTAGATTAATATGTTTTGTTTAGTGTTTATTTTAAATATTTTAGTATGTTTATTATTGATAATATATATTTCTGTTGTGATCTTATTTGTTGTTTGAAGCTTATGTTGATTCAATTGAGTGATTATAGTTATGGTTGTCATATTTAATCTATCACAATTATGATATTGTTATATCATGTGATTGGAATCTATTTACATTTTAAGAATTACATGATACTATTTTTGGATATAAAGGAATGTTTATGAAATAGAATTTTTTTATAATACCTTGCTAAGGAATGTAATTACATGAGTATTCAATAGACCTAGTTTAGTTTCCATTATAGTTAAAGTGTAGATTGTTTGGTAACTAACAGTAGCATACTGATCAATACCATATTATAAAATATTGTCATTGTGCTAAAAAAATGTTATTGTGTCTTGACTAATGGTTATTGTTAGGGTCTTAGTAATTAATCATTTTTAATATTATGGTATCAAATTCGAGGGTCAAAATCTAGCACTTAATGTATCTATTAACACAAACTTATTCTCCTATTAAGTAGAAAGAAGAATGGTGTGCACTAGACCAAGAGGTGAGGGTAATTCAAATACCAATACCATGTTAATCTAAATTAGTTCATCTCTAAGCAAGCTATGAAGTTGGATTAGATCATGAAGTGCAGGGGCATATAGAGGAGAATGCTTATCAAGAACTTGAAGAGCATTTTTCTGAGTAGGGATGTCCTCAAGAATATAGGCATGAGTAAGTTCCACAAGATTCAAGAGCTTGAGTAGCTATAGATTTTTCATGAGACATGAAAAAGGTGAATCCACCCATGTTCAATGGAACCACATTGGGAGATGGAGCTAAAGTATTTATGACAAAGATGGAGAAATATTTCAAGATTTGAAATTAATTTGAATTCATGAAATCATTTTCGAGAGCATATTATCTTGATGGTGAAACAATAACTTAATGGGTAAAAAATAAGCTTGAGATGAAACTTGAATCTACCACCACCACTTGAGAATAGTTTGTGATATTATTCAGGTCATGATGGATTCCATATATATATATATATATATATATATATATATATATATATTTATTAGAAGATTACAAATTTTTAGATTCTTAAGCAAGGAAATTATCAGTGAATGAGTAATGTGAGCAATTCACTAAGATACTAAAGTATGTACCTCAATATCAAGTAGATGAGAGTCTTAGGATCAAAAAATTAATTATGATATTAAAACCCTAGATTATAAGTGATGTGGATATGCATGGGCCATCTAATATGGATCAAGTCTTTGACAATGTATTCAAGTAGGAACAAAAACTAAATTTATTTCCCAAATAAGAGATAAGTTCAAGAAAAAGTTTGGAAGTTTTAAACCAACTTAAAAAAATAATAACTAGAAGTAAAAGAGTGAAGACTTCAAGAGTCAGTTAAAGAATTATAAGGTTAATTTCAATAGTGGCTTAGGGAACAATAAACTTGGGAATGGTTTCAAGGGATATTTCAAGGGAAACTAATAGTTTATCAAAAAAGGACCACTTAGAGGTTACCTCATTTATGAAGGTGACCATTATGCTTGAGAGTATATGTAGGATAAGTTGAATAACAAGGGTTATTATTCCCAATAGGGAACATTTCAAAAATGTCTTCATGTAACTATTGAAAATTGTTAGGTTGAATATCAAGCTTCACCCATATAACTATTAGGTATTTTATTTGATCTTCCGATTTCTATTTTGATCAACATAGGGGTTATAAAATGTTTTATTTCTCCTAAAATTCATAGTATCTTGTCTAATAAATATTGAACTATGGAAAGTGCATGGTCAGTATAATATGGGATGAGTCAAAGGTCAAGGTTGACAAGTGTCTAGTTGAAGCTGAGATTAGGTTGCCTAAATTCACTACTTTAGTGGATTTTTATGTTGCACCATTAGGGTCATATGATGTGATACTAGGATTCAATTAGATTATGAAGCATAAAGATAAGGTTGTCTATTATCTAAAGAAGGTTGATTTTTAAGATGATTTTTGAAATTAGACACAACTTTAGAGTGAGAAAAGGGAGTTAAAACTTAGGAAGCTTTCGGCAATTACATTCAAGAAATCTTAGATGAAGGGATGACAAACATTTATTATTAAGATAAATTAGATTGAAGAATATAAGGAACCATCCATTGAGGATTATCCTTTTCTAAAGAACTTTAAGATGTGTTTCCATCAAAATTACCTAGATTACTTCCCAAATAAGAGTTTAATTTCATGATTGATATCATACCTAGATCATAATCATAATATAAGGCACCATATGGGATGAAAACCATATAATCAATTGAGTCAAAGTCTTAACTTCAATAATTTTTATCAAAAGGACTGATTCAACTAAGTGTGTCACCATTGGGTGCTCTAGTAGTCTTCATCAATAATGAGGATGGTATTATTTACCTATGTATTTATTATAAGATGTTGAACAAGGGAACAATCAAGAATAGATATCTTCTACTTCACATTGATGATCTCTTTGACCAGATGTGAGGAGAAAAAATCTTTTTTTAAGATTGATCTTAGAGTAGTGTATCATCATATGAGAATCTATGATGAGGTTATTTTTAAAAGAGTGTTTAGAAATCAATATGGGCACTATGAGTTCACAGTGTTACATTTTGGATTGACAAATGCTTCTCCAACATTTATGAATCTCATGAAAAGTGTGTTCAAATATTATCTATATCATTTTTTATTGGTATTTCTAGATGACATCCTCATATATTCCAAGAATGAGGAAGAACATATTCATCATTTGAAACTAGTTTTACAACATTTGTGAAAGCACAGGTTGTACATCAAGTTATCTAAATTTACATTTTCCAAAAATAAAGTGTAATATCTAGGATGTATTATCTCCATATATGGAATTTTAGTGGATTTGATGAAGATAAGAGCCATAATGGAATGGTTAGTTCCTAAGAATGTGCATGATATAAGGAGTTTCATGGGATTAGTGGGCTATAATAGGAAAATTGTTCCAAATTTCTCCAAGATAGTTAATCCAATTACCTCTCTTTAATAGAAGAATAAGAGTTTTTTTTGGTTAGAAAAATGTGAGAAAGACTTTTAGGAGTTGAAAAGGAGGCTTACTTTAGCACCAGTGATAAGAGTTCTCAATCCTAATGGTCAATTCTCAGTGATCAAAGATGCCAATGAGGATGGGTTTGGAAGAGTTATTATGTAGGATGGTTCGGTTGTAGCTTATGAGTCTAGGAAAATAAATCCATATGAGGTTAATTATCCACCTCATGATATGGAACTTAATTTCATAGTGCATACATGTATGGAAACATTATTTTTTCTAAAAACTATTTGAGTTTAAGACTAACAAATTGGGACTCAAGTACATATTTACCCAATTGAACTTGAATTCTCTCTAGAGATAATGGTTAGAATTCTTATCTAATTATGATTTTTATATTAATTATATAAAAGGAAAAGAGAATAGAGTTGATGATGATCTAAGCCATAAAAGGTAAATAAAAAATATGGCTACTATCAAGAGTAATTTCCAAGATTAGGTAATCAAATTTTCACGAAGAGATGAATGATATGATCAAGTCAAGAAAACATGATTAGAGAATGTTTATAATCCGAGGTATAAAATATTCACGATGGAGAGTAATGGTTTAGTATGGTACATTGATAGGATGTATGTTCTTAATAAAGAGAATATGAGAAGTATGATGGTAAAGGAATTGCATAATGCCCCATATTCAAGACATCTAAATGTAACCAAGCTCATGGTTGAGCTAAGATCACTTTGTTTCTACAAATGAATCAAGAAAGATGCAACAAATTCTATGTCTCATTATTTGGAATGTCAGCATGTGAAAGCTAAACATGTGCATCTAAAAGGATTTTTATATCCTCATGATATACCAGAATGGAAGTGGTAGGTGATTAGCATAGAATTTTTCCTTATCATTATCATAAAATTGACATGATATGATCTTGGTTGTATTTGATAAACTAACCAAGGTAGCCCACTTCACACTAGGGAACATGAAAGATGACAGACCTATACTTACAAATAGATCATGAAAGAGGTGTACTAATTGCATGGTTTTTTGTAAAAGATCATTTTGAATTGATATCTGAGATTGAATTATATATTTTGGTTAACTATAGATTTAGCTTTAGGTATGGAGTTTAATTTCAACACTACTTATCACCCAAAAACTACTGGATAGATAGAAAGAGTTAACTAGGTTTTAGAAAATGTCTTTCATATGTATTTCATGGATCAATAATACAAGTGGGAGGGTTAACTTCCATTGGTTGAGTTTACTTAAAAAATTCATACCAATCAACATTGAATATGGATCCATTCATGGAATTATATGGAAGGAGGTTTATAACACCAATTAGTTGGGATAGGTTAGAGGACATGGTAGTCTTTGGACCTCAGATGCTTGTGGAAATTGAAGAGCAAGTTAGGACAATCAGGTAGAGGTTGGTCAAAGAAAATTATGGACATAAAATTTAGTTGATCTAAATAGAACAACAACAAAAAATAGTCATAAATATACTCAGTTAAAAACCCCTGAGTTAATTTTCATACCCTATTTGGGTTTAGGACCTAAATCCATTATTTATTTTTAAAATGTCTACTGGTTCAACCAAAAATACTATGCAATATTGTTAGATTTTAAGTGAAAAAAATTCATTTTATAACCATGACTATACCCTATAGAAGTATTTTAGGGTTTATAAATTCAAAACCAATATAAACACATAAACTTCTAAGGTATTTTAAATAACATGGAAAAGAATATAAATCCCTATCCATTCCAAATAGGGTTTATTGGGTTGTATGTTGGCTTCTATAGATGGTCAAGCCATCCACAAGGCCCAACATTCATCCTATTTTTTTATAATTTCATAAAAATGAAACACTAAACCCCTATGAAATCATTTACATAATTCATCCATGTATTTATTTAAGAAATTAAATACAACACCAACCTGGTTTACATTTTCCAAAATCTCTTCTTGCCCTTCAAAAATAGCTCAAACCTCCTCTTAGTCATCTATTTATTAATCATTTCATCTAGGCCTCCCTTTTAACCTTCTTATTCTCCTCCATCTTACCATAAATTCCCAAACTTCCTAGCCAAAATTGTGACCTAGTCGATGCATGTAGACAAAGAACTAACAGAACTAAAAGTCTCCCATCTTTTCCTCATGCAAAATTATTTCAACATGATAATGATTTTACTTAATGCTTGTTAACTCAAGTCAAGACTAGTTTATAAACCTAATCATCTTGAAAGTTCCATCATAAATAATAAAATAATAATTATAATATCCCTTTGAATTATGCATGTTTGTTGACTTCACTAACACTAACATCGACTTCCTATCATTTCCATGAAGTCAAATTCATAAAAATTCATCAAACATTATTACTTCCTATGACAATGTCAATATATCATAAAGTCAATAACTAGACCTTTAACCCACTCTATTATCTTTCAAACATTATGATGTTTCACATAGTAATTTAACAATGAAATTATATATATAGACTTTGTATAGTATCATATAAATTTTCTAAGCAAAAATATTATATAATATTCACTAGTAATTAACATTAATCTCATAATGACCATGCCAACTAATGTCATCCCTAATTATTAACAAATAACTTTAATTTATTAATGACTTAATATAGGTTATTTAACTATTATGAATGATAATAATAACCTTATAAACATCAGTAATCACTTAACAGATCGATCAAGAAAAGTAATAAAATTTGTCTATTATTATAAAAATTAATCCAAAACAAAACACTATTTATAATAGACTCAATTATATCCAATACAATGATAAATCATAATAAGAAATTTATATATTTACTTAATCACCTAAAAAATAACATCAATAATTATTAATGTAGTAACACAACTAGATTAGATAAATTAGATCACTAAATCAACATGATCATCAAATAGAAATTAAAATCACATCTGGAAAATAATAAAAAACATTTAAATTCCAATAACATGAAAGACATACTATAAATATATAAATCAATAAATTAACAGTACATATTAATCTACTTGTGGTGTGTGCATAGGTTTCTAGTCTTTCTCTCTATTGTCCCCTAACATCTCCATCTAAATCACCCTCATTGATGATGCCTGCCTTCCATCACACTTTGAAATATTGATCTATCCTACATCCACATCATAACAATGAATGTAGTTAACCCAAAACATATATATAATCGACAAAATACTATTGTATAAATTATCAAACATGATTATCATGTATAAAATATTAAAGTAAAACTAATCCCATAACTAATCAATAATGTAATTTAAGTAACATATAACTTTACCATAATCAACATATGAAATAAAACTTAATAAAATAGTAATAAACCAAATAATAACCATAATAATCCATAAATCAATATGTTATTAATATTAGAGATAAATCAAGATGTGACATCCTTACCCTTAAATCTAGTCATCATCCTGATGACACTTATTCAAACATAAATTATGAATTAAAAACATTATTCGGTAGAGAATAAAATAATATGTAGTAACATATCAAGTAAAAAAATGTGGAAATAACCTATGAAACACATCATAATACTCCCAAGTGGAACTATCTTCAAAATATTGGTCCTACTCAAAATTGCACTATGACACTTCTCTATTACACAAAATGAGTTTATGAGTGTCAATTATCCTGATTGGTTCTATTGTGATGACCCCATGATCAATAACTTTTAAAGCACTCCATTCCAACACATGTGAAGGATCACCAACATACTTTTTAATATAGGACACATGGAAGACATTATGTAAAGAGCTAGAGTTGGTGGCAATGCAAGCCTATGAACTATAGGATTGACCACTTCTAAAAACTCTAAGGGTCCCACATATCTTGGTAAAATTTTTAATAAATTTATAAAATTAATCAAGATTTCCTGAGGCTTAACCCATAGAAACAATTTATCACCTATAAAAATTTGCCTTGTTCTCTTCAGATTAACATAACATTTCTATCTATCATTGGCCTCAACCAACCTATGTCTGATTGTCTTGTCTTTCTCTTCCATTTACAAAAGCATCTCAGGTCCAAATACTACCATGTCCTCTAATTTATACGAATAGATTGGTTTTCTACACCTTATTTTGTATAATACCTCAAATGAAGGCATCTTCAACACTGATTGGTATGAGTTGTTGTAAGCAAACTCAAATAATGGAATGTACTCCTCCCACTTATATTTTACATCCATGAAATACATATGAAGGATATATTCTAAAACATGGCTAACTCTATTTATCCATCAATTTTTGGGTGATAAGTAGTGCTAAAATTTAACTACGTACCTAGAACTAAATTTAGAGTTAACCAAATATATAAATCATTCTTAGATTTTGATCTAAAATAATATTTTCTAAAAAACCATTAAATTGGTATAATGTTTTCATGAATCTCTTTGCAATCATAGGTACATCATCTCTCAAGTTGCCTAGAATGAAGTGGGATACCTTAGTTTGTCAACTACAACCAATATAATATCATGTCAATTTTGTGATAATGAAAATGCTTGGAAAAAGTCCATGTTAATCACTTGCCACTTCCATTCTAGTATATCATATGATAAAACAATCATTTCAGATGTACATGTTTATATTTCATGCACTGACATTACAAACAATGAGATAAAAACTACATTGCATCTTTCTTTATTCCTTTCTATAAATAGAGTGGTCTTAGTTCATCCATGATTTTGGTTACACCTAGATGTCTTGAATATGGTTTATTATTCAGTTCCTTTAGCACCATGTTCCTTAGATTCTTTCTATAATTCACATGCATCCTACCATTGTACCTCAATAGACAATCACTTTATATATTGAATCCTTTATACCTATGTTTCTAATCATTATTTAACAATGTTTTCTTGACCTAATCATATAATTCATCTCTTGGCAAGAATTTGATTACCTAAACTCAAAAAGTTCCCTTGATAGTATCCATGGTTGTTATGAACCTTTTATGGCTAAGATAATTAACAACTCTTTAATTCTTTCCATTAATATAATAAATATCAAAATCATAATCAAATAAGAATTCTAACAATCATCTCTAACAAACATTTAGGTTTGGTTAGGTAGAGATGTACTGCAGTCCTAAGTTGTTAGTTTTAATCTCAAATAGTTTCCCCAAAAAATAATGCTTCTAACATGTAAGGCATGCACTATTTAAATTAGTTCCAAATCATGAGTGGCATACTTCACCTCATATGGCTTCAATTCTATGGAATCATATTCTAAAACTGATCCATCTTACATAATAACTCCTCCAAGTCCATGCCTAAATGCATCTATGATCACTGAGAATTGACCATTAGGATTGGGAACTATTAGAATTAGTGATAAAATAAGCCTCTTTTTCATCTCTTGAAAGGCTTTTTCACACTTGTCTAACCAGATAGAACTATCATTCTTCCACTTAAGAGAGGTTATTGGATTGTCTATCTTAGATAAATTTAGAATAAATTTTCTATAATAGCCTGTTAATCCCATGAAACTCCTTACCTCATGCACATTATTAGGTGTTGGCCATTCCATTATGACTCTTATCTTAATTGTATACAATGAAATTCCATCCATGGAGATATTATGTCCTGGATATTACACTTATTTTGGAAGAATACACACTTTAACAACTTACCCTATTACATATGTTTTTCTAAACACTGTAAAACTAGTTCTAAATGTTGAAGATATTCTTCTTCATCATTGGAATATATGAAGATGCCATCTAGAAAGACCAATGCATAATGATATAGATAATCTATGAACACATTATTCATGAGATTCATAAATGTTATAAGATCATTTATCAACCCAAAAGGTAACACTATGAACTCATAGTATCCATATCGAGTTCTAAACATTGTTTTCTAAATATCCTAATCATAGATTCTCAACTGATGATACCCTTCTATAAGATCAATCTTAGAAAAGACTATTTCACCTTGCATCTGATTAAAAGGATCATTAATGTGAGGTAAAGAATATATGTTATTGATCATCACCTTGTTTAAAATCCTATAATCAATACATAGGCAAAGAGTACCATCTTTCTTCTTGATGAAGACTACTATTTCACCCTATGGTGGTAGACTTGGTTAAATCAGTTCTTTTGATAATAATTCCTAAAATTGAGCCTTCAACTCAGTGTATTTGGTGGTTTTCATCTTATTCGATGCCTTAGACCATAATTTTGATTTAGGTATGATATCAATCAATAAATCAAACTCACATTTTGATGGTAATCTAGATAATTCCTATGGAAACAGATCCTAAAAGTTGTTTACAAAATGATAATCCTTGATGGTTAATTCCTTATATTCTTCAATCTTATTAATATTAATAATAAATGTTTGGAATCCCTTTCTCTGAGTTTTTTTGAGTTGAATTACATAAAACTACTTAAGATTCAACTCCCTTTTGTCACCCTAAAGTTGTGTCTAATTTACAAAATAATCTTGACAATCAACCTTCTTCAGATAATAATCAACCTTAGCTTTATGTTTTATAAGCCAATTGACTCCTACGATAACATCATATGACCCTAATTGTGTGACATACAAATCCACTTAGTAGTGATTTTAGGTAACCTAATCTCAACTTCAATTAGACACTTGTCAACCTTGACCTTTGACTCATTCCCATACTGTATTGACCATGCATTTACCATAAATCTAACTTTCTTAGGCAACTTACAAATAATTCTAAGAGAAATAAAATATTTTGTATCCCTTGTATCAATCAAAATAGAAACAAGATGATTAAATAAAATACCTAATAATTCTATGGGTGAAACTTGATATTTAGCCTAATGATTGTCAACATCTACATGAATTCACTAATGAAATGTTCCTTATTGAGAAGCATAACCCTTGTTATTTTACTTATCCTACGTACACTCTTGAGTATAATGGTTAATGACATAAAGGAATCAACCTCTAGGTGGTCCTTTTTTATTAGACCATTAGTTTTCCTTGAAATTTCACTTTAAACCATTCCCTAGTTTCTTATTCCCTAAGCCACTATTGAACTTAACATTATAATTATTGAATTTTCTCTTAGAGTCTCCACTCCTATGATTCTAATTCCTATTTTTGAAATTTAGTTTAGAAATAAATGTTTTCTTGAACTTATCTCTAACTTGGGCAATATATTTTAGTTTTCATTTCTTGTTGACTATCTTCTTGAATCCCTAATCCATGGTAGATGGCCCATGGACATCCACCTCACATCCAATTTGGTGTTTTAATCCCATAATGAATTTTTTGATCCTAAACCTCTCATCAACCTGATATTGAGGTACATACTTTAGGAATTTGTGGAATTACTCCTAGTACTCATTCACTGATAGGTCTCCTTGCTTACGATTGTAAAAATTGGTAATATTCTAATCAAAATATAGTTGTGGAAGCCATCATGACCTAAATAATGTCACAAAATATTACAAAGTATTGTTATAGATTTGAGGTTCATCTTGAGCTTCTTGTTTTCCCACCAAGTTTCTACTTCACCAACAATATGATATGTCTATTGGAACACAACTATCTACTAAGATGGGGGGTGAATCAGTAGATCAACTAGAATTAGTCCTTAAAATACTTGTCAAAATAGATTAAAAGATATATGTAGATAAAAATAAATATGCAAAGATCATACACATAAATTCACATGACACTAGATTTATACGTGGAAAATCTAAAAGGAAAAATCATGATGAGAATAGCTACTAGAATATACTATTCTAATCCAGCCTCACTATTAAACCTCACTAGTTACACATTTAAGGGCACTAACCCTAAGGAGAAACCAATCCCCTAATTTAAGAGAACCTACTCTAAAGAAGCACCAACTCCCTAACTAACAACTTATCTTAACCTCACTATTTACAATGTTTAAGGGTACCAACCCTAAGTAGACACCAATCCCCTAACTGAGCACCAACTCAGCTTATCTAATGTCACCAACCAATCAAATATTTATATAGCTAGAACTCTAATTTACAAAATAAATTCATAAATGAATCTAGCTCTAACTCTCTATTACAAGTCTAATGTGCAACTACTAATTCTATGCACATTGTCTCTGTGTACCTTTCTTCCTCTCTTCTCTTATCTCTCTATGTCTATATATGTGTCTATTTGACACACTTCATCTCTTTCTCTGCATCTTATTCTTGTCCTCTCTACCCCTTTAGTTTTATGTCTCTATAATTTCTATGTGACATAATCAATAGCTTTAACTTTGATAATAAAAACCTATGATAGTATCCTAGATGTCATATATATAATAAATTGATCTAGGGTTTCATATATTCCTGATGTTCACACTAGTTTGCTAACACATCATGCTATATCTGGACTCAGTTCATTATTACTTGAACTACAAGTTTCCCATGTCTTAAAATAATACACCACCACTATCATTCCTAGTCTCATTATTATATTTAGCATATATTGGGCTTTAATTTTGATGCACATTCCTTGTTACACAATTTTGATTGATCACAATGTTCTAACTCATTTTCTATGTCATGATTTATGTCTTAACTATGAGTTCATGCATGTTCCAATTATTGATAATTTAGATAATCATAAATTTAAATATTGACCTTTGATCTTAACTTTGGCACCATGATATGATAATCCATATTCAATTTGATCTTCTTTAAAATGTGTCCTTTTGATCAATCTCTGACAGGATTACATACTTCATCTAATCTTTGTATGCTTCCAGACTTTAACTGTTCAACTTTAAAATATGTCCATTGATATTTTTTATTCAAGCTCCCATGTGTCATTAGATCTTCAAACTAGCATGCTCTTTACTTTTGTCTCGATGTTAAATGTTGATCTCTTTATCCCATCTCACAAGATCTACAATTTAGCACATAAGATCTATTTATGGGCTTAACTCTTGTTGTGATTAGTTGTATGACCTACAATTTAGCACATAAAATCATCTTACATAGGGTATTCCATCCATATAATCATTTGCTCCTGAAGCATTCATATGTGTAAGATATGACATCATAAAAATGCCTACTTAGATTTTTCTTACAACCTACAAATTTGACTAAGTGTGGGAAAACACTATCAAAATACCTGGGAGCCCAACTTTGCTCATGCATATATTTTTTCATGATAAAACATGTGAATTAAGATTTAATGCATATAAAATATGCATAAAATGAATAAACCCATATGATCATTTTGTCCTAACATATCCATATGTGCAAATGATGACCTCAATAACATTCTTAGTTCGCTATGTTTAGCCATTTTGCAAATTTGGCTAATTATTAGAGATTAGTGAATTATATCCAAGTATCCAACTTTGCATCTACATATATTTAACTGCACTTCGTCTCATGGATTCAAATCTAGTGCATAATAACTAGGGACTAATGTGATCACAACCATATGATCAACTCCCTTGAACTCATCCACAAATTGCAATGGTGATGTAAGAAAATTCTCTACTCAGATTTTCCTCTATAGACCCAAAATGTATAGATGAATAATATGAGGAGCCAAATGAATTCCACTCATGCACATAATCACTCCAATCATCCTAGACCTTTGATAGGATGTATTTCACATCCTCAAATCACCATACTCAGCCCTAAGCATCAATTCCATCTCATTATATCCCTTTTGACATCAATGACAATCATATTGCCAATAATCTCCCCCTTTGTCATTTATGGAAAAATAAATTCTATGATCTTCTAATATTATGCTCCTTCTCTGACATTGCTTGCATTGGCTTCTAATGAGTATGAATTAATGTTGTTCATACCAAATACTATATATCTAAGGACATGATATATTAATGTATATGGGTTTATGGAGATGCTAACATGTGGCACACATGCCCCTTAGTTATCTATATGGATCCAATATATTAGGATAATGGAGTAACTTATGGAATTGATGTATTAGGTAATGGTCAGCCTACATTGGGATTAAGAGGTTACCCATCCATTTTTAGTTAGATTGAGGTCTATATAAAGGAAATGATTATCATTATAAGGAATAAAGTAAGCATTGAGTCTTCTACTATAAGAGGATATTAGAGGTTGTCCTCTCAAAGAGATATTATGGAATTATTCCTTCCTAAATGATTATTGTATGGTGTTTCCCTACCTTAGAGTGATTATTCTATTTCTGCATATATTGAATATTTAGACATCTTGATACACTAATATTTATTATGTTGTATTGATATAAATTATGTTCTAAATTATTTATAAATATTATAAGTGTGGATCATAACAAGTGGTATCAAATCTTCCATTTAGGCAATTTGTGTGGAGTGAAACCCTAGTTGTTTTTAATCATAAATATCTTTAGATTAGTTGTGAATTTTTGCACAATTTTTTACTAGATATGAATAATATTTTAAGTAAATCTTAGTAAAAACAATTGAGCATTTGTTATTAGTTTTGAGTGAGTTATTCATATTTTAGGGTTTTTACTCATGTCATCATATATTCCAAAATATAAAGAATTTTTTGGTGAAATTTTAATTGATTTTGTATCATAATAGAGTAAAGCTACTAAAAAAAATTCATATTTTTTTGATATGTTTGGAGTGATTGTAATTTTAATTTGTGGATTTTTTTTCACAATTTTTTTATTGGAGTCCCATTATCATAAGATTAAGCTACATTAAAAAAATTGGGACTTTTTATATTAGTGTTGAATGAGTTATTGACATTTTAGGGTTTCATGAACCCTAATTTTTTTGTGGATCATGAAGTTGCAAGTATTTTCAAGGGAGGATGATATTGATGATAGAGAATGGTGGATCATTTTTAAGGATAATAATACTCAAATAATTTTTTGGAAAAATTAATTATCTCTTTCTTTGTCTGGGCTTGCACAACATTGGTTTAATCATTTGAGATTTACATAAAAGTATTCTTCATGGGAAGTAATGGAATAATTCCTCCTAGATCAATGGGATATAAAAGAAAAAGAGGATGAAGAAGAGGAAGAAAATAATGATGGTAATGAAGAAGAAAATGAATATGTAGAAGAAGAAAAATCAATGGAAGAAAATAATGATAATGAGGAAGAACATGCAGGTGAAGAAAAAGAAAAATTAGATGATAAGGGTTCAATTTCATGGATGCATTCAAAAGAAGAAGGTTGTTGTGTCCATAAACCCTACCAATAAATATAAATTCATCAACATGAATTTGGCCAAGCATCTACATGTTTAAGAAAAATATATCAAGTATGTTCATGTAGATGGTAAGAATATTCAAGTGTTTGAAGATTTGAAGCTCATTATGAAAAAATATGTTTTACATTCAGATTTTTATGCTTTGGAAATGGATGATGTGGATATGGTTCTTGGATATCCATGGTTAGAGACTTTGGGAACAATCGATATTAATGTTTAGAAAAAATTCATGAAGTTTTGGTATAGGAAAAAGAAAGTCACTTTACAGGATATCATAGTGGGAAAGGCACCAATAATAATCAAGGTAGATCATGAGGATGAGATTAAAATAGGTAATGAAGATCATGTGAAAGATTCATATGAAGACTTAGATGAATAAATAATACAATCAAATAAAAATACTTCATCTACTTAAGAGACAAAGGAACCACCAAATAAAAAGGTGGAAGATGTAGAAAAAAAGGTTATAGACACCCACATCTTCATGAGAGGAAACATTCATGGAGTCATGTGAAGGAGTGTCACAATAAAAATCACTTTGGATATATAATAAATCATAGTTCCATTAACTATGGATATGCATGGAAGCTAAATAATACCTACTATGGTCATGGATGGAATCTGAGTAGTGTAGTGGAATATGGTACATGGAATCATAAGAGGAATAATTATGCATGGACACCAAACCAATATAATTATGATCATGAATGGAATTATATGAACACAATGGAATTTGGAAACAAGATTGGAGATTTATCACATATAGATTGCTAAATGATCGAGATTGGAGAAAAGTGTGCAATTATTTGAAGCACACTCATTATTTGGTTTCTTCCTATGTTTTGGGGATGAAATATGTCAAGGAGGGAAGTAATTCTATGTATCTAGGGACATGATATATTAATGTATATGGGTTAATGGAGATTTCAACATTTGGTACACATCTCCCTTAGTTAGTTATATGGATCCAATATATTAGGATGATGGATTAAATTATGGAATTAGTGTATTGGGTAATGGTCAGCCTACATTGGCATTAAGAGGTTACCCATCCATTTATAGTTAGATAGAGGTCTATATAAAGGAGATGATTATCATTGTAAGGAATAAATTAAGCATTGAGTATTATATTATAAGAGGATATTGGAGGTTATCCCCTCAAAGAGACATTGTGTATTTATTCCTTCATAATGGATTATTGTATGGTGTTTCCATACCTTAAGGGTTATTATTCTATTTTTGCATAAATTAAATATTTGGACATCTTGGTCTACAAATATATATTGTGTTGTGTTGATCTACATTATTTTTTGCATTATTTCTAAATATTGTAAGTGTGGATCATACCACAAAACTTACTCCCCATTAGGCAATGACACATTTACCTAATACTCAACTTGGGCACTTACTCTATGTCTTCTTTGACATTTGTGCTTTTTCTCTAAACTTTTGTAAACAACATTTATTCTTTTTATTCCCCTTTGACATCAATAGAAAAGGGACTCTTTCTGACTATTTTTCCAAATGTTTCTCCCCCTTTATTAGATAAAGGAGTTTGTCTAAGAATCTAAAACCATTAACTTATTATAAGTTTACAAAAGTATGCATACCTAAGTTGCCTTTTCTCTTCTTCTTCTAGGGATTAATAAATATTTTATGATATTACCCTATACTTATGATATATCACTAGTATCTATTGATGTGATGTAGGATCTACCATACAAGCTTACTATCTTTCTATCTTAGTCTCAACTATATAGTCTTCTAATCCTAGGACCTGACCAATTTCAAATCTCCTATACTCTAAGTCTTCTTAATCCTGATAGACTGAATAATCTAGCTCACCCTTATACTATGCATATCTTCTCAATCCATTCATGCTATTTGAGTTAGGTCCCCTTAACTTCATTCTCCATATTTGTATTATGGGACTACCTATAGAACACCATAACTTCATTTAACACATGTATATCATCATTTTACATGTGTTCACTAAGTTTGGTGACCCAACTCATTGTATAACACAAGATACACTATGTCAAAGGTTTTTTGCATTAGAACCCTTATGCCAAGCTCTAATATTTTTTGCACTCTAGGAGACAACCATATCTATCTAGGATGACTCATTTTATCCCTAAACACATTACATACACATCAATACTACAACATCAATTTTTTCTCCTCTAAAAGGGGTCTCTTAAGGAGAATCGATAGAGACACCTTACCTCATAATGTCATAAAACAAGGTGAAACTAGGAGTTTCCCATAAATCCTCATATTCCTTATCCTCCTTGGTCATCTTGTACTTTTGGTTCTTCTTCTTCTTCTTCTTCTTAAGCTTAGGAGAAGTAACATACTCATTCACTATGATATTCTCCTTTGGATTAATAATACATGGAGACAACATGGATTCATGACATACCTTTTTATATGATGAATCTTCCTTGGAGCTTGGAATCTCATCACTAGGTAAAAATAATGATGTTCTATGCGTGAAACTTTCTCTCTAATAGCAGGATGTTCACTTGAATCTATACATACCTCAAAACTAACCTCAAACAAAACCTTAGTTTCCTCCTTGAACTTGGTCTTCTCATTCTCAACATGAGTAGACATTGAGAGCTCTTGACATTCTTTTACCTCTATAGCATTCTCCATCATAGCTTGATATTTCACATTCCATACATGCTTGGGATTCTTAAATGTCCTATTTTCCCCTTTTTTAGAGACTTGTGAACCTTTGTTCACATTGGGAGGCATACCTTTCTTATTACTCTGTACTTTTAATCTTACAAAGATTGTTCTACATTGTTTAGCTATGTGACCAAAATCATTACAATTATAGAATATTGCATTTATATCTAAAAAGGGTAAAAATGAATTTTTGCTTACAAAGATTGTTCTCCTTTTAGATACTACTCTACATTCACTAGCCTTATGACCAAAATAATTATATCTATAATAATAACCATATAAAAATGATGAATACGTAATCATATATTTTATTTGTGAAGGATGGGGATTTATTCTTAACTCTTGCTTCTTCAAGTTTCTTACCCTTGTGTATCCATTTGCACCAATTGCCTTTGTATTTGACATCTTCCTTGAGTTTAAAAAAATGGACTCATTATTCTTCTTCCTTTCCTTTTATATTATTTTCTCATTTAGCCTTGTTCACATTAGCATTACTTGTGTATGTCTTTATATCCCTAGAGACATTCATTTTCTTTGTTCTTGATCCTTATGCTTTGAAATTGTCATATAACTTAGCAGATGCACTAGTTATGGGACTTTTCCCCTTTTCATAACCAAGACTAGATTTCCCTTTTGATGGATTTTGAGAGCTAATCAATTCATCAAGAATGTCTGATCCTCATTTTAGCTTCAAACCTTTGTCTATTTGTTATTTTTCCTTTTCAAGCTCTTTTCTCAAAGCCACCATCTTTGCTTCTAGCCTCATACACTCATCATATTTGAATTGTAGTTTAATTTTGACTACATATTCTATTCTTTTAACCTCCTCAAATTGAGTCTTAAGGCTTAATATCATTTATCATATCTTTCAAGATTTTTAGATAGTTTTTCAATTTATCTTTGTCCAAACTTATTCTACCTTGAGATCTCTTTTCTTAGCTTATCAATATCATCTAGAACACAGACTAGTTCGCACTCTAGGTCTACTTCTCCTTCTTCTTCATCGGAGTCTTCAACTTCTTGATCTAGATCTACAAATTTTGATCCTAATGCCATGAATAGGGATTCATTTCCCTCAACCATAAAAGCATAATAATGATCATGATTTGAGCTATCACTATCATCCAAATAATCACTATATTATTTTATGTACAAACCCTTCTTGTCTTTAAATAAGTTCTTCTTTGAATAGTGGGGTTTCATCCTTTTACCATCCTCTTCTTGCCTAGAGTTATCCTTTTTCTCATAAGGACATTCAGTAGCAAAGTGTCCTATTTTACCATAGTTAAAGAATTTAAAGGGTAACTTACCTTTGTACTTTCCAATTCATCTTTTTGATCTTTTGACAAAGTTGGCTTCTTCTTCATTAGTCTCCTCAGATCTAGATGTAGATGCTTTTGATTTTGCATGATTGAATGCTTTGAATGTACCTTCTCTCTTGGAAGTATTTTCTTCTCCCATTCTCATCTCATAGGTAGTGAATGTTCCATGCAACTCATCTATAGTGAGCTTATCTAGATCTCTTACTTCATCTATTGTAGAGATTTTAGAATCATATCTTAATGGAAAATATCTTAGGAACTATTCGATAATAATTTATTCTTTCATCTCTTCTCCAAGGCCTCGATTACATTAACTATTTCATCTACCCTAAAGAGGTAGTCTTCAATCTTCTCTTCTTCAGTCATTTTAATACTTTCAAACTTATCTATGTATGTTTGTATCTTGGCTTGCTTTACCTTTTCATCACCTTTATAGATGCTCTTCAACTTATTCCAAAAATATCTTTTGCATTTTGACAATGCATCACTTTGACAAACTCTGATTTGGATAATCCATAAATAATAACATTCTTTAGATTGGCATTTATCTCATATGCCTTCTTTTAATTCTAATCATTACGAGTTATAGCAAGATTTATATATACATTTACAATAGACATCCATACATCAAACACTAATGAAAATAAATATTATTTCATTGTAAGCCTCCAAAATACATAGTTTGATCCATAAAAGAGAGGTACCATATTTGATAAAGATCCTTATTGACTAGCCATTTATGTTAAACTTTCTAAGATCTACCTAAGCTGATTAAGATTCTTCTAAGGAACCAGGGCTCGGATACTAATTATTGGAACATAACTATCTACTGAGAGGGGGTAAATCAATAGATCAACTAAAATTAGTCCTTAAAATACTTTTCAAAATAGATTAAAATATATATGTAAATAAAAATATATATTTATAGATCACACACATATAGTTTCACATGACACTAGATTTATATGTACAAAACCCAAAGGGAAAACCCATGATGAGAATAGCTTCTAAAATATACTATTCTAATCTAGCCTCATAGTTCAAAGCCTCAATGAAAAACCTCATTGGTTACACATTTAAGGGAACCAAACCTAAGGAGACACCAATCCCCTAATTTAAGATCACCCACTCTAAGGAAGCACTAACTCCTTAACTAAAAACCAACTTAGCTTAACGTCACTAGTTATAGTGTTTAAGGGCACAAACCTTAAGGAGACACAAATCCCATAACTAAGAACTAACTCAACCTATTTGATGGAGACAACCAATTATATCTTTATGGATCTAAAACTCTAATTTACAAAATAAATTCATAAATGAATCAAACTCTAACTCTATATTACAAGTCTAATTTGTAATTGCTCATTCTCTACACATTGTCTCTATGTGACTTTTTTCCTTTCTTACCCTCTCTCTTTATGTCTATATATGTATATATTTGAGAAAATTCATCTCTCTCTCTCTCTCTCTCTCTCTCTCTCTCTCTCTCTCTCTCTCTCTCTCTCTCTCTCTCTCTCTCTCTCTAGCCTCATATTTTCCTCTCTACCCCTATGGTTCTATGTCTCTATATTTTATGTTTAATGCAATCAACATATTTAGCTTTGGCAATAGTAACCTCTAACAGTATCTTAGATGTTAAATAATAAATTGATTTAGGGTTTCATGTCTTCTCTATGTTAATAATAGTTTATTAACACATCACACTATATTTTGGACTTAGTTCATTATTACTTGAATTACAAGTTTCCCATAGATTGGACTCATGCACCACCATCATGATTATTGGTATATTTACTATATTTAGCATATACTGGTCTCTAGTTTTTATGTACATTCCTTGTTACATAATTTTTATTGATCACAGTGATCTAAATCATTATATGTGTCATGATTTATGTCTTAACTATAAGTTCCTATATGTTTCAATGCTTGACCATTCGGATGATCATAAATTCAGCTATTGACCTTTGATCTTAACTTTGGCACCATGATTTAATAATCTAGACTCAATTTACTTATATTTAAAACATGTCTATTTGATCAATCTCTGATAGAATTACATGCTCTATCTAATATTTATACGCTTCCAGACTTTAACTATTCAAATTTAAAATGCATCCATTGATCATTTTTATCTGAATTACCATGTGTCATTAGATATTCAACTAACATGATCTTTACTTCTATCTTAATGTTAAATGTCAAGATCTTTATCTCATTTTGCTGATTTTTTATTCTTTCGAATGCTTATGCTCCATTTATCTTCTTAAACTTTCTCATTTTTTAAATCACCATTGTGTTGATAAACTTTGAGTAATTTATCCCATTGAGTCCACTTGCTCTATTGGATCTCCTTTGCATGATCATCTACTCACCATCAAATATTTTGACAAGCTCAATATTTATCTCTACTTAGCTTTTGAGAATGTGAAACTTGGCATTAGTGCATGCCTTCTGCACATTATTATTAGTACCCATTATTAAGACACTTGTCAATCCCACATTGCTCATTGAACTTTTGACTTTAAATGGATCTGTAGATTTAATGTGTAGGCTCTATGATTGTGACACTTCTCACTAGCATGTTTACTTGGAGGTACCTTTGATAAATTAAATGTTTTATGCTTCATTGGATCTTTAGCGTATGATTAATAACTAGTCTTTGATCAATTATGGATAAATATTAAGTATAGGACATATAACTATTTAGCTCAGCTTCTACATTTATACAGTTCACATTGATTTGAATATAAAATCTGTTACAACATGTATATATATATATATATATATATATATATATATATATCTTATTTTTTCATTATAATGAGATCTATATATCTTATGTATACACTCAAATTATATTTTATTATGATTAAGAGATTTAATACATCTAATAGATTTATAGATTTATTGAATAATGTCTTACAATTATAGAATTGATTAAGCATAGTTGGTTGAGTTTGAATGGATAAACATTTATATTTTTTTATACAAATCATTAAATTTTGAGTATTTTTAGTTGAAGCATTATAGTTTGGAATTGTTTTTTATTGAGAAGAATTGAAATGAAATAATATAGTCTTTGAATGTATACTTTTAGTATACATGATATTCTAAGATCATAGATCATATATAATATAATTAGAGTATAGTGTATGCATTATCTAACTATTAATTGAATAGGATATTATTTATAAAACTATGAGTTTTAATTATATACATAAATATATGGTATGTACATGTGAGTTGCCAACCATTTAGTAAACCTAAAAATGGTATACCATATATAAATGTATACAACCTATTCAATAAATGAGGCCAATACTTTTATAACAAAAAATTATGGGTGCTTTTGCTATATATATCTAGGTTATAGGAACTTTTAAATATATAGTATTTAAGTTAAATAATTGTCATTTTAATGTTGTGTTAAAATGAGATTGTTGATTTACTTATTTTATATGAATTATTTTTGTTTAAATACAAGTAATCTTGATGTTATATTATTTAAATGAAATTATTAATGTAATTCGGTATGTTTTTATTAAGATGTGAATCTATGTTATTATATTGATGAAATAACATTTACAAGTTACATATTCATATTCTGTAACTAGATGCCTTAACATGTTTCTTACCCAGATGGTATGTTACTAATGAGGGATGTTTATGAATCTCTTTATTATTCTATAATAAATTAGATTATTTAAGTTTCATTACATTACATTTAATAGACTAAATATATGTATTTAATATTTCCATACTTAGCATATTTTATATCTGCTAATAGGTAATATTCTATTGAATCTATTGGATTTTATATTATTATATAATTAATGAAATCTCACATTAATGAACCTAAATAAGTAGTGAGATATATTCCACTCAATTAATTAGCACCATTAATGTAAGATAAGATGTGATCTAATTGAGTGGTGTGTATGAAATTGACTAATCCTAAAGATCAATAACTATATAAAAACTTTGTCCAAAGTAATGTTTATAGTTAAAAATTGTCATTTCAATTATTTGATTTATTTACATGTTTATATGATATCATGTTAGAATAGATTTCTTTATGGTATATATCATATATTAGTTATCTTACAACACATGGGTTATATTTTATCACTCTAGATTCCTACACAGTCATTATCTACTCATCCATTAAGGGAGGGCCATTCCCTTATTGGGAGATATTCTCGGGGATTGATGGTATGTGGTTGGTACGTAAAATCACTCAGATGATGTTATCCCTCCTCATAGTAGTACTAAACTAGAGACTACACTTGAGATTCTACATGAGGGAAATATTTTATTTAATACTATATATATACACACAAACATACAAAGCTATATATATATATATATATATATATAAACCATCAAGTTAATCAAGTATTGATTATATATACATATATCTATGTATGTATATATTTAACTATATAGTCAATAATGAAATAAAACCCAATAAAATATTCAATACTTAAATTTTTTCAGGTACACACACATTCACAGTCATGCCCTAGAAATACATATATCTTAACATGATATAGTTTAATAATTTTGGTGCCCCACATAGTATAAAATGGCTTAAAATATAATCTTAAATATACTAATTAAAAAGAAAATCCAAGTTTACTATCATACCCTAGTTGTGATTTCAAATACAAGACCATTAATTTTATGTTTATAGCATCCATCTAGTTCATCATAAAATACTAGCAAAGATTCTTAGGTTCTAGGTGAAAACATTTAACTAAAACCTTAAATATACCCTGTAAAATTTTTCTTAGGAATTATAAATTAGAAACTATTATTTATTCATAAATTTCAAGGTTTTTCATTAACATGGAAATGAACATAATTTCTTATCCCTTTCTAATTAGGGTTTTCTAGGTTATATGTAGGGTTCTGTGGATAGTTGAGCCATCCACAGATCCCTACATTAAGAACTTTTTTATACTTTCATTTAAAATAAAACACTAAACTTGTATGAAATCATTTATCTAATTCATCCATATAATCATCCAAGAAATCAAATATAACACCAAATTAGTTTATGTTATCCAAAATTCATTCTTGCCCTTCAAAAATAGCTCAAGCCTCCTCTCTATTCCTCTATCTATCAACCATCCCATTCAAGATTACATTTTACCCTTCTTATTCTCCTCCATCTTACCAAAAATTTCCAAAATTTGTAGCCAAAGTTACAATCCAATTGATGCATGTAAACAAAGACTTAATAGTCTACCATCTTTTCCTCATGCAAAATTCTATGATTTTGATAAATGCTTATTAACTCAAGTCAAGACCAGTTTAAAAACCCTAATCATCTCAAAATTTCCATGATTAAATAATAATATAATAATTATAATGTCCTTCCATTAGGCATGTTCGTTAAATTCACCAAATCCTCTTAGCATTGTAGTTAATATCAAAGAGTTTGACCCCCTTCTATATCAACTTAAAAAATTTATTAAACATTACAACTTCAAATGACAATGTCGATAGAGCATAAAGTCAATAACTAGACCTTCAACTAGCTATAATGTATATCAAACATTATGATGTTTCACATAGTCATTTAAAAATGAAATTATATACATGGAATTTGCATAGGATCATATAAATTGCTTAAGCACAAAGATTGTATAATAATCATTAGTAATTAACATTAATCTCATAATGACCATGCAAAATAATGCCATCCCTAATTGTTAATAAATAAATCTAATTTAATAATGATTTAATATAGGTTATTTAGCTATTATGAATGATAATAATAACCTTCTAAGCATTAATAATCACTTAATAGACCAATCAAGCAAAGTAATAGAACCCATCTATTACTATAACAATGAATCCAAAACAAAGCATTAGTTATAATACAATAAATTATATCTAATACAATAGTAAGTCACAATAAGACATGTACAGATTCACTCAATCAACCAAAAAATAACATAAAAAACTATTAATGTAGTAACATAACTAGATTAGATAAATCACACCACTAAATTAACATGATCGTCAAACAAAAATCAATATCACATTTGAAACATAATAACAATTATTTAAATGTAGATAACATGAAAAACATATTAAAACTATCTAAATTAAGTGATGAACAAAACATATTAATCTACTTGTGGTGTGTGAATGGGTTTATAGTCTTTCTCTCTATCATCCCCCAAAATCTCCATCTACACCACCCTCTTTGATGATTCCCTCCCTCCATCACACTCTGAGGGATGGATATGTCCTGCATCTACCTCACAATAATGAAGGTAATTAGCCCAAAACATATACATAATACAAAATATTATTATATAAACTAATAAACATGAGAATCATGTACAAAATATGAAAGTATAATTAACCCCATAGCTAATCAATCATGTAAATTAAGCAACGTATAATTGTTCCATAATCATAATATGAAATAAATCTTAATAAAATAGTAGTAAATAAAATAACAACCTTAAAAATCCATGAATCAATAGGTTATTAAGCTTAGAGATAAATTTGGATGTGATAGATTCCATTAAAAAGAAAATTAAGACCATGGCTTCACATTCTCACTTGACCCCTGAGGCTGAATACATTCATTTAGCAATCACAACATAGGAACCTAAAACATTTGGTGATCCATAATGACAAGTAAAGAAGGGTACTCCTTTGAAGTAGACTAGTTCTCCTATGTAGACTAAAAAGAGGCAAATAAATTTTATAATAACATATGATGATGAGGAGATAAAGGAAGTTTAAATCCTTAATGGCTTATGATAAAAACC
>JARHVA010008677.1:255000-290000 GCA_037957365.1 Torreya grandis | reverse complement strand
TTTACTTGTTGCATATTAACTCATCTAGGTAATTACAAGCATTTTGAATAAATCATAGTACACCTATGTTACATAACCAAATCACATTCACATAAAAAAGCATCAAAACTCACTTGAGAAAAGGCCCATCAGGATTTCATTACCTATTGGATCACCTTAACCTTACCCAACTATCCTACTTGGATTTCACCAACAAGGGGAGAACCCACTCCATTCTCTAACAGAGTATAATCTCTAAATAGAAGGTATATTTTGGCTAAGAAGCCTAGCTTGACTTCAAGTTCATGAAGTGTGGAGAGCAAGCTCTTATAACAAGCCACATACCTAGTCTAACATATATTCCATCTTGAGTACCAAAACAAACTTGAAACCAACTCTAGATTGTTTTCTAGTACCTTTGATAACCAAATTATCTTCTCACTATTTGATTAAGGTATAAGCTAACATGAGACTAAAATTAATCTCTAGCACTTAATAGTTTTTGGATGCATGTTCTTTTTCTCCTTTTTAAATTGCCTTCTATATTTTTAAGCTGGTAAGGACATTTTTTTATTGATTCACAAAAGCAATACCTTTTCTAAAGCTTAGTTTGTATAACCTATTATCTAAGGTTTTTTGAGTGTTATTCTCTTTTAAACAGTCCTCTTACATCCATTATTTTACCTATTTTCAGCTTTTGATTTCTTAAAACATTATATCTTTCATTTCTTAGGATTTTACAATGATCTACATCAGTTATTATTATTGGTATCGATAGACTTTACCTACCGACATCATTTATTCCATTGACATCAGTGAACTTTTCTTATTGATATCGGTCATCCCTACCGATGTCAATGACTATGTAGTTTTATTTAATCAAAATAGAAAGCTAAAATAACCTATTTCACTAAATTCAAACCTAGTTTTTATTTATTATGTTTCAAATACAAAGTATTAAGACTATTTAAACCACCTCTTGCATGGTATTGACATGAGATCAAGCCAAAATTATTGTTGATTATGCAAGCTAGAAACCACTTCCACCTTCCCCTCTTACTTCTAATTCTATCATGGAGCATACTTTAGATACATATCATACTCCTATCCCTAACTAAATCCCCATTGTGCCTGAGGGAGATCAAGATTTTGCTAAATTTCTTGATTGTAATATGGCATCCCTTCAACATTACCTTGATATGAGCCAAACCTATAATTCTATGGGTAACCCAATCTATGGTATGCCAACCTCTTTGATGGAGACAACCTCATTTTTAGTTACATCCACTATTTTTCCCATGGTTATCCAAACTACCACTTTGACAAGTAACCCAAATATAAATAATGACCAACATGTGGCATCTCCAACTGCCCAATCTCACCTAAACACTGGAGTAACTTCCCTACTTTCACAACTACAATTGTTTTAGCTAAATCACACCCCATTCCAAAACTTAGTGGTTTCTATTCCATCCACCCTTTGCCTAGTTTAACCATGCCAATAATTCAAACTATAGTAATAATAACCAACCAAGGCATAGTTTCCAACCCAATGGGACAAGTTCCTTTTCTTTCCACACCTCACCCTATGACTCATTATCCTTATGTTTCCCCAACACAACCTCAGCAAGCTATGTCATACACTCCTTCTATTTCCTATTATCTCTCCTATAACTTAGGAGAAATTTCCCAAACTAATCCCCCTCCATATCTCATTAAGATGCTAATGGACAAAATGTCTAATTTAGAGACATCTATTTTTGGTTCAAAAAATGTATTATCTTATGATTAGATATGCAATGAACCAATCCACCCTTCGATACCTATTCACCCTTATCCAAGCCAATGGGAACTCCCTAAATTTACTCATTTTCAAAGTAAAGAGGACCCACAACAACAATTGTGAGCATTTAGACATGCTTGTTATTTAATAGGACATTATGATGCATTACTACACACTTTCCCTATGTCTCTTTCAAGTGCTACTTTAGATTAGTATAGCTCTATACCTCATCACTCTCTCTTCTCATTTACCCAACTTTTACAAATATTCCTAGACCATTTCTCTATTAACATTTCTAAGAAGGTTTCTATAAAGACCTTTATTCTATCAGATAATTTGATGATGAGTCTATTATTAATTTTTTCACTCATTAGATAAGCTTGATCACTCAACTCTCCTTCTCCTTACCTCAACCTAAGCTTATTGATATTTTCTCAAGGACATGTGCTAAGCACATCTCATCCACACTCTAGGTATAAACTTTCCACACATTTGATGAAGCTTTTACCATGGCATGGAAACTTGAGGTTCACACTATTGATGAAGGTAATTGTGGAAAGTATGCATGATGTGCATAGAGAGGTGAAGAGAAGATTGGAAGAAAGTAACATGAAGTACAAGAAGGATGCTGATCAGATTCATAAATTTAAATGGTGCTAGAAGGAAGGCAATATGAATTAATTTTTGGTTTCTGATCTTTTGGCCTATCTTTCAATTTCAGCAGAGTATTTGCTATTAAATTTTCTAAGATCTATTACAAATGAGGTCTTCACTATATATAATCACATCCAGGGAATTTTATATATTAGATAGAATAAAAATACAGTAGAAAATAAAATTGAAACCAAAATTTATTAATTACTTTTTGAGCAATTTAATACAAGCAAGGAATACTACAAATTTTGTTTGAATTGTTATCACTGCTTCTCTTTCAATTGTCAAAGACATTAAAATAATATAGTGTTATCCCAAATTATCAACCCTATATTAAATATGAACATGCATGCATGCATATATATATATATATATATATATATATATATATATATATATATATATATATATATATATATATATATATATATATATATATTTTGTGTGTGTATATGTGTGTGTGTGTGTGTATATATATATATACATATATGTATATATACATATATATATACATATACATATATATAGAGAATCTCAATACTAAGACAAATAACTCCTCTAAAAATTTTCCCTCTAGCCAAAAGGCTAAAGGCTCTATTAACATGATGGTAGTTAAGTCAGCCTCTTCCACAACCACAAACCAATTGAATAATTTCACTTCTTAAAATCTGACCAACCAATTCCAACAATGGTATAAACAAAGACAATATACTCCCATTGGGGAATCATATACATCCATTGTTTCTCTACGTTTTTGCTAATTACATTTAGAAGAAAGAAGAAACTAAAGTTAAAGGTCAGGGGTTTATACGTTACCTAGATTAAGTTGTGCACCATATCCAAGCATTGTAGGAGCTCCTCTTTGGCTGTGGAGGAAACACCTGTAGATAAGAATAAGATTTAAACAAAGAGAATGTTAGATAAAGATATGGTGGACTGCCAAGCTTCACGCTCGATCTCAAAAGTGTAAAGCTCCGTAAGGGATGATAGTCCATTATTTTAAAGAAAAGAGAGTTATATAAAATGAAATGGTGAAAGACTAAGAAAGAGAAATAAAGATAACATGTACCTATTCTTTGTATTCAATCTATCATAGTCACTGACATCAATTAGTCTACTGAGGTTAGTTGGTTAATGGTGCCGACGTCAGTTATGTTACCGATGTCAGTAGGGGCGATGGGCCTTGGACAGGTTTTAGGGTATGTCTATGGTTGATAGAGGAGTCTGGGAGTTTAGAGGTTTGTACAGGGTTGTAGGGAGATGTATAAGGTTTGAGGAGAGGCAAGGCAGAGGGTAGGTGTGAGAAAAGGATAAGGATATAGTGAAGGCTTTTCAACCTCTCCAGGAAGAAAGTCAGGTCGGGTCTCAACAGTTCTTAGAAATAACAAATGGAAACTAATTACCAATGTATTCTAAAAGACCAAAATGAGAGGGAAAAATACTTAGCTCTACTTGGTGGAGAACCAGAGGTGTTAGAACACTTATTCCTATTGTGGCTGATGTCGAGGTCCTCGTGCAATGTTCTAATCCAATCTGGAGTGACTTGTGCAAAGTTTCTATAGCTAGGAGTGTGAAAGTCAAAGTTTGATGCTTGGTCTCAGAGTGTGTGCATCGATCTCAAAGAGTCTGGGGGTAGCTCAATGTTAGAGCTTAGGTTAAGTAACTGATGTTAGTGATCTAGCCAGTGTCGGTCAATAGTTGACATACGTCGATAGAGAAAGAATGGGTAAAAGGGCTATTTTTATCCCTCTACCCATTTCTCCATCCGCCAAGTGCATTTCCCATTGGAGAATAGTCAAAAGATAGGTTTATTAGGCATGAGAGTTAGTTAGAGAGTTGGAATAGGTCTTAGGTAGTTAAGATTTAAAGGACTTAGTCTTAGGGTGACTCATAGGGTAAGAAATGGTCTTAGGGTAAGTTGTCTAGGTGAGGTGTCTAGGTGAGGTGTCCAAAGTGAGGTGTCTAGATGAGGTCATTAATTTAAGATAAGTAATTTATTTTAAATTAATAAAGTGTGTAAGTGGTTAGAAGGGGACCAAGGGGGGGTCAACATAATAATGGTGTCTACATTTGCCCCTTTTTGTCTTGTTGGTTGTTATGATGAACTGTAAGACAAAAATAGGAGTAAGTTGCCCCAAGTATGGGATAAGGTGTAGGTTGCCCCAATTATGATGATGAGGTATTCCCCCTCAAAGTGGGAATTGAGAGAAGGCAATCTAAAATTGGTTACTGATTTGATAGAAAATGGATGGGTAAGGTGAAGTTTGAGTGTGAACACTGTAATAGTTGAGATTGTGCGTATACCACTTCACATGATAGGTAGGTCAAATTATTTTAGGTTAGGTCAAGGAACACTAAAATTAAAGTAACTGGTCCCTATCTTTTTAGTCATAGCTGATTGGGTTAAATAATCAAAGCTATAGCTCCAATTGGTCGAGGAGGACTAAAATCAAAGTAATCGGTCCCTAGCTTTTTGGTCATAGCTGATTGGGTTAATCGATCAAAGTTATAACTCCAATGGTCATCATGTTCCAAGTATCTGGGCTAGGAAGTGCTCCTAAAAAATACAAAAATGTCACAAATATTAGGGATCAACTTGGTCACGATCTGACAATACATGTGAGTGTCATAATGTGGGGTGTGTATAATTTGCTAACTATTCATGAGGTAGCATATATGCAATCAAAACAACCAAGGCAAAGTTATCTCGAAAGTGGTCATGGTCTAAGGAGATAGTCATGATCTCCAAGGTCATTGGTTGAGTTAGGCTAATATATAAGTGATCTCAAGTGTTTTTTTTATGGTTAGGGAGATGTATGTGATCTCCAATGTGCCCCATGAGAAGTCTAATGTGACTTTTACAGTGTTCAGGCTAGTTGTTTGGTCATGATTTTGGACTAGTTTAGATGGTTGGTCCATTAGGTAAATGAACCAACAAATGGTCGAGCTAACCTTAGAAGACCCTATGTCAACTGAGTGATGCCTACATAGCCCCTATTTTAAGGGCCTCAAGCCAATGTAGTTCTCCCCAAAAGGGAGGAAGAGAGTTGGTTATGGATTGGGTTTGACTAGGTCAGGTCATGGTGAAAGGTTATATGGTTCATCCATCAGGTAGACAAATAAACGAATGGCCAACGTCATTAGGGAGACGATCGGGTGAGTGGCTGAGCTAACCTTAGAAGACACCATGTCAACTGAGTGATACCTACATAGCCCATGTGAGGGCCTTAGGCCAATGTAGTTCTCCCCAAAAGGGAAGAAGAGTTAAAGTGGTTGATAATTGTTTTGGTCAGGTTAGTGTTGTTAGCATTTCCCATATGTGTGATGGTACATGCTTGAAATGATGAGTGTATGATGATGTTATAGCCTTTTCCATATTATGTGATGGTATATTCTGTAACATTGGTTATGTGGCTTTTCATCCCTAGTAATTTCCATATTGGTGATGGTGTATGCTAAAAATGAAATGAATATATTTATGCTTCAACAAGTTTCCATATTGGTGATGGTATATGCTTGCCATAAATTGTGTTTGGTTGATAGTTTCCATGTGTATTATTTTCCATAGAAGCTAATGTGAATGGACTATGATAATTTATATAACACAAATTGGTATTTTCATTAAATAAATCATGATGTTATGTCAGTGGTAGAAAATGTTTTGGTTTGGTTTGATTAGAAAATGTTTTGGTTGTGTTGGCATGTGACAAAGGTGTGTAAGAAGTGAAAGGCATGTTGCTCTTTCATTGAAAAGGACCATAATGATAGCATAGATAGGGGTTTTGTAAACAAAATTCCCATTCATGTATTACATCATTGACCATTGGTTTGTGTTAGAGAAGTATTCTAATCACTTAACGTTAAGTGAGCTCAAAATCCCTTGGGTATGTTGGGGTAATAGGTTTGATTATGTGATATGTCAAGATAGCGAAACCCTTTTTAGCATGGATTACTTTTCCCCTTTTATAGGTGACCCTGAGAATGACTATAGACAAGTCCATGACTTAATAGTTTGTCAGTCAATTTTTTTTGATAGATTGATCAATGTGGGAAGTCTACCTGGGGATGTTGTTTTGTTTTGTGGTCATGTTGAAGCTGATCGGTGTAGGAAGCTTCTGAGATGGTGCTATTATGATAACAAAAGTTGGGCATAGCCATCCTTCGAGGGAGTGGTCTATATTTTGCTTTGTATGTTTTGATTTCTTTGAATAGCTATCCTTGAAGGGAGTAGTCTATTAATTATAGTAATTATGCAGCTGTCCTTCGAGGGAATAGTCTACATTTATAGTTTATGAACTTTTGTTAGGCATCCCAATTTAATGTTTTATTTGTTTTTGACTGAACTTTTAGTCATGGACAAGACTATAGAGGTTTAGAGGTTTCCCTTTTATTAGGACAAAACATTAATATAAAAAAGTTTAACTAATGTTTGTAGGGAAAAAAGGTTGAAGGAATAGGAATGAGGATGATAGGGGTTGTTCAAGGGATGAGCTCAAGTTAAACATCAAGTGAATGATTACTTGATTAACAGTAGAATGGTCACAAATGTAAGGCATTAAGGGGCTCAAGTTTTGGCTAGCTTTTGAGAGAAGGTAGACAATAATTCCCTGATCTATACTTGTGCATTATGATATAAGGTCCGAGCCAATTAGGAGCAAACTTGCCTCGTTTGCTTCTTTCCATATTGGTCATGTGTTGGTTTTCTTTAAGGATGAGATCTCTGATTTTGAAATCTAACTCTTTCAAATTTTTGTTGTAGGCACATTTTGGTTGATGTTGGATGATATGAAGATGATTAAGAAGTTGGTTGATGCTTGGTTGATGCTTGGTTGAGGTCGTGATAGTCAGTACAAAATCAAATTCCCCCAGTTGCTTTTGTGACAGGGACAATGTTTGACACCCATTACAGATAATCAATGGGTTGGATAAATGAGATGGAGAGAAGATGTTGAAGCTCCTCTTTGACAAGGAGTGTGATGCAAGGATGCATCTTATGAAGCTTTTGCCTGACAGGCTTAGTTTGAGAGGGCAGGATCCTGATCTTCCAAGTTGTACTCTGGAATCTTAAAATCAATGAAGGTGATGGAGGCAATGGTGGGTAATGTTTTGACTAAAGCAGCCAGTGGTTGGGGATCTCCAGGTTAGACCTCCACTACCTATAAATATTTAATCAAGGCTTGGTGATGTTGTGGAGAACTTTGTATTAGATCATATAAAGATGCCTTCATAGGGTTTTGGTGAAGTTGTTTCACCATGGAGTCGTGAATTGACTCAGAAGATGGTGGTTGAGATGTGCCCAAGATAGAAATCTTGGGTTTTGGTAGTTGAGAAGGCTTGACAAATGGATATGTCCAAGGGATAGAAACCTTCTCTTTTAATTTATCCTTTAAGATTTGTGACTTGGTGGCCACATTAATGGTTTTGATTTCAAATAAAGGGGGAGAAGGTGGTAGAGGGACCATAATCTTGCGTTGAGATCCTGATTTAGGTGAGGATGTTTGAGAGGCATGGGATGGTGTCGATGGTTTGTTGAAAGGGTGGTCAAGAGGATCCTTAATGAAAAGGGTGTCCTTTTTCAAGTGTTGACAAATGATAACCTTAAGAGCACAACACTTTTTAGTATTGTGCCTAGGTGTGTGAAGATACGCATAAATTTGAGTGTCATCGAACCAAGATGGTTTTGATCCGAGAGGTTAGAATGGTTTAAGAGGTGGGAGACTAATGCTAGAAGACTACAACAATTGGTGTAATAGCAAAGCATAGGACCCCACTAATGGGTTTATGCTCATTGTTGCAGTAGGGGTTGACAACTTCTATTTAGGAGTTGTTGGAGGAGTTTTTCGTACCATCTTTTTGTTTGGTGGTGTGACCACATGCATAGATGGCACTTTCATGGTAAGAGGCATCAAATTTTTTAGAGGAAATATATGTTTGATGGATAGAGGGAGTAATTGAGGTGATTTGTTTTTGTGAGGTGTTGGAGTAGGGAACACTCCTATTAAGCTAGAAGGGTGTGGACCCAAAATAGAGGGTAATGGTGAAGGTGGGGGAGGAGTTCTTCGATGTGGTTTAGAAGCCTTCTTTAATATGGTGGGAAGACCACTATTATGTGAGGTGAGGTTCAAATCTATCTTCACTTGTGGGTGAGTGAGGTTCGATACAGGGCAAGCACTGAGAGATGTAATCTGTTTCAGCATGATAGACACTTGTGAGGATTTGGGTTTAGGTGTGGACGATTGAGCTACCAAAGATTTGGAAGTGGAAGATTGATCCTCATTAGAGACTTTGGGGTAATTTGTCATGAAATGGTTAGTAGTATAAGGTGAGATGGGATGTGTAAGATAAGGAGCCTTAAGTCACTCCCATAGTGCCTCATGTTTTAGGTTCCTAAAATGGAGAAATCCTAAGTTTTTTGCCAATTGAGAAAATGGTTTAGGTGACATTGTGTGAGGTCTTGCAGTTGGTCTTTTGGAGGATTTAGGTGATTTCAAGAGCAAAAAAGTGTTAGATGCCATGATCTTGGGCCAAAGGTGAGAGAAAACTGTTACCGGATCTTCCTCGGCTGAAGTGGGTGAAGTGACAAGTTCTCTCAGTGGAGAAGGGATTGGAGAATTTGGCTCTTGGAGGGGATATAGCACAGGGATGATTGTGCCTTCCACGTATAGTTGAGGAGCGGGAAAAGTATGATCCTCCATTGGTAATAAGAAGGATGAGGGTGGGGCTAGTGGCATTTTTATTGTCAAAGCATCCTCCAATATGAGAGAGGTCAAAGTAGACTCTCTTACATGTGAAAGGGGGTGGATAGAATACTATCTTCCATCTGTGGAAGACAAATAAGAGAGGAAGGATCCTCTAAAGGGTGAATTAGAGGGATTATGACCCCTTCTACATGAGGGCATGGGGTATGAATGGTAACTTCTTCCAATGGTAGGAGAAGAGGAAAGGTGGGGGCAAGAGGAATAGGTAATATGGGTTCCTCATGAGGTAAAAGAATGGGTAGAGTAGGTTTTGATGTTGTGGGGGTGATATGGGTAAAATAGGCTCTTTTACCCATGGTGGAGGAATGGGTTGACTAACCTCTTTAGACTGTGGAAGAGGTTGGTTAGGAATGAAAGGAGAAACCATGTCAATTGTGCGTATATTGCACTCTTAAAGGTCATCGGCCATGGTCTGAACATTGTTTTGACTTGGGGGATGGTTAGGGAATGGTTTCCTAAAGATGTCTATGTTTTGGTTAGCCAATGCATTTGGGTTATCCAAAACAAGGTCCCCTTTATCTAACATGTCTTGAACAATGTTTTTAAATGTTTTGCAATTATCTGTGTCATGACCCTTGACACAATGATAGTTACAAAAGTCATTTTCCCTATACCATGTAGGGATGGCTTTTGAGGGGTCAAATTGGGGTGGTTAGATTTGAGGGAGATTGAGGACCCCCTAATTTACTAGTTTATCCAACATGGAAGCGTATGATTCTCCTATTGGAGTGTATTGACGCTGTACGTATCATTGTTGGAATTGTCTTATGATGCTTTGTGATGTGGAGGGCTCAGATTGGTTAGTTGTGGTAGAAGATGATGATCTAAGTACCCCAAAATTTGCCAATCCTTTAGACTTGGAGTCGGAATAAGAAGGTTTGGAAGACAAAGGGTCATTGGATTTTG
This sequence comes from Torreya grandis, assembly GCA_037957365.1. NCBI lineage: Eukaryota > Viridiplantae > Streptophyta > Pinopsida > Cupressales > Taxaceae > Torreya > Torreya grandis. Next base: position 279,920 of record JARHVA010008677.1, on the reverse strand, counting down.
TGTTGGTATTTTTACTACGCAATTTGACTCTATCCTCTTTAACTTCGTGGAGTTCAAGCTTTCAGGCCATGGTGAAAGCTTCATCAAATGTGTGGAATGTTTGAACCCACAAAGTGGATGAGATGTGCTTGGCACATGCTCTTGAAAAGAGCTCAATGAGCTTAGGTTGAGGTAAAGAAAAGGAGAGCTGGTTAATCAAACCTCTCCAATGGGCAACGGAGTTAGCTATTAACTCATCGTCAAATTGTCTAATAGAATATAGGTCTATGATGGAGACCTTTTTAGTGATGTTGTTTGAGAAATGGTCAAGAAATAACTGAGCTAGTTGAGTGAAGGTAAAAAAAGAATGACTGGTAATAGAACTATACCAATCAAGGGCAGCACTAGAAAGTGGCATGGGAAACGTCCAAAGTAATAATGCATCATTGTGTGCTATAACGTAGCAAGTGTGTCTAAACACTCATAGATGTTGTTGTGGGTCCTCTTTACTCTAAAAGTGAGTAAATTTTGGGAGTTCCCACTGGCTAGGGTATGGTCAAATGGGGACTGAAGGGTGAATGGGTTCATTGTAGATTTGTTCATATGAAAGAACATTCTTCAAACCTGAAATGGATGTCTCAAGGTTGGACATCTTATCCATCATCATCTTTATTAGATTGGCTAATGGATTGGTAGGAGGGGCACCCCCTAGGTTATAGGGTACCTAGAAGGCATAGGGAGGGGCATATGATGTACTTGGTTGTATTTGTGTAGGCACAACATATTGGTAGTTTGTCATAGGGACTAATATTAAGGTCAAAGGGACTTGTGCCAAGAAGTTGGAGGGCACAACTTGACTAGATGCTACCAAGGGTAGTTGAGTGGTGGTGACACTAGTAAAAGGATAGGTAGTCACTCTTGTATTTATGGGTGCAAGAGTGGGTGGGATAGAGACAATCAAGTTCTAGAAAGGTTTCAAACTTGGTTGAATTGTTTGTGGTTGAGGGGGTACGTAAACCCCGATGGAGGTAGGTCTAGAAATAGGAGAGGCCAAATATTGAACATTGGCCATGGTTGGGTTACAAGTTGAGGTAATGGCCTGAGTGACCATAGGTTGGGTAATGGATGATGTTGATATTATTTCCGTTTCAACCAAGGAAGTTGGCATCCTATAAATAGGGTTACCTGAAGGATCTCGCATTTGGCTTCTTGCAAGATAGTGTTGGAGAGCCTTGACATTGAGGTTAAGGAATCTCTCAAAGTCTTGATCCCCTATGCAAACAATAAGAGGTTGATTTGGGGTAGGTTGGATAGGAGTATGCTCAGTGTCTGAAGTATACTCCATTAGAGAACTTGTTATGAAGGGTGAAGGTGGAAGTGGTTGTTTTCTTGTGTGGTCAACAAGAGATTTAGCTTGACTACGTCTCAAAACCATTCAAGACAAAAGGGGTTTAGGTTCCAAAAACTGATTATTTCAATTTCAAAAAACTAGAATGTGTGTTTAATAGCAAAAAAGTCAGGTTTTAAGCTTGCTATTTGGAAAGAAAATTTGTTGACAGTGACCGACATTGGTTTACTAACTGATGTCAGTTATGGAATGTTGCTGAGGTCGGTGAGATAACTGATGTTGGTGAAGATGGGTTGCCGATGCCAGTGGAAAAACTGATGTCAATTTTTGTGTATTTTTAGAAACATAGAAAACTAATATTTTTTGGAAAGAAAGAGAAATTTTGAGTTATTTTTGACCTCAGAATGATGTGACCTTACCAGCTCAAAAAACTAGATAAAAATAGAAAAATAGATGATGGCAAACAACCTCTAAAATGTTAAATTCCTAAGAATAAATTTTAGAGTCGTGGTGGCTTATGCCTTAAAAGAATGTGTTTGGAAATTGGGCTTTTAAAATGGGTCCTAAAGAGGAAGTCTATGGTTGGTTTTAGTTTATGTTTTCGTGCTCAAAAATATGTGTTAGGTTCAGTACGTGGCCTAGTGCTGGGGCTTGCTCCCTTCACTTCACAAACCCAAAGCCAAGCTGGGCCACTTAGCCAATATATACTTTGCCTATAGTTTATACTCTACCAAAGAACAAAGTGGGTCCTCCCCTTGGTAGTGAAGTCCAAGTAGGATCGTTAGGAAGGGTAAGGTATCCGCTAGGTGATGAAATCCTAGATGAGCCTTATCTCAAGTATGTTTATGTGTTTAATTTGATGTGCTTGTGGTTTGATTGTGTAACATTTGTGCACTATGATTTATTCATAATGCTCTTTTAATTACTAAGTGAGAAGGCTAAGCATGCATTCAAGCAAGAATGAAATGCAATAGTTTTTTTTTAACCCAAATTGAAATGTTTTGTTTAGATGCAAACAAGTGGAGAAAAGGTTAAGAGTATGAACTTTCACTACTCTAAGATGTAGGAAAGAAGTGATAAGAAGAAAAAGAAAGATATTATTTTTAACTTGTGCTAATGGTTTCTTTTCAAAATAAAGAGATAGAAGAAGGATGAAAGAAGAGGATATTTTTCCTAATGCATCTATATGAAAGTTTGCTTTTTAGAAAAAATGAACCCAAGGAAAACTCCAAGGTCCCACCAGGTGTGCCAAAATGTTTCTCTACGTTTTTTCTAATTATATTAAGAAGAAAGAAGAAACTAAAGTTAAAGGTCAAGGGTTTGTATGTTACCCGAATTAAGTTGCGCACCATATCCAAGCATTGTAGGAGCTCCTCTTTGGCTATGGAGGAAACACCTATAGATAAGAATAAGACTTAAATAAAGAGAATGTTAGATAAAGATATGGTGGGCTACCAAGATTCACACTTGGTCCCAGAAGCATAAAGCTCTGTAAGGGATGACAGTCCACTATTTTAAAGAAAAGAGAGTTGTATAAAATGAAATGGTGAAAGACTAAGAAAGAGAAATAAATATAACATGTACATGTTATCTACAGTCAGTCTATCATAGTCACCAACATCAGTTAGTCTACCGAGGTTAGTTGGTTAATGGTGCCGATTTCGGTTATGTTATCAATGTCAGTAGGGGCAATGGGCCTTGGACAGGTTTCAGGGTATGTATGTGGTCGATAGAGGAGTTTGGGAGTTTAGGGGTTTGTGCAGGGTTGTAAGGAGATGTATAAGGTCTGAGGAGAGGCAAGGCAGAGGGTAGGTGTGAGAAAAGGATAAGGATATGGGGAAGGCTTTTCAGCCTCTCCAAGAAGAAAGTCAGGTCGAGTCTTAACAGTTCTTAGAAATAAAAAATGGAAACTAATTACCAACATATTCTAAAAGATTGAAATGAGAGGGAAGAATACTTAGCTCTACTTGGTGGAGATCCATAGGTGTTAGAATGCTTATTCCTATTGTGGCTGATGTCGAGGTCCTTATGCAATGTTCCAATCCAATCTAGAGTGACTTGTGCAGAGTTTCTGTAGCTAGGAGAGTGAAAGTTGAGGTCTGATGCTTGGTCTCAGAGTGTGTGCATCAATCTCAAAGAGTTTGGGGGGCAGCTCAATGTTAGAGCTTAGGTTAAGTAACCAACATTAGTGATCCCACTGGCATCGACTGACAGTTGACTAATGTCGGTGGAGAAAGAATGGGTAAAAGGGCTATTTTTAGCCCTCTACCCGTTTCTCCATCCACCAAGTGCATTTGCCATTGGATAATGGTCAAAATATGGGTTTATTAGGCATGAGAGTTAGTTAGAGAGTTGGAATAGGTCTTAGGTAGTTAAGATTTGAAGGACTTAGTCTTAGGGTGACTCATAGGGTAAGAAATGGTCTTAGGGCGAGGTGTCTAGGTGAGGTGTCTAGGCGAGGTGTCCAGGTGAGGTGTCCAAGGTGAGGTGTCTAGATGAGGTCATTAATTTAAGATAAGTAATTTATTTTAAATTAATAAAGTGTGTAAGTGGTTAGAAGGGGACCAAGGGGGGGTCAACACAATAATGGTGTCTACATCCATCTTGGAGAAGTTATTACAACAAGGTGGCATAACCCTTCCTCAAATTAAACCTCCTATATAATTTGACCCTTCCTATCCTATCTTAACCTAGTATAAGGAAGATAAGGTTTGTAGTTACCATTGAGTTAAAAGTCACAAATCTAATAATTGCAAGATGATCAAGAATATTGTTTAAGCTATGCTTGATATAGGTGAGCTCATCTTAGATAATCCTAATGCACCTCCCAATCAAATTATGGATGTGTTCAAGCACCCTTTTCCCAACCATTCACCAAATCAAAATATTGTCTAGTCCACAACTAACTTAGGAGATCATAATATCCATACGGTTAATATGGTCTTTCCTTTATCTTCAATTCAACTGACCCCTTAACAAGAGACAACTATTTCATTTACTCTTCCTCCACATTTACTATCACCTATTTTTTCCATTCTTCCTCCTCAAGTAGAAGAGTCTATTTCACCCATTCCACCCCCTCGAGAAGAAAAGCCTCATTTTCCAATCATTTTTCCACTTGAGGAGCCTATAATCCTAATTCCATTTGTACTAATATTACCTATCCTCTTACCACTTGAAGACCGCACTCTACTAGCTCCTCATTCACATGTTGAAGGGAACAACAATCCTACATTTTACCCTCTTGAGGAACCTTCTTCCCATACTGCTCCACCTATAGAGAGTGATACCTCACCCCCTTTATATTTGCACCTAGAAGATTCCATGTCATTTACTTCCATAATAAATGAGAGACCTATTTTGCCTACTCTAATTTCACCACTCTTACCTCTTCTTTTACCTGTAGAGGATCATACTTTACCCACACCTCACCCACATGGTGAGGGAGCCATAATACCTATGCTTTATCCTCTTGAGGAATCTACTTCTCATACCTCCCCTCCACCCATGGTAGATCATGTCTCTTCTCCCATCTCAGTCGAAGAGGACCCCATTGCACTTCTTTCTCATCTTTGGCCCAAAGAAGTAGAAACCAACAATTTCCCTCTTTCCCAAACACCATAGGTTTCTAAAGATGAAACTGTAAGGCCTATGTCAACATTTTCAAAACCCTTCTCACGTTTGGTGAAAATTTTAGAATTTCTTGACTCCATGAAACTTGACCATGTGGTATTTTGGGATTGGCTTAAAAATCCATATCTAGCACAATGAATGTTGACCTTTACCACCAATCCTTTTACTACACTTTACCCTAAGGTCTTTGACAAAGCTAGAGTTTCTTTACCAAAAGCACTAAAAGTTCAGTCATCTATATCAAAACCCTCATCCTCATAAGAATCTATTACATTAAAGCAGATCAGGACTTTAAGTGTATACCCCATTTTCAATTTAATTCATCCATAGTTGAAATTAGATTTGAATCCTCATTCATATATTGGAGTTTCTCACCCTAAAACATAGAAGAATGTTAATCCTTATAGACCTCATCAATCTCTTATTCAACCCTCAACTTTACCATCCATTTTGGGGTTGCATCCTTCTACTTTAGTTGGAATATTGTCTAACTAAGCCAAAAAAAAGGTTAAACTACCCCCACTACTACCTTTACCATTTGGTACACATCTCACATTTGACACTAAGAAAGTGATAGTAAAACACGTAACTCTGCCATTTCTAAACAAGACACCACATAAAATTATTTTTCCAACACTGAAGCAAAATAAGGTGTCTAATATTATTAGTAAAACAAGTGTGAGCCCAATTACAGGCTCCCAAAGCTTTTTCTTACATCAGTTATTGTAAGCTTCAGTAATAACTCTTCCTTCCATTAAGCCGCTTAGTCCTCTTAGATCAAATTCATCTTGGTTTGATGAACTCACCTAGACACGATACTAAGAGTTATAAATCCCTCATAGTAACAATTCAACAAAACTTCAATGTTAACACTCTTTTTTATGACACTACCATTAACCTTCCTATTATTCCACCTTTGAAATCTATAGTGCCTCCTAACATTCCACTAAAATTCAAATCCAAAGATGTTGTTGTCACCCCTTTCCCACCTCCCTCACCAAATTTTTAAATCAAGACAGTTATTATCACCACATGGTCACAAAACCAAAAGGATAAAGCTAAGGAAAAGGTCACTACACCTTCAACCCATCCCTTCACCAAAGACATTCCCCTTACTAATCCTAATATTTTCATCTTGGGTGTTCCTAAAGCAACATCTTCAGACAGTATTCAAAGTTCAATGGTGAAATATCTTCACCAAACTCCTATGAAGATGTCTTTATATGATTTAATCCAAAGTGCATCACAACATCATCAAGATTTGACTAGTGCTTTACAAGCAATTGAGGTATAGTCAGATGATCCCCAACCTATTACATCTTTGGTTGACTCTCTTAATTCTATCTCCTTGATTTCTTTCAGTAATTTAGAAATTCCACTTCAAAACCTTAAGGATCAAGATTCTACTCTTTTTATTACCACATATATTAATCAAACTCATATCAAGAGAGTTATGATCGATGGGGGAGCAATTATTAATATTATTTCCACCCATACCAACAAACAACTAGCCATTCCAAATAATAACATGTCTCAAATTGATGTGGTACTCCATTTCTTTAACAACACTACAGTGACTATAGTGGGCATTGTTGTCTTACATATTCATGTAAGTCCCCACATAATTCCTAAGCTCTTTTATGTTGTGTAAGGAGAGTTCCAATATAACATACTACTTAGATGACCTTGGATACATGTTATGGCATGTGTACCCTTGAATTTTCACCATTGTGTCAAGTTTGAGCATGATGAACAAGTACATATTATACCTACTGACCCACCTTTGTTTAAAACATGTAATATGACCTATAGTCCCAATGATGTTCTCATCCCATTGAAAAAATCATCCTCCTTACATGATTATTCTAAAGCTTCCACAAGTTCCACTCCTATAGTTACACAAATAGTGACAACACAAATTCTAGATAAAGATCCCATGGAGGAGACCTTTCAATGTTTGTCACTTGGTGAATATCATTTGTTGATACTTGACATGTTCTATACTCCACAAGAATATGGAAGCATCCACATGCACCCAAATTATGACCCTTGTATTGGGATGGTCATCCCTTATGGCCCTCCTAATCTTTGAACCAACTTCACATATGGGGGAATTAATCAAGCTCTCACTGTCAACAACCCATCTTCTTTTCCATAACTATTCACTTGTAACTTCTCTTTCCTAAGTAACCCTAGATTCACTCACACCTACCTATATAGGTGTGATTGGAAAGGATTTGGTTTGGGTCATTATGAACAAGGTGTCCACATGCCTATTAAATATCCTACTAGCAACACCATTCAAAATGCCAAAAAAAATCATGGGGTGGGATATGATGAACTAAATAAACTCCCTAAAAACTCCCATGAACAAATTATTGGAGAAATAGTCTCTCCTTCTCCACCTTCTTCTCCACCATCACCCATAGAATTATAGCTATCTATACCTCCTAAATTTTTTTCCATAAATGCCATCTATTTGGGGCCTCTCACCTATCATCAAGGTAAGGAAATAAGGTCCCTTCCTCTCATTCATCCTGAAATAATTGATGAAGATTATCTCACTATTAACACTATTTAATGTTAGGATTATGTGCAATTCTCACCTACATGGGTGTGGATGATTATTATATCCAATGATTACTCCCATCCAAAACCTAGTCTATGTTAAATGAATCAACTATTGACATTAACCTACCCTCTCACGATAACCCTCACATCCTCAAGATTGGCCAATATTTAGATTCCTCTAAGTAAGCTGATTATGCCACATTTATTAATGAACATAGCAAATTATTCACTTGGTCTTATAATGACATGCCTAGTATTGACCCCTCTATCATCTCCCATAACATTGTCACCAATTGAGATGTTAAACTCATTATGTAGAAACTTCACAAAATGCAACCTTGTATCACTCTCCTTGTTAAAGAGGAGCTCTAACGCCTCCTCTTTGTAAACTTTATCCAACCCATCAACTACCTACAATGTATTTCCAATATTTTTCCTATCACAAAAGTGACTAAGGGAATCTATATTTACACTGACTATCATGATTTTAACCTTTCTTATCTAAAAGTAGATTTCCCATTGCCTAGTATCGACCAATTTGTTGATCTAATGACTGACCATGAGATGCTATCACTTATGGAAAAATTCTCTGGATATAATCAAATATTGACTACTTTTGAGTATCAACATAAGACCACCTTTATTACCCCATGGGGAAATTTCTATTATCAGGTCATGCCTTTTGGACTAAAAAATTCTAGTGTAACTTACCAACATGCCATGAATTACATTTTCCATGATCTCCTACACAAAATTATGGAAGATTACATGGATTACTTACTCGATAAGTCTAAACTTCACCAAGAACACTTAAATTTCTCAAAACCATATTCACTCATCTCCTCCAATATAACATTCAAATAAACCTAAAGAAATGTGTCTTTGGTGTTCTTTCTAGTAAACTCTTAGGTTTTATCATTTCTCTCTATGGTATCAAGGTTGATCTTTCTAAGGTTAGAGCAATCCTAGAGATGCCTCCACTTACTAATATCAAACAACTCTGTAGCCTACAAGGAAAACTTTAGTTAATTGGACACTTCATTTCCTAGCTATCAGATCACTACCAAACCTTTCATCATCTCCTCAAAAAGTATTTCTCCTTCTAGTAGAATACAAATTGACAAGAAGCCTTTGATGCACTTAAATAATACCTCCTTTCCCCACTAGTTCTTATTCCACTTAAGGAAAATCAGCATTTTTACCTTTACATCTCCACAATAGACAATTCTTTGGGTGCTATGATTGCATATCGAGATGACCAACATCAAGAACAGGTAGTTTATTACATAAAATTCACACTTATTGATTATGAGACTCGATATACCCATACTAAAAAACTTTTCCTTACAATAGTATTTTCTACCTCTAAGCTTCACCATTATATCCTAAATCATAAAACTTATGTGGTCACCCATACTAACCCTCTCAAATACATGCATTCAAAACCTTATCAAAACTAACATATAGCTCGGTGGCTCATGCTTCTTGCTGAATTTGACTTAGAGTTCATTCAATAAAATTAATTAAAGGGTAAACAATCATAGACCAGTTAGCTACTACCCCTTTACCTAATAACCAACCTTCAAATCTTGAATTCCCTGATGAATCTATTGTAACACTCTCCATCGATGACATCTCCTATCAAATGATGATGTTCTTTGATGGATCTAAATGCCTCAATAATTCCTCTAGACAATGAGCCTATGATTTTGCCATTCAAATTAGATTTTGAATGCACTAACAATATGGCTAAATATGAGGCTTTGATTATAGGAATTCAAATAGATCTCTTCTTGGGTATCAAATCCATAACCATTTTTGGTGATTCTCAGCTAAAGTTTAATCAAGTTAATGGTTCCTACCTATGTAAAACTAAAATTCTACAGTGGTATGAACATCATGTAGATACACTATTGGGATCATTTGACTTTTATCTCTTATAAACTATTTTTTGATCTACAAATAAGTTTGTTGACATGATGGCTTCACTTGCTTCACACATACCCTCTTCATTCTCCTCCTTGAGAATCGATGTCATTATACATCGCTTAACATTACCCTCCTATGTCTCAGCTAACATCATCTTTGTCAGAAATGTAAGAATCAACCCATAAGAATTATGATACAAATAACTCATAGATTATTTTTCCTTTTCTATTACCCCTCCTGATCTTTCTAATAATGGGAAATAGGCCTTCATAAATTGTGTTGCTCATTACACTATACTAGGGGAACTTCTCTACAAGCAAAATTTTAATGGTCTTCTCTTTAGATGAATAACTCATACTAAAACTCCCTTTGCTATTAAGGAAGTCCATGATGGGATTTGTGGTAGGAATTTCAATGGTCACATAGTTGTTAAATGTATTCTTTGACTTGGCTATTATTGGCCCACACTTCTTCAAGACTGTGTTGACTACATCTAACATTGCATCAAGTGTCAACAACATGATAACATCCTTCATGTTCTTAGTCATGCATTGAAAGTTTCTAGAGACTTTTGGCCCTTCTCCCAATGGGGCTTAGATTTAATTAAAGAGATTAACCCTCATTCATCACTCTATCATTATTGCCACTGAATACTTCACCAAGTGGGTCAAGGTTGTCCCTCTCATTTCCATAAAAGATAAAAAAAATATTGACTTCATTAACCATCACATCATCTATCAATTTGGTGTACCTCACAAGATTATAATAGATAATGTCAATTCTTTCAAAAATAAGACTATTCAAAGTCTTTGTGATGCATTTAGAATCAAATTAAGCTTCTCATCACCATACTATCCCCAAACTAATGGATAGGAAACAACTTATAACAAAAAATTGACCAAGATTCTCATGAAAGTAGTCAATAATACAGGCAAGGATTGTTACACACACATTCCTTTTGATTTATGGGCTTACCACACTAGCATTCAAACCCCTATGGGTGCTATTCCTTTTTCATTGGTGTATAAGACAAAGGTTGTTTTACGTCTTGACGTTTAGATTTATTATCTTCACATTTATCTACATGATATACTTACTAATGATGCCTTTCATCAAGAATGTTTGGCCCAACTTGAATCACTTGATAAGTGCCATCTCATATCCCTCAACCACCTCTAAATCTATCAAGAGCATATCAAACATGCTTATAATAAAATCCTCAAAGAGTGAGATTTCAATATAGGAGATCTTGTCTTGAAATAAAATCAACATGTGACGAACATAGAGAAAATCAAATGGGGTAAATTTACTCCTAATTGGCTTGGAACTTATATCATAACTCATAAACATGGTTTAATAACTTATCACTTGTCTTCTCTTGAAGGAAGGCCAGAACCAGAGCCTTCAAATGCCTTGTATATACGACCATTCTTTTGTTAAAACATCATTTTATTTCATGTTTAGCTTGAGCTCATCCCTTAAGCATCCCCATTACATTCATTTCCATTCCTCTTCACCCTTATTCCTATACACATAGATCACTTACATAATGGTATGGTTTTATCCTCATAGTGAAAAACTCCTAAGCCTCTATAGTCTTGTCCATGACTAAAAAAATGGGATATTTGAAAAAAAGTTTGAAAATCTTAGGTTATGTTTTTCAACATAGAATGTTCCCTTGAAGGATAGCTATGTAATTTCCCTCTATTATTATCAATAGACTGTTCCCTTGAAGGACATCTATTTAAAAATTAAACAAATTATTAGACCACTCCCTTGAAGGATGGCTAAGCAAGATTTGTTCTCAAAGGGAAAAACAAATGTAAAAGGTTCCCCATCATTTTTCACAACCTTAACCTATGTAAAATCCCATTGTAGGCTTATTGCATTGATCAGATTACACTTTAAAAAAAAACTTTAAGTCATAGATTTGCCTATATTAGATCTCGAGTTACCCACGAAAGGGACATATCATTTCTACTTAGTAGGTTATGCCATCTAAACATTTTTCATCATTCTACCCATTTTCCCCTCATAATATTTCAAGCGACTATGAAGATCACTTAACATGAGGTGAACATGATGCTTCTCTAACAAACACAATGGCTCAATGATATGAGGCATGAAAGAGGCTCATTTTCTTGAGCCTATTTATGTGCTAAAATATGATCTTTGCCAATGCACGAGAATTTTGCCTTTTATTTTTCTATCCACATCACATGTCGATATCAAATAAACACATGGAAATGAATGAACATTTCATATATAAATATGTGATCAAATACATGTTTCTTATCTACATCATCAAAACATCATAAAAATATCTCAAAATGTACATATCACATCTTCAGCTCACAAGCCAGTATACATATAACATATATAAACCAAAACTAGAAAATGTTGATACTTAAGGTCCTCGAGGATCTCCCTAAGGTGATGAAGATGTAGTATCATCACCACTCTCTATCTGCCTGTATTGACATAAGCTAGAAGCTACCACCCATGACATTAACCTCTCCTACTCTCTAAACTCTAAATATAATTGTATCTATGAGAACTCTCTAATTACCCTCTGATAGTAAGTAATCTCATATAGGGTAGTCAAATACATTGCCATTGATATAGTTTATGGAGGACCCATGACACTTGATGATGGCCCAACCTATACTGGTCCCTATGGTCGAGGAGGAGGAGTGGCCTAGCCTATTTTTGCTCTCATAATATCTCTCTCTATCATCACTATAGTCACTTGACCCTATAAAATAGTCATTTAGCCCCATAGTGCTATGACCTGACCCTATAAATCCCTAATCTAACCCTATAATGTCACTACCTACCCATTTAAGGCTAAAACCTCTACCTGGGCTACATCTTGAGCCTATAATACTATATCTCATGCCTATAGCATTTCATCTCTCTCCTTAACTAGCCACTGAAAGTCTACTAGTGGACTCCTGACCTCTACCACTAGATGAAACCCTACACACCAAGATGTGTAGATAGTTTTACACTCTAGGTCCCTAACACCTAGCCTTTTTGGTAGCTCCTCAAACTCTATCCCATTAGTCTCCTTGGGTAATGGCAATGGTGCCTCTATGTCATCCCTTCTGTATCAAGGGAATGCAAGTAGAATATCCTATAAAAGCCCAAACTATCTCCTAACCTGTGCCATGAGTACTATCTCTAGATCACTAGCCTATCTCCTTGTAACCCATAATGTACTATGCAACCCAATAAGCTACTCTACCTACCCTTTAAAAACTAGATATGTAAGATATGGTCTCCACATGATATCTCCAAGGATCAAGCCTTCGATCATGCACTTATAATAGGTGATGTCTCACATGATGCCATCCACTCAGGTTTGTGCCATCCCATCTCTCCACTATCTAAATCTAACCCTAAAGTTAGCCAAAATAATGGTAGGTATCCCCACTGGTCATGTCACCATGATGTGCTCATAGTCCCAATAATGTAGGAGATGGCCAACACATAAACTATATCACTGACTTAGCCTCAAACCCCATAACTCTTTGTATAACTATGCCAAAAATATTGGATCCCAAGCAAAAATGGTCCATTATTATATCATCTGCATAAGTGCATTGATCAAATCAATAAAAAATCTCCCTCCATCTACATTAGGTAGGGCATAAATCATGATCCCAATCATCATCAAGATACTCAGATGATGTTACTCATCATCATACATGTAGAGTGCTCATATGCAAATCTGATAGAATAGTAGGTCACCTCACTAACATGCTCCCTATATAAGCTGACCATATGTATATCATGCTCCTCTCTTGAGCATGCAAAAATATCCTCACCCTAGAATGGTAGTCATAGAATCTTATAGACATCCTCATGTGTACTTGTCATCTTTGTAGTTAGAAGATGGAAGGTGTTGGTGGTATGATCCCACCTCTCAAGTGTGATCATCAATAACACATCCCATGTAACTTGATAATATCATTACACTCCTCCCAAACTGACAACCACCATATGATCCCACTTATCAGGAGTAACATCTCTCCTCATCCATGTTAATAACCTTGGTAGATGGTCTTATAGCGTTAGCTCCATCCTCACTTACATCTATACATAAATGAATCAGGTCACATCCATTTTACTCTACTCCCTCACCACCTTTTTCCATTCTCATTAAGAGAACTACATTGGTATGAGGCCCTAAATTAGGCTATGTAGGTAGCACTCAGTTGACATGGGGTCTTTTGAGGTTAGCTCAACCATAAACCCACCTTCATAATTACCCTAGGCTTCATTGCCTCTATCTCTCTCTCTCTCTACCCTAGGCCTCACTACCTATATTCTTGACTCTTAATGCTATAACCTAGCTTTTAAAAAAACCTAGATCTCTCAACTGTCTTTTTACCTTTTTTCATACAACTACCCTTTTAGATATTTTTCCATGATTTAGATCTTTTTCCTAAGTTTTGGGAGAACTACATTGGCCTAAGGCCCTAAAATAAGATATATAGGTATCACTTAGGCTAGCTCAACCATTAGGCTAGTTGACTACTCCCACTAGAGATCACAAACTCAACCTTTATCTTATTTATTACTTTTTAACATCAACCAACATTGGCATAAATTCTAACATTAGTGCTTTATTAGCTTATGTATTAGTTGACATTAGTAGCACACTACCAACTTCAATGCTAGGTTGACCAATGTCAATTGACCTCAGTACCATGTTGGTCAATGTTAATAAAAAATTAGCTGACATCGGTTGATCTCACTAATGTCAGTGACTGGTTCAACCCTAGGGCTAAACAACCCAAACCCAACCTACCCATTTCCCCTAGAAATACTACCCACAACTTACCCTAACTTATCCTACACCTACCCTAACATATTTTCTCCCCTTTCAATCCTATTTTCTACACATCTACCTCTCATTTAACCTAAAACTTGCCAAAACCAAATCAAAGTAGTTTGGACTCTTATCTCATCTCATTGTCTCCTTATAGCTGACACTATTGGCACCTGTGGTCTTGGACCTCCTATTGGGTCCCCTCCTTCCAATATCATCTCAAATTTCCCTCAAATCACTATTTCTTCTCTCCAATCACAAATTTATAAATGAATTTGGTTGGCCACCAAACCCCCTTTTGTCAAGTTTGATCAACCACTGACATTGGTAATCTTAACCTAATATGCTGATGTTAGTGCTTATAGTTATTGATATCAATAATGTTGACCTAATTTTGTTGATGTTAGGACTTTATCTTACTGATATTAACACTTATTACTGACATTGGCACCTTCCCAACCATGCTTTCTAACACAAAAACACCCAAATTTGAACAACCTTACCCATATATTAGGGTAACTGGAGATCACATATATCTCCCCTAACCATGACAAAGTAACATTGAAGATCATTCAAATCTTCATCCTTAACAATTGTGCTTGAAGATCATAAATATTTCCTCACTCATTGACCCTTTTACACTAGGAGTACATTACTTATCTTGACTATAATTAGCTATTATGCACATGCATGAATTTTAGGTTGTGGATGGAAACTAAACCCATCCTATCACCTTCAACCCTTTTGTGTTTCCTAGGGGCAATTCCTACCTCAAATACTAGGGACACATTGACCATTAGAGCTATAAATTTTATTAATTTGACCTATCGGCTATCACTTATAAGCTATGCTTTGGTTACTTCTATTTGAGTCCTCCTTAACCTTGCCTATTCTTAACATTGTCAACTATATCTTGTTATACACATTGATGCTCAATTCTCCACCAATCACCCAATTACCTTTCTATCAAACTGGTACCTAATTCTGGTTTCTCCTCCATTGATTCCCTTTTTTAGGGGGGACACCTCATCCAATACTTGAAACATCTAACTCTTGTTTTTGTCTTGCAACATGTCAACTCAAATTACAAGACAAAAAGGGGCAAATGTAGACACCAAAATTATGTCACACACATGTGCATAACTCCATGTGTCAAAACCCCCTAGGCCCATTTAATATTAACAATTAGTCTCCTTAACCCATACTTTTACCCCTCACATATTTAATCAATTTAAAATACTTAATTAAGTTAATTAAAAATCCCTATTGCCACCTTACCTAGCCACCTCACCCTATGACTAATTCTCCTCTGATGACTCACCTCTAGACCTGGTCCCCTCATCCTAACTACCTAAGACTTATTTCCACTTCCAAACTAAATTCCTAAATAACTACTTCCTTCTTAACCTCTTATTTTTACCATTTTATAATGGGTATCACACTTGGCACTCACAAAAATAGAAAACAAGCCAAAAATTAAAAGGTTTACCTATTCTAGGGCCACCAATGTTAGTCAAACCATGACTGACATCGATGGGATACGTTTCAATGTCGAAAAGATCACTAACATCGATAATATAATCCAAACTCCAACCTCTAGTTCAAGTCAGTAGAAATTAAGAAAATCTATTTTTACTCTCATTCAGGATCTCAACATTATATTTTTAACAAGCTTATAATCACCCTACGTAATTTAATCACCATTAACAATTAATCTCTTGAGGACCAACAACATCTATTTATTCTCTCTATTCAGGCACTCAGATTTGGACTTCTTAATAGGGATTCTCAACCCAATACTTATCATCCACAAATAAGTATATCATAGGTCATTTACATATTTATTCTTCTATTTCTTTATATCTACCCTTCACTACTTTATGCACCTCTGACCATACCCCATGAGGGAGTTATAAAGCTTCCTTTCTTATTTCCCCTTACATGCATACCAAACCCCTGACTAGACTTAACCACATCATATACATCCTCTTCTAACTCTCTCAACCTCTTTGACTTAAGCCAAACCATTTACCAAACCTAAAAAAGCCTTTTGGAATCTCCTAGACAATTACTACCCCTATCGACCTTGACAGCCTAACGAACATTAGTCACCTCATTACTGACCTCGATAACATAACTGATATTGGTCACTATTCTATTGATGTCAGTGACTATCAATTTCCTAAACTTCTTCAAAACCTACCTATATAACCTCTAAAATACCAAAAAATCATCTCACCAGAACCTTGTTACTCTCTACTACCTATAGGTTGTTAAAAATGATAATCTTATCTCTTTTACTCTCTATTTATCTCTCTTTTAGTTAGTTATTATTCTTTTATCTCTCAAAATTAAACTGTCATCTCTATAAATTTTTTATGTTTCCTAGAACAAGCACCTAGCTTGGAAACCCACTCATTTATCTACTAATAAACATCTTGTGGTAGTGTTTTCTTATCTATAGGTAGTTCTCCCCAGCCAAACAGGAGTGCTCACAATGTTTGGATATGACGTGCAAACCAAATCTAGGTTCATTATAATCACTTATCTCCATCCTTCTCTCTATTTTCCTTTAAATTCAAAATAGACAAAATTTTATCAAACATATATCTATATATATTCTTGGTGGAAATCCAAAAAAATCAAGACATTAAATCTTTAGATCAATTTAATTAATTTCTTCCATACACTAAACATATATATTCACAATAATAAAACTCAATCATCAAATGAACATCAAATATTTTAATCTTAATTATTCCATGCTAACCCTTCTTCACATTTTGATAGCCCATCCTTGTCTATCATTACCACACACCATAGTAATGGGGAATCATCCCTACTAATTATTAATCATTCCTAATGCTTCCTTAATCATCTATGTTATCACATAGGATTACACGTCTTGATCTTATAGATTGTTGTGCAATTGCCTAATGATACAATGGAAAAACCTCTAAAGCCATGTGACCTTGGAAATTTGAGGTTAATCTCTAAATAATTTTGGCTTCCTTTCATTAAATCTGATGCAAATTTATAAAATAATATTTTTTTGGAAATCTCACTCTTCAGTGATTTTGAATCCTAAACTAGGATTTTGACAAGAAAAGTGTTGAAGAGTTGAAATTTATAAAAATTTGAAAATATGATGATTGCACCAAATATTTTATAGTTTATTTTAATGCTTGATTGATGAACATAATAGAACAAAAAATACGTTGAATTTGTTTTAGCACAAACTCATATAAATAGAAATCAGGGTAGTATTTTAGCTATTTTTCATAATAGGGAAAAGGATCTTTATTTAAATCAAGTAATAATTTCAAGAGGGTAAAATACCACAAATGAATTTTCTTGTGATTGAAATAAAAGACAAAGTTTCCACAAATAATAAAATAACTTTCACTACATAGAGATTCCATGGACAAGAAAGGCAAATCTTCAAATCTATTTCTCTCCAAAGGTTACAACTTGTCGTAAATACATTCAAAATGTAGAAAATATAACTAGCAGCAAAAAGATAGATTGGGAGATGGAGTATGCCCAATTTTATACAAAATATCTCCAAGATGATATGTATTTTATAAAACTTAAATGCCCAATTTAAAAACATCATGAAGATCTAAAATATTCATGAAGAAAGGTGAGTTCTTCTATTTCTAGCATCTTGGGTTTATAGAACATCTAGAAAATGGCTTACACAAGATGGGAGTGATCTTTAGCATAGCATGGCATGGATAAATTGTATATGTTGAGGTGGCACTATAAGTGGTAGATTAAGACTGATTTCATCTAGAAGTGGTTAAAAATAGCTTCTTCATGAAAAAAGAGGTGAGTTTTATTAGCTTGGATAAGGAGTCTTGCATGTTTGGCCCTAGTCTACTGGAAGTTCATCTTTGAATATATCCACCTCAATGAGTAATACTTAACTCAAATTCTATCTTTACTATCATCAATCCTTGTAAACTCTATTTATAACTTTTGAAATTTGACCATTGTCTGAATCATTAAAAATTCCACCTAGGACTCACGCAATTAGATCTTCTGCATGATGGGTTGCAAGCATGCCACATGGTAGCTTCACATGATTCCTAAGCTCTTAACTTGTTGACTCAATGGGAGGGCCCATATACCATTGATTTATTTTATGGGATCTCAAGATTTTTTCATTTAGAACTCTCATAGAGCTTTTAAAAAAGATTTTATCATTGTGCTTAATTACACACCATTAGATCCTTAGCATGTGAGTTTATGTGCACCATCAGATCTTGGTGCTTGACTCTTGAACTCTGCATGAGCTTGACATTTATCACTTTTAGATTCAATTTTACAAACATAAATGAACAATGAATTAGCATGCATATATATATAAATATATATATATATATATATATAAATATATATATATATATAAAATAAAGTGCAGGTGTGCCACTTGGTATTTTCATGAGGTTTTAATATATTGATATTAGTAGTAGGGCACTATTTTGGAATTTTATATGGAGTAATTATTGCAAGAATTTTGTACAAGTCATGTATATCATTAGGAAAATTATTTTAGACAAAATGTTTGAAATAATTATCCTGAAGAGTCCTATTTCATTAGGTTAAATGTTTCAGCAAAATGTCTATAGACTAATTCCATTAGGGAAATTGTTTTGAACAAAATGTCTACAACAATTTCCCTCAAGATCTATTTCATTAGGCAAAAGTTTTAAAGCATTTATCTCAAAGGGTTATTTTCATTGAGCAAAAATATGAAGGGTATACTTTATAGGTAATTTCATCCATGACAATTTTTTTGAAGGATCTACTTTACAAAGGCCAAAAGGATATTTAAAATATTGAAGGTCAAGTCTATAGGGCAAAATACCCATGATAATTATCCTGAAGGGTAAGTTTTATAGGGAAAAGGGATCAAGACAAAGTCCCAAAGGGTAGGTTGCATACAATGTGAAGGATATATACCCTTAGGGTCATTGTTTTAATAAAATTATATTGAAAAGATTTTTATGGGGAGTTATTTTAGGCCTTTTACATTAGAAAAAATGTCCAATGACAAAAATTCCAAAGGGTCATTTTTATCGAGAAAAGGGGCCAAGCCATAAAGTCCAAAGGAATTGGCTTGTAGGGAAAAATTCCTTTGAGAAAAATCATGAAGGGTAATTTTAGAGGGTGAAAGGCCATTTCAAAAAGGTTGAATGGCAATTCAAAAGGGCTAAAAATGCAAAATTCTAAAGGGAAATTTTGGGGGGCAAAGGGTTCACTTCAAAAGGTTGAAGGGTAATGATGATAGTCTAAAGGATCTACTTCATAGGGCAAGATGCCTAGGACAAAATTCTTGAAAGGTATACTTTGTAAGGCAAAAGGACATTTCAAAAACTTGAAGGGCAAATGCAAAATTTTGAAGGGTAGGTCTATTTTATCAGGCAAATAGTTATATGGAAAATGGATCAGGTAAATTTTTATATGAAAAAATGTTGTGGATAAAATGTCTAAGGCAATAAACCTAATAAGGATTAACAACTTTGGGCAATTGTTTCAACCAAAATGTCTGATGTAATTATCCTAAAGACCAATTCTTGAGGAACAAAATTTTCTAATATAAAATCCCAAAAAAGATAAAACCAAAAACATAAAACCCAACAAAGACAAGTTTCATAAGTCCCAAAAGAATTAGGCCAAAAACATGAAAAACCTGCATCAACCTAGACTAAGTACTCAAAAAGAGTAAACCTAAATATCAAACCTATTGGACAATAATGTCTTATAAAAATTATGCCCGAATAAACTCTTTGAATTATTTAAGTCTTGAACATCTGCATAGTTCAAAGAAACTCCCAAAGTGAATTAATACAGTTAGCCTAGGAAATATATATTAAAAACCATTTTAACAAAGTATGAAAAGCTCATAATCAGTCTTTTCTAATATTTTACATAATCATATAGAAGAATGCTCAAAGTTAAGACATTAATCTAAAAAAAGTGGCTAAGGGGAATGATCCTAAGCATTCAAGAACCCATAACTTAGCTTACCAATTCTTAAATCAATAATTAAGTGTGCCACATAATAATACTTAAATTAGAAACATGAAAGAGACTCCTAAGTTAAATCACACAACATACTTACCTTCCAATATCTTGTATCTATATGTGTCAAATATGTACTATATTTAACCCTTGTTGTGATGAGTTATTATAAGGCTTGATGAAGTTTTAGGTTTCATTTTAGTGTCTATTAAAGCTTAAACAACAAGGGAAGCTCAGGGATTGCTCTTCTACCATCTAGGCATCCATAGCCCTGACAGAGATACCTTGGGATCCTTTTCTTCTCTTTCCATTAATTTCTCTTAATCATTATGCATGGTACATTGAACTTATTTGATCATGTGAGCCTTTTGATTTTCTTTAGATTTTATTTTACTATTTTTGAACTCATTGGTTCTTTTCTTCTTTTGTTCTTGAATGGAAAAGAGAAGAGTTGGGACCCCAATGAGTTGGTATAATTATAAAACAAATCATTACTAGAACATCCTTGCCAGCCACATCTATTCCTAGAATTGTCATTTCCAATAGGTATTTAATGTGATAAGTGCATTAGATCCAACAAAATAAGAAAAATTTCTAAATTTGTATGAAGTAATCTAAGAAAAACTTCCACATTCTTGGTAAAAGTATTCAATTTCTATAATCTCTAGAATGGTTGATGATTACATACCTTTATCCTAAAGACTCAAAACACAAAAATTCTCCCAATTCTATGAACAAAGGGGGTATCCCTTAGGATACCAGATGTAATGATATTTTAGAGACAAAAATATCAACATTTTTGGTGCACTATATAGTATGATTTCTTGTTAATAATTTCCCATCTAGTATCCTTATCCATTGGACATGGAGTTAACTTCTATTTTGACAAACTCTAACTTAGGGAAGAATAACTAGGATTTTCCTAGACATGAAGAAAATAGGAAAAACAACACAACCTAAGGGAAAAAAACCTAATGAATTTTATCTATGGATAAGTACTTATTAAAAAAAAATAACTAACCTATCCTAAACTAACCAATGAAAAGGACCTCCAAATAAAACCATTGACTAACTGTATAAAATTATTGCCCTTTATTAATAATATAATATACTTTGCATGCTTGACAGTAACCAAATGTATATGGAGAAGGAGTGAATAGTCAAAAAATTGAAAATGTACTTATCTAATTATAATAACATAAATAAATTCATTTACCCAATTTGATTGGTTAAACATAAAACTATCTTAGAGTGGAATCTTTTTTATGCTTAATTTTATGCTCTGAATTAAGCACAACATGTGATGGTTCCTCATTTCTATATTTCAACTAATATATGTAAAAAATAGGGCACTCTCTTGTTAAGACAAAGTTTTATCAATCAGAATTTCCATCCCTTATTCATTTTTTTATCCATCATCTTATTGATTGGGATGTACCTGCCCAAGTGATTGAGTTAAGAACACATCCAATTCCTCTTATTTTTCTTGATTATCATGGTTTTACCCTTTAATATATTTTGGTTTAATGCCAATTATCAAAAATAATTCCTCCAATTCATCCCTAAATAAATATTCCTCCAGTTACTCTTCACTCTTTTATATGAGAAGCCTCATTTTAGCTTCATGATTGACCTCATCTTCTTCCATACTGAATAGAATCTCATTTATCCAATAGATTACATCATAATCTCAGCCTTGTGAACTAACCTATTATGCATGGTGATATTGTTTATCCTCTTCTTGTAGTGGCTCTAAAATTTCTAATTTAGTGTTGGAAATATTGTCATTGATGTCAAAGGTCTAGCATTATTGGTGATAAAGGCCCCATTGCATTTAATGTTGTTTATAATAAATATATCTTGGATAATATGATTTAATATTTATTTAATATTAACAAATATATTTTTGGTTGCATATGAGACAAAGGAAGGGCCCATGGAGAAGTCGAAGAACCATAGGGTAAAGATAAAAGAAGGATGGGACGCATTTTCCCATGAAGAGTCATCTTGGGGAATACCAAGAGACACCAAGTGAAGACAAAAGAGTAAGGGCACAATTTCTCATGAAGGGACACTTTGAGGAATATGAAAAGTCACCAAAGATAAGGACAAAAGTGCGAAGGACGTTTTTGATCATGAAGGGTCACCACATGACTTTTCAAAGGCTTGAATATGAAGGGTCATCCAAGATTGGCACCATTTTCCATGAGGATTGAAGGGTCACAAAGGGGGGAAGGCCAAAGGAAATTTGAAAAAGCTATAAATAAAGGCTTGAGTAGCCATTTGTAATGTGGAAGTGTGAGGTTAATTTGATATTGTATTATCTAGCTTAGAAAAGCAATTGTGAGAGTTGAATATGATTTGTATTTGTTATATCTAGCTTAGAAGAGCAAAGGTGAGAGAGAGGAAAGAGATGTTGTATTGAACTATCATTTTTTGATATAACAACATTGAGAGATAGGTGTATGGTATACACAAAGTGGTTGATGCTCATGTGGGTTGGTGCTCACGAATGATAGCTAGGTTGGTGCTCAGCAAAGAGGTTTGAAGCTCTTGTGGGTTGGTGCTCACAAATATTAGCTGAGGTTGGTACTCGGCAAAGGGGTATGGTGCTCCTATGGGTTTGTTCTCATGAATATACTTGAGATTTTTCTCCATGGTTTTTCCCACATTGGGTTTCCATGTTATATCTGGTGTCTCTCTCTTTCTTGTGTGATATTTATTATTTTAGTTTTATTGCATATCTTGAATGTTTGATTAAGTGGAATTTGATAAAGGGAAAGTTTTATAAGATATATAATGTATTGATTCACCCCCCCTCTCAATATATTTTGTGCTTAACATTTAGTGGTACAAAGAAGGCTGCCAATGATGATTTCTTCACCATACTCACTTGAGATATCCTCCTCCTCATCTAAATGGTCTTAATTTTCCTTCCATATAATACCTCATCTAAAAATAGAGATGGTGGGAGGGAAAGAGGATTAAATTAGTACATAAGAAGGGGATTTTACAAGGTTGGGCATTATGAAGTTAGGATGTGTGGTCCAAGAAGGTTATCATGCCTACACCTGGGGTTTTTGAGGAATAATGGGGATAGTTTATTTCAAAGAAAGGGGGCATCTAAAAATTATGACCTTGAAATTAGGGGATTTATCTTACCTAAATCTAGGAAAGGGAGTGGAGGTGGCTGGTTGTGATTCAATTTCTTGCATCTATGCAAATAACCTATGCATTTGTTCCTCCTTAGTTCTGATCTACCTAGCCAATCAATCTTCTTCATAACTACATTTTCCCATCACCTCTTGATAATTTGTGTAATATTTATAAACAATCTCTTCTTGATGCCTACTATACTCCTCTCTTTCAATATTCATCAGTTGTCTCTAGAAATTAAGCTATATATCACAGATGCTCTTTTGAGGTTGATTAGGAGAGTAATAATGCATATTGGGATCAATGTATCCTTCTTAAGACTAGTCATAGGTGAAATAGGATTCCAAGAAGGCTAAACTAAGGTGTTTTTAAGCATGAGATATACTAAGAGGGGGGGGTGAATTAGTATATCATATATCTTATAAAAAAAATTCTTAACCAAATTCCACTTAATCAAACATTTAAGATATGCAATAAAACTCAAAAAATAAACACTACACAAGATAGAGAGAGACACCAGATATAACGTGGAAACCTAATGTGGGAAAAACCACAAAGAACAATCTCAAGTATATAAATGAGCACTAACCCAAACAATATTCACAAGCCAAGCTTGTAGGAGCACCATACCCCTTTGTCGAGCACCAACCCAGCTACTATTTGTGAGCACCAACCCATAGGAACACCACACCCCTTTGCTGAGCACCAACCCACAGGAGCACCAACCCCTTTGCCAAGCACCAACCCAGAAATAATTAATGAGTACCAACCCATAAGAGTACCAACCCCTTTGCTAAGCACCAACCCAGCAACAATTCATGAGCACCAACCCACAGGAGCACCAACCCCTTTATGTATACCACACACCTATCTATCAATGTTGCTATCTCAACAAATGATAGATCAATACAACATCTCTTTCCTCTCTCTCACCTTTGTTTTTCTAAGCTAGATATAACAAATACAAATCATATTCATCTCTCACAATTGCTCTTCTAAGCTAGATATTACAATATCAAATCAACCTCTATCTCACATATTACAAATGGCTTCTCAAGCCTTTATTTATATCTTTCTAAATGACCTTTGGCCTTCCCCCTTTGTGACCCGTCAATCCTCATGGAAAATGGCACAAAACTTGTATGACCCTTCATATTCAAGCATTTGAAAAGTCATGTGGTGACCCTTCATGACCAAAAACGTCCTTCCCTTTTTTGTCCTCATCTTGGTGACTTTTCATATTCCTTAAAGTGTCCTGTCATGAGAAATTGTGCCCTTCCTCTTTTGTCTTCACTTGGTGACTCTTGGAATTCCCCAAGATGAATCTTCATGGGAAAATGCATCCCATCCTTCTTTTATCTTTATCCCATGGCTCTTTTGCTTCTCCATGGGCCCTTCTTTTGTCTCATATGCAACTAAAAATATATTCATTAATAT
>JARHVA010008677.1:232500-245000 GCA_037957365.1 Torreya grandis | reverse complement strand
CCATCCTATTAAAAATAATCCCACTAACATTACCTTGTAATTAATGAATTAATTAATAAATATTAGTTCGTTAGTTAGTAACTAATCAAATCCATGCACACATAAATACATAAATAATTATATTACCAAAACATCATCCCACTCAACTAACTCATTTAATTAATAAAAATTATTCATTAATAATTAAAAACCTCATTAAAATCTCTAACAAAGTCATTAAGACATTCAAAAGGTCAAACAAAATCATTTAAGACATTCCACAATTCAAAAAAACTCATTTAAGACATTAAACTCTTTAACAAAATAATTTAGGACATTCAAACATATCATTAATCATTTGACCACTTTCCTAAACTAATTCATTAATTCTAAACCAAATAATTAAATACTTGTGACCCATAGACCAAATCTTAACCATGTAAAAATCAAATATTTCAAATAAGTTTATATTTTTCCCACCATCCATTTATCCCTCCAAAAATATATAAAATGATCTTCCCTCCATTATAAAATTCATGAAAAACATTAGTTTAATAATGTGAAAAATATGAATAAATAATATAAATCAATCAATTGAGAATCAAGCTACCGAAATAGTACAGGGATTATTGCATATAAATCAGTTGAGCAATAATAGTTTAAAAATCATGATCTAATCCACATCAACAAAGGAGATTTATGTATGGTAAGTGAAGGTATATTTTGTCTTATCTTTTATTTAGCATAATCATAAATTTATGTGAAACTTATAGTAAGAATTTATATTATTTATTTATTTCTATTTAAGTTTCAAGTTTTCAACATTTACAATATCTAGAAAAACATGTGTGGGTATAGGTGCAAATTTGTGTCATGTAAACAACTTTGAATACTCAAGTGAATAATATGTATGAAAATTAGGAAATACCATGATGAAAAATGATGTTAAGGATATGAATGTCTTGACTAATGAAATAATTCTAGGAATTCAATTATTATGGATTTTTAAAATGATACATTTATGTTCAATATAAAATGTATAATGAAATTGAAATATTGTGCTCCATGTGTAGGATGATGTTAAATTCATGCTCAAATAAATTCACAGTATGTCAATGAGGAACCCATGATTTCATAATATATATCATTCTTGGGTATGATTCTCCCACATGAAAATATATATGTTCATGTATAAAACCATGCTTTTTTATTATATGTATAGAATAAATAGAATCTAACACAATAAAAAAGGGTTTCATTGAAAAGAAATGGAGTAAGGATCACAAACTAAGAAAAATGAGATGAGGATGATTTTAAAAACCTATAATTTTCACTCATAACTAAATGCATGTTATGTCAAAACTTATTTATATGTATATTTTCATCATCGATAGGAATAATGTAATCACTAAGAATGGGGATAACAAGGAAATGATCAAGGCCAAAAAGCATGAAAAGAAACATGAAACAAGGGGCTATGAGAATGTTACTTCAAATCAAAGGAAAGTTACATGTGAAATATATAAAATAAAAAATGTAATCAAACCTAGGAGAAATCCTAAATCAAAGTCAAATATTTGAATATGATGATGTATAAAATGTACTCTTCCCTTGTAATAATTTATTAAAAAATAACATGAACAAATCCATATACATAATTAATATATTTATACATAATATAATAATTAGTAATACATAGGATGTGTTTAAAATTATCTTTGTATATCAATTTTTATTAATTATCAAAGTAATTAATCCCCATATCAAAACAACTACAGATGTAATTATATGCATATTTAGTTAGATTATTATGTCTCTTATGTAGGTTAAGGTATACCATTATAAATAGGGTGTAACAACATTTATGCATAAAATATGTAATGATAATTATGATGTGTATCGATGACCAAAATAAAGGTCCACACACATGCACATGCACACACACACATTGTATTGTATGAATGTTTTTGGAGTTTATAATTTTTAAAATGTAAACACTAAAAAGAAGGCACATGTAAGGTGAAACATATAGAATATAAAAACTATGTAATATTATGGTATTTTAAGTATGAATTGATAATTATCACTAAGGATTTTTTTTTTTTTTTTGGTATTTCAAAATTTTATTGAAGTAACATATGAATCATGTAGAAAATTAAGCAAGTTGAATGTATGGTATAAGAGGGTTACAAAAAATGTATGCATGTAATCCTTTAATGACCATGAGGAAGTAATATACATGGATTAGGTCATATTTAGACACTATATATGTTAAAATAATGGTAAATTATCATCACAAAATTATTGATAGTGATTAAAAATGATAAACTATGTGGGTTTTAAAATATTAAGATGTGATTGTGAAATGCTAACTTCTAGTGACAGTATCTTTAGAGATATGATTTAGATTTTATTTACAAATTTATTTATCTAGTGAATTATAAATTTTATTTCATGTGTATAAATGGTTTTAATTTTGTTATGTCCACTAAAATCTTGGGTCTCATCATTGATAATGGACATAACATTGTTATTTTGCATAAGTAAAGAATTCGAACATGGGTTAAAAAGTATACACAATTAATAAGTAGAACCTATGAAATTATATGTGACATTTTATTGTATTTATTATCTTATTGACTTCATGTATCATATCACAAATTTTATTGGGTTTGTGAGAATAATTATTTTTAAGTGTTTAATAATACAATCAATAATTATGTTTTTATCAATTTGTTGGAGAGTTATCATGATGATGTCATGGTGGTATCATGAACATGCTCTAGTGAGTGGATGAAGTTATTTGATAGCCTAAGTGATAATGAAAAAGTGTTCAATGTGCTTGTTCTAGTGTGATTTATGTATGGTTGGTTGATCTTCAATATCAACATGGCTAGAAAGGATTAGGGTTGAGTATGGTGTTTTGATCATGTGCAAGGGGTCCTATTAGAAGTCAATAATGTTTTAAATACTTATGTGAATGAGTGAAATTCACTTGGTTCATTATTTTTATCATCTAGAAACTTTGGATCCAGTGGCAGAAAATCTAACTATGAAGTTTGATGACATCACCATTACTATGTGGGAAGTAGTCAAGGGGAGTGGGTCATATGGTTATGATCACATTAGTCCCTAGTTTTTATGTGTCAAGCCTCAATTCATGCATTGAATAATAATCAAATATATGAGGTTGAAAAGTTGGATTTTCAATAATAATTCATTATTTTAACATACTTTAGTAAAATTTACAATATGGCCAGAAAGAGCTGAGTAATCATGTTGATGAGGTCAAAATTCACATGCATGAAGATGTCAAGACTAATTATCAATATGGTTTTGTTAATTTTTGTGCCTAGTCTATTTGTGCTAATTTTTAGATCATGTGATGTTTCGCATCAAAAGATATGTACATATAAATTTGGGCTCCTAGGTAGTTTGACTATGTTTTTCCATACTTAGCCAAATTTGCATAAGGCAAGAAAGAGCCAAGTGAGCATTTTGATGATATTATATCTTTCACATGTGAAGGTATCAAGAGAAACTGATTATATGGGTTTGTTCTTTTTTTAGCATAGATGATGTGTGCTAAATTTTAAATCATGAGATAATGTGCATAGAAGTTATAGATGCTCAATATTGGCCTCTTAAGCAGGTTTTGACATAGTTGGCTCTATGATAGAAGTTTTTATGAAGGCATTTTAATGGTGATATATATTACACATGTGAAGGCTTCAGGAGTAGTGTGTCATATGGCTAGATTATCCTATATGAGGAGATCATCTATTAAAAATTTGATATCATGTAAGTAAAAAATAAGTTATTAAGGTGCAAAAATTCCTACTTAGGCATATTAAAAGGGTCCCCATGTTTAGTCATTTTTGAAAGAGTTAATGTTTGAGCAAGATCAACATTGTGAATTACTCCAAGAATTTAGAAATTAGTGAGATAAGGATAGGTGCATAATGTTTAAAAACTAAGTAAAGGTATAAAATAAGGATCAAATGGTGAACAAGAATT
Source organism: Torreya grandis (assembly GCA_037957365.1). NCBI lineage: Eukaryota > Viridiplantae > Streptophyta > Pinopsida > Cupressales > Taxaceae > Torreya > Torreya grandis. The sequence goes on along the minus strand of JARHVA010008677.1, from coordinate 241,004 downwards.
TTACAAATTAATTTAATGGTAAGCATTGATCATTAAAGACCTAGTTGACCCATAGAGATTGATAGAACACATTGAGTCAACATTTCAAAATTGCACAAGATGAGGTCAAAGTGATTAAGGTTTAATGTCTATCATTGGTGGACTATGTGTTAAATATTGAACAAGATAAATGGTGTATATTTGATTTGAGATGAGAGAACACAAGATTTGAGCATTGTGTTTGAAGAACTATGACCGTTTGAATTCAAATATTTGAATTTAACATAGGAAAAACTAGATCTCTATATTTTTTCCATATCTTTTGCTAGAAGTTGAATTTATTAGTGTTACAAAAATAAAAGATGAATAGGACTACATGGTGCATCTAATGAACCTAATTTTAAGATATATAAGTGAGTTTAGTCAAATATATTGAGATTAAAAGTTGATTGTGTGTTCATGCTTGTTCTGAAAGTGACTTGAGAAGGATATTCAAGATTGGGTTGATGTTTTTTCAATGTCTCACGATGAATTATATACTTAAATATGTTGTATACTCCATGAGGATTCTCTATTTGGATTTTTAAGGTGTTATCAATCTATATTGAGTATGAACAATGATTAAGAATTTGACTGTGTGTTTATTCATGGTGACTATGTGGACCAGGTCAGTGTTTAAGTTATTTGAGCATACACAAAGGTGAGATAAGTTGACTATGATAATTTGAAGATGTCTAAGGGGACATAAGGAGTGGAAAAATGTATTTTAAATTAGTTTTGTGTTATTTTTTTTGAAGGGAGTGCTAAAGGAGTGAATGGGTTCACATAAGACCTATAAGGGCTAAAAGGGCCTTATTAAAAGGTGTAGTTCCTTAATAGGTGACCCATAGATGCTATAACCAACCTATGAGGATTTTTTTGAGTCATCTCTTCATGTGAGAGATGATTTAATGGATAAGTCATGAATAATGGAAAACCAAGGTGGTGATGATCATGATTACTCTATAAATAGTGAAACCAAATGTTTTGGTTTGTAGACTTTTAAGACTTGGATGAGGGAGCATAAGTGTGGAGATAAGATAAAGAGATAAAATTTGAAAGATAAGGTATAGGTTAGTGATTAATAGTAGATAATGAAGAGGATTAGACATTATAGTTTGATCAAGGTGCTAAAGGTGATCACATAGGTCATTGAACCCAATAATCTTAAAAGAGGTAGAATGGGCGAGTATGGTCAAGAGGCTATTTGAGAGAGGCTTGTGTGCGTGAATAATGGAGTGAGGGAAAGGTAGAGTGACTTATAGATGAGTTGATGCTCAAATAAATTTGAGGACCTTTCGTATAACTTTTTGGTCATTATTCTATTGGCAGAATAGTGTTCTTGCTATTTGAGTATGAGCAAAGGTGAAGAGTTATAATCAGTGGTCCATCATCAGGTGTTGAAGACATCAATTCAAAGGTGGATGTGTTAATAGGTTTTTTTGTGGAAGCTCAAAATATAAGGTGGTTATATCTTCCTTATAACTTAAAACTTGATAAAATGTCTGGTTATTGTTGCAGTGCAGCTAGACAAGTGTGGCAATACCTTGTGGGATTGTAGTTTAACTAAATATAGATTGTATTTCCTTGATCATTTATAGATGGTCTAAATTGGATATATTTATTATAGTATATTAGTAAAATTTCATTTTCAAGTGGTTTTTATTCCCCAAGAGGGTTTCCCGCATATGTCATGTGTTATGTGATTGATCTTGCATCATCTCTCTTGCTTATTGCTATAAATGAAGTATATGATTCATGAATGTTTTTGGTAACCGATTAAGTGTTTGTAAATATTATAATTGAATTTGGATTATTTTGGCTCATTGATTCACCCCACTCAGTGATTATACTTATAATAATTAGTATCAGAGTAGGTCCTTTGGAGGAAGCTTAACAACTTGAAGGAGATTCTGAGTGGTATACAGATGGCTAAATAGTTGATGAAAGAAAATATTGAGCTAAGATCAATGGTAAAAATCGTTGAAAAAAATATTAATCATATTAAATATCAAGCATGTAATATGATGGATGATATGACTAAATAATCTAAGAGTGATAAGGAGACTAACCAAGTTCACAAAATTCAGATGGAGGCTGCATGTTCAAACATAAAAGTTAAAGAAGTTGAAATTAATCAATTGAAGACTAGTCTTGTTTCCCTAAAAGATGAGTATGAAAAGGTCATAATTAAGATAGGCAGTTATAAATAATTATAAAAATAAATTATAAAAATCCAAAGAAGATGGAAAAAAAATCAGCAATCTCAAGGATTATTTAGGGGTAGCTAATGTAAATCTAAAGACAAGAGAAGAAGAATGCAGATATCTTAAGACTCAATTAGAAGAAGCAAATATCAAAATGAGTTCAAGATAAGGTGATCATGATGAGATGAAAAATTAGATAAAATTATTGAATAATGAGCATGAAAAACTCATAGACAAGTTGAATGAGCTAAGAAAGGAGCATGAGAAGTTTGAGAAAGTCAAGGAGATTACAAAATTGAAAATCAATGAAAGAAGGTCTATTAGACAACCAAATGATTCAAGGTATGCAAGTTTATTTTATGGTTATTTTTCTACATGTAATAAGTGTGGTCATAGAGATAAGCATTATAGAATGAATTTAGTCAAGAATAGACATTCATGGAGCTATGATAGAAGGAGATTTTGGCCAAAGATTGATCATAGTTCAAATCTATCAAAAGGTATGAATGATGTTATTTGTTTTAATTGTCATAAGAGTGGATATATTTATAGATTATGTCTAAATAGTTTTAATGGGTCTTCAAGGTATGTCAAAGGATACAAATATCCTAGAAGGTTTGAGTAAGGACAAACTTAGGAGTGGAAACCAAAGTTAATCATTGCCAATTCTTCTAGTCATAAGGATGATAAGGAAGTTACTCTAGAAGGCTATGTTACAAATAAGGATAAGATCAAGAATCAAGTAGGTAAGATGATTTAAAAAGATAAGAAGAGTCAATATATGGTATGGAGACCTAAGGTAGTAAATACTAATAAGACTAACCCTGTTGATTCCAAGAGTCTTGATGGATTATTTTCCAAGGTGGAAAAAGGATAAAAAATGAAGGAAAGTCAAGAGTTTATGTTCTTAACATTTATTAAAAAATCTAAATAAAAGAATGAAGTCAAGGATTCAATTAAAATCAAGTATGACTATAAGTCATAGAAAGATATGGAGATATGGGAGTCTCCTAAGTTTTGGGAATTTTAGTCTCACTATGTCAAAGGGGTGTCTCTCTCTAGGATTCAAGGAGACACATGTTAATCAGAGGAAGCTTGGTGGCTATTAGATATTATTTAATGAGATGGTATGTAAATAATGTATTTTTGTGAATTATTTTATATATCTTTTGTTGGAGAAAATAAGCTAGGGAAGAAGCTCAGTGGTCCTAGCTTAAGACAAAGTTAGCTTAATGATCATCGTTTAGATGTTCTAGTATAAAGTATTTGAAGTCTTGTTGAAGATGTCATGTTCCTAATGAAGCATGAAGTTAGGGGAATCCTTGTAATTGGTTAGGTCCTAGGATTAGAGGATTGAGTTGTTGAATATAAGTAAGAAGGCATGGAGAAGCAATTTTGTGTGCTCAAGATGATAATTATAATCAAAGAAGGTCTTTTTTTAAGGTCAAGAAATAACAACATGAGCCTATTTTAGAGATTTGTGAAGGAGCTATAGTACAGAGTCTAAATGGGTGGTTCTAGGTGGCTTAATAATATTTATACAAATTTCAAGAAGAGGTTTATTCTTATAAAGGTATATGTTCTTCTTTACGATGTGTTCTAGGTGCTTTTATGGTCTAAATGTTGGGTTATGCAATTGAACATTTTTTAGTACTCTCAATTTTCTTAGTTTTTGGCTTAAAGGTAAGTAGGCCTAAATGGGTTATAGTAATTCATGGCTCCTAAAGGTTTGAAGGCTCAATTTTTGGTCTAAAATTTTATGATGGGTGTCTCTAAGTGTGAAAGAAATTTTAGAGGTAGATGTTGACTAGAATGTGTTGTGTTGACCTTGTTTATTTTGAGATTCTAGGGTTTTTAGGCTCTCCTAGAAAAGTGGTATACCTTATGAGTTGAGGTATGAGGGTTATTATTATGTTTAATGGGACTAATTCATGGTCAAATGAAGCTTTGCAAAGTATTGAAGGTTTGGGGTTCTCAAAGTATTCAAGTTTTTGTAAATATGTAGGGTTAGTAGGTTTGTGAAAGAAGTATGTTATAGAAGATTATCTTCATGATGAAAATTGGTGTGATTGAGGGGACATATGAGAGTGATATATATATATTAAGTTTTAGTTCTTTAATATTTGTCTATTGAAATTTGTGGGATCTGTAAGGTTTAGGTAGGGTTATAAGGAGGCTAGATAGGCCTAGTTTGAAGAAGAGTGCTTTTTTTTATCAGTTTCTCCAAAAGAACAAGGCATTATTATTTCAAGGTAAGTGTTAAGGTTGGTTTAGTGAATTTTTCCTATTTTTTATAGTGAAGATTCAAATTGGTGGTCATGAAAATATCTTGAGAAAGGAGGTTAATAAGCCTGCATGATGGTTTGTCATGGTGTGTGGAGATCTAAAGATGCTTAGAAGGTAAAATTGATCAAATTTATTAGGGGAAGTCCATATCAGATGTTTATTGATGTGTTTTATGAGATTTATGTGGTTTTGTGTTTTCTTTCTTCATTGGTTATAGTGCTTGATTAAAGAGAGTGTTGGCATGGAGCTAGAGGATGTTGTCAAGGCAAGCTGATGTGGGCTCAAGGTAAGGGGGAGTTTGTATCATATTTATAATATGATCTTTTCTTATTTTGATAGTATTTTTAGGTCATTAGGATCAGTCGGTTCCCACATTTTCATTATTTTAAAGGGGGATAAAGTTCCTATTTTTGGAGTGTTTTGAAGAGAGAGAAGGTGAGCTAGATATTGCTATATATGATGTTTGTTGACATCAATGATAAAGGGGGAGATTGTTGGAGATTTGTCATGAATATTCTCAAGTGAGTTTATGGAGTGATTTGATATCCTAAGTGACAATGACAAAGTGTTCAATTTGTTTGTTCTAGTGTGCTTTACGTATGGTTGGTTGATATTTAGTATTGGCATGCCATGAAAGGATCAAGGTTGAGTATGGTGATTTGAGAATGTAAAAGGGGTCATATAAAAATTCAATAATTATTTGAATTATTATGTGCATGAGTGGAATTCACTTGGTTCATCATTATTCTCATCTAAACACTTTGGGTCTAGTGGTATAAAATATGAGTAGGTAGTTTGATGACATCACCATTGCCATGTGGGAAGGAGTCAAGGGAAGTGGGTCATATGGTTATGATAAATTTAGTCCCTAGTTACTATGTGATATATCTAAATTCATGCATTGAATCACAATCAATGATATGAGGGTAAAAACTTATCTTCTTATTTAGAATTCATTATTTTCCCATACTTAGCCAAATTTGAAATATCGCCAAAAAGAGATGAGTAAGCATGTTAATGAGGTCATAATTCACAAGCATAAAGGTGTAAAGACAAAATAATCATATGGGGTTTTTTCAATTTTATGTTTATTTTATTTGTGCTAATTTTTAGATCATCCAATGTAGTGTATCAAAAGATATACACATGCAAAGTTGGTCTCCTAGGTAGTTTGACTCTATTTTTTTATACTTAGCCACATTTGCACAAGGAAAGAAAAATCCAAGTGACCATTTTGATTATATTATATCTTACATGTTTGAAGGTTTCAAGAGAAACTAATCATATGGGTTTGTTTAGTTTTGATCATATTTGATTTTCACTAAATTTGAGATCATGTGCTGAAGCATAACAAAAGTTATGGATGCTCAAAGTTGGCATCTCAAGTAGGTTTTGACATAGTTGGCTCTATGATAGAAGTTTGTGAGAAGGAATTTTAATGGTGATATATCTTGCACATGCAAAGGCTTCATGAGTAGTGTGTCACATAGTTGTATTATCCTATGTGAGGAGATTATCTTGTCAAAATTTGAGATCATGTAAGTATGCATAGAAGAAGTTATTAAGTTATAAAAAAGGATACTTATGAATATTAAAAGGGTCCCCATACTTAGTCATTTTTGAAAGAGTTAAAGCTTAAGAAAGTTTGACAGTGTACATTGTTCTAAGAAGTTAAGAAGCAATGAGATGAGGATAGGTGAATAATGTTTAATTACTAAGTAAAGGTATAAGATAAGGATATAATGGCAAGAAGGCATTCATATAGATTGATTGAATGGTGAGCACTGATCATTAAATACCTAATTGATCTATAGAGATCAATGGAGTGCATTGAGTCAACATTAATAGTGTGCATTTCTCTAAGAAGTTAGGAAGTAATGATATGAGGATAGGTGAATGATGTTTAATGACTAAGAAAAAGTACAAGATAAGGATCCAATAGCAAGGATGCATTCATATAGATTGATCTAATGGTGAGAATTGATCATTAAAGACCTAGTTGATTTGTAGAGATTGATAGAGCAAATTGATTCAACATTTCAAGATTACATGAGATGAGGTCAAAGTGACTAAGGTTTAACATCTAGAATTGGTGGATGGTGTGTTAAATATCAAAAAATATCAATGGTGCATATTCAATCTGAGCTAAGAGGACATAAAATTTGTGAATTATGTTTGAAGGTTAATTGTGACCATTTGAATTCAAATATTTGAATTTAATACTGGAAAAACTAGAGCTCTATATTTTATCCATATCTTTGAATAGAAGTCAAATTTAATATTTCTAAAAAAATAAAAGATGAAGAAAACTCCATGGCACATCTAATGAACTTGATTTGAAGATCTAAAAGTGAGTAAAATCAAAGTTATTAAACCTAGAATTTGATTGTGTGTTTGTGCTTATTCTGCAAGTGACCCTAGAAGGATATCTGAGCTTGTGTTGATGTTATTTTGATGTCTCATAATGAATTAGGTATTGTGACATGTTTTAAAATTTATGAGGAATATCTATGTGGATTTTAGAGGTGTGATCCATCTATCTTTAGTATGAAAATTTCTTAAGAAGTTGATTGTGTGTTCATTTATGGTGACTGTGCACCATGTCAGTGTTTGAGTTGTTTGAGCATATGTATAAGTGAGTTAAGTTTATTGTGATGATTTAAGGATGTCAAAGGGGACATAAGGAGTGGACTCATGTATTTAAAATTGGTCCTCTATTATTTTTTTCTCAAGGGAGTGTTAAATGAGTGATTGGGTTCACATGAGACCTATAAAGGTTACAAGGGCCTTATTAAAAGGTGTAGTTCCTTAAGGGTGAACCATAGATGCTATGGCCAACCTATGAAGATTTTTTTGAGTCATGTCTTCATGTGAGAGATGGCTTAAGGGATAAGTCATGCCTAATGGCTGACCAAGGTGGTGATGATCATGATTTTTATATAAAAAATGAAACCAAATGTGTTGGTTTCTATACTTGTAAGAATTGGATGAGGGAGTGCGATTGTGGAACCAAGTGAAGGAGATAATATTTGAAAGAGAAGGTATAGGTTAGTGAGGACTAGTAAATAATGAAGAGGATTAGACATGTTATTCTAAGTAAGGTGCTAAAGGTGATCACATAGTTCATTGGACCTAATAAGTCTAGAAGAGGTAGAATGGGTGAGTATGCTCAAGAGGCTATTTGAGAGAGCCTTATGTGTGTGAGTTATGGATCAAGGGAGGGGTAGAGTGCCATGTGATGAGTTGATGAGTAGATCAATTTGAAGACTATTTGTATGACCTTTTGGTCATAATTATGTTTGTATAATAATGCTCTTTGTATTTGAATATGAGTGAAGGTGAAGAGTGATAATCAATGGTCCATCATCAAGTGTTGAATACATCAGTGAAAAGGTGGATGTGTTCATAGGTTTTGTTGTGGCATCTCATAATCTAAGGTGGTTGTAGCCTCCTTACAGGGTAAAACTTATTAAAAGGTCTAGTTATTGTTGTAGCTTAGCTAGATAGGTGTGGTATCAAAACATGGGATTGTAGTCTCACTAAATAGGGATTATAGTTCTTTGATCATCTATAGATTGTCTAAGTTGAATCTTGTTATTATAGGATAATAGTCCAATTGTAGGTTCAAGTGGGTTTTATTCTTCAAGATGATTTCCCACGTATGTCATGTGTTATGTGATTGATCTTGCATTATCTTTCTTATCTATTGATATGAATGATGTGTGTGTTTTATGAATGTTTGTGGTAAATGGTTAATTGTTTATAAAGATCAGAATTGAAGTTGGACTATTTGGGCTTACTAATTCACCCTCCCCCCTTCTTAGTGATTGTACCTCTAACACCATTTTGGCAATGTAAATTGAAATGAAAAGTAATAAATACACACATAAAGGTATACAACCCTTTTGAATTAAATCGATGAAAATATCCTAGAGTGGAAATATGAAAAAATATTGACTAGGCCCTAATAGGATGCAATTGTGTAACATTATG
>JARHVA010008677.1:97500-227500 GCA_037957365.1 Torreya grandis | reverse complement strand
AATTATTTTTAGCATAATTGTGTTAATACCCATAGAAAGACATGTAATTTCAAAGGTAGAGGATCGTGTGGATGAGGTACAGGTCAAGGATTCAATGTTACATGTTTCATATGTGGTTAAATTGGACACAAATAGTTTGAGTGTCCTCGTATGCATATTAAAGGGAAAAAAACTTATGTGAGTGCACATGTAATTTTTTTAAAATAAAAAATGGTAAAAACTTTATTGAAATTCAGAAAAGAGCATTACAAAACATCAAAGGGCCAAGGCCCCAAGAATCCATAAGTAACAGACATACAAAGCTTGAAACAACATTATCCTTCACCAATACCATTCACATCCTTAGAAAGAATCCTCTCCAAGTCATGTCAGAGATCATGGGGAACTTGATCCCACTCATCAATCTTCTACCCATCTATATGCTCAAAGGCCTACTTAGCCAAACAATCTGCTGCCCTATTCCACTCCCTTGGGATATGGACAAAAGACACCATCTCCATCAAAGAACTTATCTAAAAAATATATTACACTATCATAGCCACCTATCAACTAAAGTCAGATACCTTCTATTTATTTAGCAAGTTAATCAAAACCTATGAATCAGACTCATAGATAACCTTACACCATCCCAAAGCATAAGCCCCCTCCAAAGCATAGAGGATCACCAAACCTTCCATAAGGTTGATATTCTACACTCCTCCATGAACAAAAAATAAAAAACCATCGATCTTGAAAAATCCCTACTAGCCCCACTAATCCTAGTAGGTGAAGGATTTCCCCTTGAAGAACCATCAGTATTAAGCTTTAGAATGCTAGATGGAGGGGGTAGCCAACTCCCCACCCTTTGAAATTTATTATTCACCCACCTTCCTCTCCTAACACAAGTAGAATATAGAGACAACAACTGAATACCCAATATATTCACTAACTCAACATCCCCTTTCTCCATAGGGAACACCACATCACACTTAACTTCCACCATCTCCCAAATCATACCCATAATTTTGTTCCAAAATTTTTGAATCAATAACTTCTCACCTCAAAATATTCTTTGATTTCATTCCAACCAAATTTTCTAAAGTATGAAGGAAGGCCCAACATACCACACATCTTGCAAGAAAGAGGCTATAGAAGGAGGTCTACCAAGACTATTCCAAAAATCCTCCAGGGAGGATGCATGAACACAGGGTCTTTTCCAAACTTCCCACCAACAATGCCAAAGCTACAGAGTCATGGGATAATGTAAAAACAAGTGAGAGGAGTCCTCCTCTCCACATCCACAAAAAACACACATAGAAAGAACTTGAAAACCCTGCTTCTAAATCTTATCCCATGTCAAGCACCTATTCCAAGCCAAAGTCCAAATAAAGGAATTACACTTCAACCAAGAAAGCTTATTCCACACTTTCTTCCACCAGTGAACCTCCACCCCATCCAACTGGTGAGATAACAACACCTGATATCTATAAGTAATAGTATAGACACCCTTAAGATTAGGAGACCAAGAAAGAACATCCCCTTCCTAGAGGGAGCTACAGTGCCTATTAGAAAGGATACTATGAATCTCAACACACTCCTCCTCCATACCAACAATAGGCCACTTATTAAGATTCTTCCATCTCACCACCACCAACTACCCATGAGAAGAAAAGGACTTGAAGTCACTCACCCTTGACCATCCTACCTCATAGAACCTCTGGCATAGAGTTACCAAATTAGGGAATTGAGAAACAATGGGAGGAAAACCATCCAAATAATCAAACCAAAAATGAGATTTTGTTCCTCTTTTACAAATCCAAAATAAGCCATCCTTAATCAGAGCATCCCCTTTCTTGAGTGTACTCCAAATCACTACGCCTTTCCCCACCAGGGGATAATGAGGAATATCAATTTGAGGGATCCCTAAAAAGTATTTTTGTATTAATATCTTGGCCCAGACCCCATCCTATTCTACACACCATTGCCAATATAATTTAGTAGCCAACACCATCCTTGATAATGATGATAACCTTAACCCAAGGCCACCACGCTGCTTCAAGATACAAAAAATCTCCCATCTGACAAAGCTCCATTTAGAGGATAATAAGCTACTAGCCCATAAAAACTATCTTGCTAAGGAATCCAATTCCATAACAAAAACCAAAGGGGTCACCTGAAGCATACATCTATAAATGGGGAGGGCTTGCACCATAGACTTGAGCAATTGAATATGACCCACAAAGGACAACCAACAATGGGTCCAATGATTAAATTTCACATGAAATTTATCTAGAATATTCTACCAAGACTCCCTGGCAAGTCTTCCAATAGAGATGGGAATACCAAGATAGGTCAAAAGGAGAACCCTAGTCTAAAATTTGAAGATATGAACAATTCTCCTCTAAATGGAACCTACAACATTAAAGAAAAAGATGGAAGACTTATCTTCATTAATCAATTGGACCAAAGCTACAAGATAAACATCCAACACCTTGCACATATTTAAAGCTTCCCTAATTGTAGCCATACCCATTAAAGTAGTGTCATCCACAAATTGCAAGTGAGACTGTGGAGATAAACCACCTCCCCACCCCCACCCTTGAATCAAACCTAACTCCACATTCCTTCTTATCAAGCATCCTAGACCCTCAACAAGAAGAATAAACAAGTAAGGAGAGAGGGGGTCACCCTGTTGTAGACCTCGAGAGGTACCAAAAAGCTTAGAGTGCTCACCATTTATTAACACAGAGAAGGAGACCAAAGTAACACAACTCATAACCCAATAAATCCACTCATCCCCAAAACCAAAAGCACCAAGAACCTTTCAAAGGAATGACCATCAAATGCAGTCATAAGCCTTAGCCATATCAAGCTTGATGAACATTGACTTATCTTTATAGCTGGCCATAAAGTGAATGGTTTTAGTTGTGATAACAACCCCATCTAAAAGCTGATGTCCCACCACAAAACCACTATGTTCCTCAAAAATCAACACTTTAAGTCACTTTTCAACCTATCAGTAATCAATTTAAAGATAATTTTATAAATTAGATTGTAAAAAGAGATAGACCAAAATTGACTTAACCTATTTGCCACCTCACACTTTGGGATGGGAGTAAGGAAGGTATAATTTAAAGCACATAACATCTATTTATTATTATGAGACTCTTGAACAACCACCAAGAAGTCCAACCTGATAATCTCCTAGAATTCTTGAAATAAATCAATCAAGAAACCATCAAGGCTAGGAGCTTTCCCCCTCTTCATTTGAAACATAATCCCCTCTAGCTTCTCAATTGAAATATCACTCTTAAGCTACTCATTCATATCCCTAGAAACCAAAGAAGGGATACAAAAAAGGACCTGAGCTTCCTCATCAGAACCCCCTTATGAGTCTTCCCTGAATAATGAAGAAAAATATTACTTAGCTTCATGTGGAATTTCATGAAAAGAAGAAAGAGTTTCACCCCTTGTCATTCACCAGAGAAAAAATAGAATTGCCATGTTCCTAGCTTTCATCGAGTTGAAGAAAAAATAAGTATTTTTATCCCCTTCTTGAAGCCACTCAATTTGAGCCTTTTATTTCCAAAAAACCTCCTCTCATAGCTCACACTCTTCTAGTTCTTTCAAAGTCCTAGTCTCTTCCCATAGTAGGTCCTCATTCACTCCATCCTCCTTAATCAACCTTGTAATACCATCTAACTTAGCTTGGGTAATAGTCTTAGCATGGAAAATGTTTCCAAAGCACTGTCAATTCCAAAATTTAAGTTGATATTTGAAAAATTTATGTATCTTATCAAAAGTATACATTGTTATATGATAAGTAGGTCTACCATACCTCCACCACTATGTAATATAGTCATTGAGAGAGGAGTCACGCAACTGCATAAGCTAGAACTTGAAAGTAGGAGATCAAGGAATATGAGCTAAAGAAATATCTAGCTTGATAGGCCAATGATCTGAACCCCTCTAATCCAAAATTTTTGAGCTAGAACACCATAATCCACCAACCCATTAGTAAGAAACCAAAAAGCAGTCAAGTCATTTTGTAATGCAGTTACTCCCAATCCTCTAATTGTTCTAAGTAAACTAGCCATTAATGATCTTGATATCCATAAGGTTTAAAGGTGAGATATTATCCTAAAGTAGAAATATATAAGGCTCAATCCTTATAATACCACCTTGCTTCTTGGACAACTCAAAAATAGCATTGAAGTCTCCAACCATTATCCACAGATGGAAAGGAACCATGCTAAGATAAACTGGATATGGGACCACAAAAGTTGTTTATCTTGAAGATCAATATGTGCATAGATATTGGAGAAGAGAACAAACTCCACTATCTCAAAACAAGATGCAATAATAGAGATATAAGACTGAAAGGATAACCACCAAAGAGGGTGGATCTTCTGAGGATTCCATAAACAAGCCACTCCCCCTGCAGACCCTTGAACACCAATACAATGACACTCTCTACGCCCCCATAATGTAGGTACTAAACCAAATATACACTCCACTGGTAACTTAGTCTCCTAAAAAAAAGAACATCAGGAGATTGACTTCTAACCAAATCATGAATAGATTTTTATGGAGGGCCATTGTTCAAGCCCCTTACATTCTAGGATAGAATGATCATTTCAAGGGGATCAAAAAATGAGAATCAAGAGTCTTAATATACCTTGACTCTACCAAAGTTTCCCCTTTTAATTTAATATTTTCCATATCCTTTTTTCTACTAAGCTTGGAAGACTTCTCCCCTACCCCTTTTTTTGAATCCTTTTAAAGAAGACCCAAATGAGAAGAAAAAGACTTATTAATCTTCACCACCTCAGTACCTATATTTGAGACAAGAGGAGATCCATCCTTACCACCCTTCTTCCCTACTATAATAGGAACTGATTCCACCTTGACTTCCATTTGAACATCTATGTCCATTTGTAAAGCCCTATTATCCTATAAACCCTGAGTATCTTCAAAAAGAAGGCCCTCCTGTCTTGTACCTAAAGCACTCTGATCTACATTCATCAAGCATAGATTCACTTCCTACTGGCTGAGATCATCTAAAACTTCAAATCTATTGAAATAATCTTCCTCCTACCTTTCCTTCAAATTCTTATTTTGACCTCAATTCCTATTTCAAGCCTTGATAAGAATGAAACCATTAGCCCCATCCATATCACCAAGAATGGGTTCCTTCCCCTTTTCAACCCTAGGGGGATTGCAAGGAGGTTGAGAAGGCTAGGAATCCATAGGCCTATCCTTTGGGCATCTTCTCCCATATTCATGATAGAGACAACACCAAAAAGGAAGAGTTTCATAATCCAACTATTGTACCCAAGAGTACAGACTCGCATACATATCCACCAAATCTGACAAAGGTTTACTTAAATCAATCTCAACATAGATATGAGCAAAAGTCATCACCTTTTTAACTTGAGTATGTTGTGAAGTACCAACTAGTTTTCCTAGCATCAAAGCCAACAAATGTAAAACATCCTCCCACCAACATTCCATAAGAAACCTTGGAAGTTGAACCCACACCAGAACCCAGTTCAAAATCTCTTCAAAGGATTGAAGCTCACATGCCAAGGTTTAATAAATAACCTAATATGATTATGAAAATAGGGGCCTCCTTGAAAGGCCTTGTTGTAGTCTGCCAAGAAATTGAATGAAATCATGAAAAATCTATTTGCTAAAAGCATAACCTCCATTTTTCCCTTAGGCATCCAAATCTGTTGGGCCCATGATTCAAGAAATTGTAATGAAACTTACATCCCCATAAACTTGCATAGAAAAGCATGCTTCAAATAATATTCAATATCTTCTACAATCATCTCTAGTGGGATAACTAATTTTGGCCTCTCCACACAATGTTCAAGACATCCATTGATATTCATAATCTAAGTACCACCAGACAAACCCAAACCAACCAATGCCAGATTTGGTGAGAATAATTTATTATTAGAAACCTTTGAAGCATGCAAGGGAGAATTTGTATCAACTGTTGCTAAGTGATAATACATCTTGGGACAAGCCCTTGAAGACTCCCCAATTAGCATTGACACTAAGCCAGACCAAGGTGAGCAAACATGCCTCTAAGAAAAAGAACCACCACTAGGGTTTAACCAACTTACCACCTAGTACTTCCTTTGATCTATAAACCCAAACTAACCAGGTAAAACAACCCCACCTATGGCCTCCAACTAGGGACAAAACCCCTACATGCACATGGAAAAAGATGCACTAATGCTAATGAAAAAAACTTTTCTCTAATAAAAAGGTAGCCCTAGACCACCCAAAATGCATTCACTCCCCACCCTACGTGTGGCCAAGAAAGAAAAAGAGGATTGGGCTAGGGCACAAATGCCCTAGCTCAACCTGCAACCTTCAACGGTGAGCACTAATCGCAGTAAATGGCAAGGTTGCATATTTTTATGGACTCCACATCCCAGTCAATTCACCTTCTCATGTTTTATAAATTTGAGTGCACATGTAAAATCAAACGAATAAAGCATTACATATATTTATAACATATATAAACTAGATAGTGTATAATCTCTTGTGATAAATAAGGTATTGTTAAAGCCTACAAAAGAGTAAAATAGTCTTATGAAAAGAAATAATTTGTTCAAAACCATTTCAAAATATGAAGGTAAATGTTGAAAATTGATTATTGATAATGAAAACAGAAAAAATATTGTCTCACAAGAAATATTGGATAAAATTGATTTGAAGATAATTACACATCTAAATGCATATAAGGTTTCCTGGATGTTTAAAGGACATCAAGTTATGGTGAGTGAAAAATATCTGGTAAGTTTTCATATTGGTACATATAAAGATGAGGTTCTATGTGACATGATGGATATGGATGTTTATCCTTATTTTATTGGAAGGCCTTAGTAATGTTATATAAGTTTCACATGATGGTCATGTTAATACATATAAATTTTGGAAAGATGGAATAACACACATACTGAACCCTATAAAGGATAAGTGTGAAGAAGTGGATAAGAGTCCAAAAAATTGAATGATTTTGGGAAAATATCTACTTAAAGAAGTGAAGGAGAGTGAATCTTATGCATTTATTTCTAATCATTAAAATAAAATGTAAGATAAATAGAATAATAAATACTTATGTTTCAATAAAATGAGATACTAAGTGAGTTTTAGGATATTATGTTTGATAATTTTACATATGGATTATCATTGATAAGGAGCATAAATCATTTCATGGATTTAATACCTAGTTCAAGTTTACTAAATAAAGTAACACATAGGATGACTATGAAAGATAATGCATAGGTTCAAACACAAGTTCAATATATGTTGGATAAATTTTTAATCATATAAAGTTTGATCCTATGTATAGTAATAGTACTATTATCACCATATAATAATGGAGAATGGATAATGTGCACTAATTACAAATCCACTAACAAGACTAAAATTATGTATATATTTCCATTTCCACACATTGATAATTTGATGGATCGCTTAAGTGGAGAAGGATACTTTATGAATTTTGACTTGAAGAGTAGATATCATTGTATTCTCATAATATAAAGTGATTAATGGAAAACACCTTTGAAGACACAAAAAAGATTATATCAGTGGTTAGTTATACCATTAGGGTTAACTAATACACTATGTACATTCATGATATCAATTAATTTAATTATTAAGACATTTTTTAGTAAGTTTGGCATTATGTATCTTGATGAAATATTGGTTTTTAATAAAATAAGGGAGGAACACTTTTGACATTTGAAAATTTAATATAAACATTGTGCCATGAAAATTCACTCATAAATTTAAATAAATGAATCTTCATGTAGAAATAAATTATATAATTTGGATTTTTTATTTCTAGATAAGGTTTTAAGATGGATCCAAAAAAGGTGGGAGCTATATAGGATTGGTTGTTAGCACATAGTACATTTGAAACATGTAGTTTTCATGGGTTGGCAAGTTTTTAAACAATTTCATCAGGGATTTAAGTGGTACATTATAATTATAATTGATGTGATGCATAAGGATAAATGAGAATATATGTAGATGAAAAAAATAGTTTACAATAGTTGAAGAATAATATAACAAAGCAACAAGTATTAACATTTCCATATTTTAGTAAGATATTTCATGTATATTTTGATACTAGTAACATAGAAATATGAGTGTTATTTATTCAAGAAAGAAGTCTTATCACATATTTTAGTGATAATTTAAATTATGTAAATTGAAATATTTAGTTTATGATCAATAATTATATGCATTTATGGAAGCATTAAATAAATGGAGACATTTTTTACCAAAATAATTTATCATTCACAAACACACACACACACACACACACACACACACACACACACACACACACACACACACACACACACACACACACACACACACACACACACACACACACACACACACACACACACACACACACACACACACACACACACACACACACACACACACACACACATCATCATCATCATCATCATCATCATCATCATCAACATCATCATCATCATCAATCACTTTGGTTTATTAATAGTTGCAATATTGTGAATCAAAGACATATGAAATGCATTTAATTCATATAGAGCTATTCATTTTTATTGAAACATAGAATTTTAAATTCTAGAAGAGTTGTTGACGTACTAAGTAGGAGAATTATTTTAATGAATAGACTAAGAGTGAAAGTCATAATATTTTATATCATGAATAAATAATATGAAAATTATAGTTTTTTTCAAGAAGCATGGAAGTCATGTTCATAACTTGTGAATGGAGATATAACATCGTGGTTATAGTATTTTATTCAAGATGGGTTTTTATTCAAACGTGTGAAATTGTTATATTGAGAGGATCCATGCATGATAATTTGATCAAGGAAAATTGTAGTGGATATTTGATAGGTGTTTTTTATTATAAAAAAACATTGGCACAAGTGGTATAAATTTAAATCTACTTGTGAATGAGTCATATGTGTGCTAGTTTTTTATGAGTGTATATTTTTATAACTATAAAAGGGAGAAGTCAGAATGCAGGGTTGAATCAACCATTAACTATTCCAAAAAAACCATGAGAGGATATAATTATGGATTTTATTTTTGGTTCTCCTATAATTTAGAGAAAAATATTATTTTTTAAATAGATTTAAATAAAAGGGGTTTACAAATATCCCATTACCTTAGTTTATAATAAAAACATAAATACCATAATTCTAATAAAAATAAACATGAGCCAAGCCCTTATGCAAATGAGCTACAAGAGACACATTACATTAGAAAAACATAAGTAAAAAATACCCTAACCTTTAATAACCAAAAAACTAAATACCAACCCTAAATATCATACATATCCTCCTAGAAGATGGTAGCTTCAATTTCATTTTTGAGTGAATCATGGTGTCTAGAATGTCATCTAGATTTCCTAGGGTTTTATATTTACTTATCTTATTCTTACCCCTAATATGTTTTCTTGGGCCATCTAGATAATTATTTGTATACCTTTCATCACTAAATTTTTTATGTTTCTCTACACTTGATCTTAATGTCCTCGGTGATTTATTTCTCCTTATCCTTAATATTCCCCCCTTCTTCCTCAACCTTCTTCTAGCTAAAATTATGCTTATCAATTTATCCCTTTAGCTAGCTAATGGCATGTTTGAAATGAAATAATAAGTGGTTGGATACTATGATATGTTCTTCTATTTTGATTTGGATCTCTTGAATATCTTTCTTATAATTTTTGAACTCTTAGACTAGTTCTTTAATAAGGTTGATCTATAAAAGTAGATATTTCCAGATTTTACTTACTTTATCAATGGTGGGAAACTTTGCTTATGAGATGTCAGTCATTATGGTCCCTAGATTTCTCTACTTCTTATTAATAATATCCTTCTCTAAGTACTAACCCTTCTCACTCAATGCATAATTATCGGTCCTACCTTCCTTGATACACTTCTCTTTAACCAATATTTCAATCTTATTTCATTTAATCTTGAGATTTTTTGAAAATTGGGCAAGGGTTTCCTTAAATTCATTTTCCTCATCATTAGGACTATACTTCAAATTCTTAGCTATACCCAACCCTTCAACATTCCATTCTTCATTGTCAATATTTAACATGGTTATTTTAAAGTTCAAGATGGATGAATCAATCAAGAAGGAAATAAATACTTGGTAAAGAAAATAGTCACTCTATTCCTATTGATAGTTTGTGATGGTACTCTCCAAGGACATTAAAAGATAGAAACGCAAGTTGATAGTTAAATTATGTCTAAAATTGTTTAACATAAGGAAATGATGGGAATATATGACCCTATAATTTAATTCAAGAGTCAATTAATTCATGATATATAGACATATTTCATCTCAATTATTAGTTAGGATTTTATGAAGATAACATGCTTTGGTCTGGTGAATTTTCTCTTCAAGTTTAAATAAGATTTGAAATAAATCTTTCTTCCTTATTCTATTTTTAAATTAATCCACATAATCCATGAGAATCCCATCACCATAATAATGTGATATTTATAAATTTATAAATTAAAACCCGTAATCTACACTACCTTCTCATTCCATGACTTCATAAAATCCAAATATAGGCCTAGGTCATAGCTACATATTCTCTCAATAAAAGGATTTAGACCAACTTGTTGAGGCTTTTTTTAAATGGTTGTTTTATCTTTAAGATTAATGAAATATAGAGTTAAAAGTTTTACTATATCTCCCCCATTTAAATTGAAACAAAAATATCTTGCATTGAATGCCTCCCACACACTTGGTGTTAATTATTAGTAAGTGATGATGATTTAAATGATATTCCCTTACATCCATTACAATAAAATGATGAAATGATTATTTTAAAATATTGACCACCATCATGGAGTGAATTCCCATGTCAAATATGAACCTCATTTTAATCTTACAATAAAAAAATAAAGGCATATGATAACTAAGGGCCCAAATGAATACCTTAACTAACTCATCAATTTTTTTAGCTTCATAATTAACTAAGATGTTTAATTAGAGGGTAAATCAACCAACTTAGTCTATATAAAAAAAATTGACTAGTAACTCCCTTATTTTCTAACTAATCTACACAACAATTTCCTTCCTAATAAGTTTGAACTATATTTTTCACCTAAAAATTAAAAATAAGATTTTAATCATCCATAATTAGATTTTAAATAAACCAACATAGGGGAAAAAACACCCTTAAATCACTTAATAATATTCATTGAATCCCCCTTCATGATAAAATTCATAATCTATAGGTCTTTCCATTGTGGCTTCAGCCACATGACTTGTTTATTGACCCAAAAGACTATCATAGGTCACAACCATATCACCACTGGAGTCTATAATAAATTCCTTCCTCTTACCTCTCTGTGATTCCCTTTGGTTGTGCCTTTAGAATTCATCTTGAATAAATCTATTAGTGGTTTTTTACATTTAACATGTTTCATTTCAATCTTGTTATTAAGTGTAGGCTGATTTTTAGAGAAGCTAAAGTTCCAATTACTTTGGATATCATATTTTAGAACTAAGATGGATTTTGAAAATAATTATGAAAAACCTTTCATTTTTCCTTTATGGATTTAGCTATTATTCATCCCACTTTGGGTGCTTCTCATTTTATGTTCTAAAATATTATAGCATTTATTTGCTTCCACAACCCCATAGTATGTGTGGGAGATTTAGCCTCCAAAGGAACTTGAGATTTAGGGAGGACCATGGTAAAACCTATTGAGAAATAATGTCTAATCTTAAGATGGATAATCCTCTTTTCATAATACTGTGCACTGTAAGGATATGGTCTAAAGCTTCTAACTAGAAAAATAAGTTGACTTTAGATGTGAGGTTCTTAGTCCATAAATAATTATAAAATATACCCTCCTCCTTAGGTCCCAAATCCATAAGATAACCAAATTTGACTGTGTATCTTATTTGGTCTTCATCATTCCATATTAGCTCATCTTCCTTCACCACTTAATAGATGTGTGTTATTTTTATTTTGATTTAGATTCCTTATGTGGCGGTTTATTACAGATTCATATGTGTCTAAGGTTAAAGCTATCCAAGACTTCCCCCTACTGGTGGTAACCCAATAATATTTAACTTCATACTCAATGGTTTTCTTAAAATATTTTTTCATTCTCTTTTCAAGGGATCTTGATTTGAGGGGGTAGTCATAGATCTAATAATCATCCCAAAAGTATGCCTTGTTCCCATCACCAATGGTATATTTAACTCCCTTTCTCATAAATTTCCTAATTTTGAAAAAAAAAACTTACAAAATTAGGAACCATTTGTATGCAAGTATAAAGTTAGGAAAAAAATCTGCATTCCCTACTTCTATATATTTAGCCTTACTGTCCTCACCCAAAAATAGTTTTAAATTATAATCTTCCATCCCATCTTGGAAGAGAGTAAATTATTTATTATTTATGATAGTTTATATATTTTTAAATATGGTACATTATGTGTCATGTAGGAAAATTATAAATTCAATAAACATTAATAACTTGTTTTTTTTAGATAATGTTTGACACTACATGGTTTGATACACAAGATAGTTTCAGATAGAGAAGTCATTTTTTTGGAAATTTATGGAATAAATTAAAAACCAAATTAAAATTGAGGTTATTGTACCATCCTCATACATCTAGACAAATAAATGTAGTCAACAATATGTTTTGTAATTTATTGAGATGTTTGATTGAAGGTAAGCCAGGAATATGGGATAATATTTTGGTGTGAGATAAGTTTTTATATAAAAGCTTAGACAATGTAAGTATATGGATCAAACCATTTAAAAAAAAATGGTTTAATTCCAAGAGGTTTTTTTTAATTACACAACATTAGAAGTGAAATAAATACAATTGTTGAAGTAGAGGATTTTGCAGAACATATATGGTAAGTGTATAATCAAGTGTGAGAATAGTTGGAGTAGAATACATTGTAGTACAAGTATATTACATATGTTAATATAAGTCAATTAAAATATCAAGTTATGTACTTATTTTTAGCACACTTGAGTAAAAATAGATCTTCAAAGTTGACTTATGATAACTAAAATGGAAAAGTATTAGTTGATAAAGAATTTTGTGAAGAATGCATATGAGATAGAATTTTTTGAAGGGAGAGACATATCATATTTTTTCAACACAGATGATTTTTATCCATATTATGAATTGTATATTGGTGAATGTGTAGGTGCATATTTTGAATAAAAATATTATAGATTTCAAAATCCTAAAAAAAATTGCAAGAAATAGAAGAAATGACCGACACATGAGTTGTAAAATCTATGTGAAGAAAAGAATATAAGAAATATTTGGTAAATTAAAAATTTAGATACATAGAAGATGAAACATGTATTCATGCATCAAATTTTGAAAGATATGGAATATCATTAGTAGAATTATTAGAATTCACATGAGTAGGATCACATGTTTCTTTTATTACCAAGGTGTATGATAAAAGAGCATCTAGGTTTAGGTGTAATCTCAATTCAACCAAAAAATATGTTTATTTAGGAATTTTTTCTAAGTGTTGTGTTTCACAATTTTTTTTAATCACGTATATGTCTTATTTTAAGTTTTCACTAGCCTTTTATGTTTTGCAATCCTTATTTTTGTTTTTTGTGCTACCTTTAGGTATGTATATGTCTTGTGTAATTTTTCACTTCTTGTAAGAATTTATATGTTTGTAAATAATATTCTCATATTTTAGTGTGAAGACTTATATTTTTTCATCTAAATAATATTTTAAATATTCACATGCTAATTGTTGTTATTCATTTTCACAAGAATAATAACATAGATATTTATGGTACATTTACATCAGTCTATGATATTTATTGAGAAACAAATTCTTAATTTTTAATTTGGATCTCCATACTAAAGCAACTTAGATGATTAGGTTCTTAAATAATTTGGATCTTCGTTATGCAAGATACACATTTTAATTTTAATTCATTTGGATTTCATGATCCAAAAGTGTGGTATTTTTCTTGAGTAGACATAAGGATCATGGCACAATGGTTTTTTTAGAATAACTACTAATTTCAAAGTATATTAACTACATGTCAATTTAGATTTGTGTATTTAGTTTAGTCACATATATAATTGTGATGTATTTTAGAAAGAGTCATTATTGATATTTTGGATTTTTGTCCTAAAATTCATGGAAGTTGACAAGGATTCATTTAATATTTGTAACACAATGAGCTATGTTAAGGATATTATTAGGGTTAAATGACTTAATGTAAATAGGTGGGTCTTATGATTTTATAGCCATACCCATACACTTGTAGTATGTAACTAGTTTTTAGATGGATATATATGTGGAATATTAGACCTTATAGTTTTGTTATTACTTAAAAATATTCTAATTTAATAATCATAGAACTATGGATCTGATGTTGTACATATTGCACTATGAGACTGTAGTGTCAATTTTGTCATTGTGCCTATTAAAATTTAAAGTTGTTGAAATATAATAAAGATATTAATTTGTGTTGTTTCATTTCATATCATATTATGTTAATTATTTTGAGGTTTGGGTCTAGATATTCTATTAATTGATACACTAACCACAACTGCATCACCCTATTTCTTCAAGTTTTCGGGTGTATATGTGTTTCATCTTTATGATTTTAACTGTACGTTCACTTAATGGATGTGCAAGGTATAATATCATATGTTTTTAAATATTCACTTTGACCAATCCTAGATACACCAAAATGAAACAAAACTAATAAAGTTAGGAAACTATTATAGAAACATTACAAATTATGCATCTTACACATTTGGAATTAGAAATCTATGTAGTTATTTTCATGTGTAAATGGATTATGTTGAGTAAGGGTTTTAAATATATATGATATAAGTGATAAATGAAACTATTTAAGTCTATTTTCCCTCATTTGGCATAAGGTATGCTGTAGAGATACCAATATGTATAAATGTTTTAAAAATATAAGACTTGATTTAATGAAGAAAAAATTGAATGAAGAAGCTTGGTATAGGATTCTCCCTTGGTGAAGGGTGGTGATGAATTTTATCCTCATTATCTCTATTATTTTCATTAATAATCACCTCTAGTTATCAAATGGCTTGGAAATACCTCACATTTATAATATGATCTAGGATGACTGAAGTATGCCATCCAAGTTCTAAAAATGTAAATGGGAATAGTTAAGGCTCATGACCAATTGTTAATAAAATTAATATATCAACAAATATAAAATTAAAAATACCTATTATGTATGATTTTTCCTAGGATAAGCCCATATAAATTAGGGTTGACAAAAAAATAAGTCAAACTATTTTTTCAAGCCATGGTAAGATAATGGATAAAATGTAGTCCAAATTTATAAATAGTATTTTTTATAAACATTGATGGAACTCTCTTTTAAAAGCTGGTGTTTCCCCTCTAAGGATCCTGATGCTCTTTTTCTTTGGAAACTAACTCTCCCTCATCTCTGGTGGGGAATTTGGAAAGAAAGAAATAATAGAATATTTAGGAGTAAAGAACTTCCAGGATGGGTGCTTGGTCAGAATATCATTAGAGCCATTAAGGAGAACTTTAAATCCCAAAGGGATTCTGATCAAACCTTTCAATTTGATAACCCTTTATGATCTGAAGGGTCAAATTTGAAAAATGATAATCCAAGATTGATCATAAAATGGTATGTTCCTCTTAATGGATGGATTAAAGGGAATTTTGATGGAGCAGCTAAGGGAAATCCAGGAAGAGCGGGATGTGGAGGGGTCTTGAGAGATCATGTGGGAAATGTAATTGATGCTATTGTTGTCCCAATTGGTAATTTGAATAGCCATATTGCTGAAGCTACTACAGCCCTCTACACTATTAAATTAGCTGTTGAGTTGGGGTATTCCAAATTATGGTTGGAAGGTGATTCTTTGAATATTATTAATACTCTAAATAATAAAAATTCAATCTCATGGTCTATTGAGGCTACGGTTATGGAAATCAACGCCTTAATTCAAAAATTTGAAAAAGTGGCCATATCCCATACATATCGAGAAGCCAATGGGGTCGCCGATTGGATAGCCAATCATGCTATTAAAATGGGGCATAAGGTGAGGTGGCTTGATGAATTACATAAGCACGTGGATCTCAAAGTGCTTATTAATTATGATGCCATCCATTCCAAAGTGGGAAAGATTTGTTTGGATTAGCAATTCAATGATTTGATGGAGTGGCGTTATGGTTGTAAGATTACCTTCTCCGAGGAGGTACATTCATGAGAATGTAATGTGGGTGCTGCATGTATCACCAAAAATGTGTATTCCATTTCAAGTAACAAATAAGTGGTTCCTTTTTGCCTTTTGTGTTTGGGTGCTTATGGTTTTTCATTTGCTTTGTAATATGAGGGGTGAACCACAGAAGTAAGAGCCCAAAAAATGTGAAGATTGGAAGGCTAAACAAGACGCATGGAAGATTCTATAGAAAGGGAAGGTGGTCAGTTATATGGAGCATTTGCATGGCTTTAAACCCCATGTCACTACTGCCTTCTTTAAAAATTGGGTTGATGACAGAGTTACTCTCCACAGAGTCATAGTGAAGCTTACTGAGGATTTCATTGCTAAGGTCATGGGGCTTCCTAAGGGTGGTATTAAGTTCTCAAAATAGACAAGTATCTCCAATGCGGCCTACAAAAAAAATTTGATGATAGATGTAGAGGAGAAGCAACTAGAAAAGAATGGAGACTTCTTTGATGTGGAACAGATAAAAGGAATATGGTGAGATGTGTTATGTTATATCTGTGAGTACTTTATCCTTGATGGTAGGAATAAAAGAGTTCACAAATTTCATTTTGTTTTTCTCAACCACTTTAGGCATAAGGATAGAATTTATTTCCCTTTCTATCTGTGTTTTTCATTGCTTCAAAGCTTGTATGCCCATAAGAAGGAGTCTCGTCCCATTTTACATGAAGGTCTGATACTTCTCATAGAGGGTTTTTGTAAAAATAAATCCATAGCTTTGATTCCTTTTTTTGAAAAACATAAGGGTTCCAAAAAGTGTAAGAAGGATGAGAATGTTAAAGGGAAAGAAAAGGCAAAACCAAAACCCTCTAGTTCTCAAAAACAAATTGTAGAAGAGGATTTTGAGTTGGAGAGAACTGAAAGCTCTGAGTAGGATGTCCTGAAGGAAGAGGAAGGGATGGATGTTGGGGAGTTCAGTTCCAATTTGGATGGATATTTAGAAACTAAAGGAAAAATTGAGAAAGGGAATGAAGAGGATACTATAGAGGGAAACTCAGAATAGAGCAATTCTAAAAATGAGGGTAATCAGACTGTGTCTGGGGAAGGTGATAAAGACAAAGATATCTTAAATGATGATCTAGTTTTTATGAGAGAGGAAGATCATATGGTTTTGGTTTCAACTCCTGCTATGGAGATTAGGGGAAAATAAGAAGAGGAACATGTTAAGCATAAAGACCCTGTTGAGACTAGAGAGGAGAAACTGATGGATAGGGAGGAACAAAAGGTTGATTCCCCTCCACATGAGACTGTAGAAGATATTTGTGACTCTCCATAGAGGGAGACTAAGCTTTCCTTCCTACATTCTGATGATTTCAAAGCTGACTCTATTCTCCAAGTTGATTCTTGGATCTATAATGAAATAATGGGGCTGAAGAAGAAAGTGGAAACAATGCAACATAATCAGGATCTTGTCAAACCAAAATTAACCACTTGGAGATGAAAATGAGAGATATCCCAAAAAAACTTAAATATTATGAGCATAATCTTATAATGCTCATCAAGGAAAGTAGAATGAAGATGGAGCAGTCAACATCAAGCATTTGTGCTACTGTAGCTAACCTCAGTAAAAGAGCAAATGAAGAAACAATATCCTTCGAGGGTCCTAGTAAGAGGACAAGGTAGAGTTTGAGGAAGAAAGCCTTGGAAGCTATTGCTACTTTGGTTGCTAAATCCATTCAGGATATTGCTATGATTGGAAAGGAGGCTGTTCAGATGATCGTGGAATTGCAATAGAAGACTAGGATCTTCTCTGCTGGTTTTGTTTTTGTTCTGGTCTTTATTACTGGTAGATGCAATTGGTTTTTATGTTTGGTCTTGTTTCTTGGTTTTTGGTTTAAAAACTTTATTTTAGGTTCTAGGTCCTTGTAAAACTTGGGTACTTTTATTGAATTATGTTTGTGGTTTCAGGTCCCTGTAAAACCTGATTTTGATGTTGCTCTTTAGTAGGTTTCAGGAATGCTTTTCTTGGTAATTGTTAATGTTTTATCCTTTTTGATACTGTTATAGGGTTTTGGGGTCCCTTTAAAACTTGCTTTTACCATAATCTAAAACATTGATATTCTTGTAAAATATAAAAACCCAATATAGATTTATGTGTGGGTGGGGCATCCTAGAATTTGATAAAAATATACAAATTTTCCAAATATGTTGAATTGTAAATAAAAGATGGGAGTATGTGTTTTGTACCAAATTTTGGTGTTTAAAATATGACCTTAAATTAGGTATAATATAAGACCAAACAAAGCACATCTTAGGCCCAACTATGAGTGGAAGTGTAATATAACCTAAGGGTGTATGCTCATGTCCATTATAAGTGCATAATGTTAAGGCAACATTTCATAAGTATCTATGAGTGAATTATTTACTATATAATAATTATTTCAAGATAAGGTTGTATATATAACCATTATAAGTCATAATTCCATGTGTGATAGAATAATTATCGTTGACAAACCCATGTATGTATATAGGTTTTTTTTGACCCATCACTATGAATTAATTGATTTTATAATTCACTATAAGTTAAACTTTTTAATAAATAAATACTATTTTATGTGAAAATAAGGTTATAAATATAAATATCCTCTAACATAATAAAAGGGAAAATACCATACAAGGTCTAACATACACACAATTGGCCACACCTAAAAACATGGTAGACAATGAAAGTAAGATTTGTTTGTAAAAGGGAGATCAAGGAAATAATTACAAAGCCTATGCAAGGAAATTAAAAATTGATTCAAACTAGATCCATGATGTAAAATGGGTAAGCTAAAGAAATGTAAATATTATTAGGTTGTAACCAAGAGGTATCTAAACTAAGTATTGTAACCAAGATGTATATAAAAATTCTTTTTATTTATACAACATGCCCTATTTCTTCCAAGAATAAGGTAACCTTTCAATTTTTACTTTTGCATTTCCCTCACTTACAGTCATGATTTGTTGGTCTCAGCACTAAAATTTTCCTTAGTGGTCCATCTCGATTTGCATCCAAATTGGGACTCAAAAACACCACCATTGGAAAGACCACATCTGTGCAAGTTGACTCTATATTTCACATAATATAAAAGTGGATTTATGACCTCCCAATTTACATTTAAAACTTGGACCTCTCATCTCTCTCAACCAACTCTAGAGTCATCTAGGTATTTGTGCTCTTTAAGTCTTGAAACCAATCCCATTATGATGACCAAAATTGAATAGTAAAATTTTATATATAACACTTAGCCTCAAATTAGAATTATGTTGCACTTCCACTCACATGTAATTCTTGCCTATTATCTCTTTTATCTCCTATAACCACTTTAAGGGGTCATTTTGAGTTCCATGCCTATTGATCCTCTATAACCTATCCCATCCTTTCATATCACTCATGTAAATAAGTTTTTCATGTTTTTCTCTTGGAGAAAAAATATTTTTTTAGGGCAATTATCCCACTTATGGGATCACCCAATTAGGGATTTCATAGTTTTCCCAAGTCTCTTGGTTTGATCTAGCAGGTTAATTTAGGCCTCTGTAACCTCCTGCATCCTTTTCATTGGACTTAAATGAGCAAGTTTTACATTTTCTCAGTTGATGAGCCTCAAAAATATCATGTTTTTTCCTCATTTGTCACACTCATCCTTCTTGTTTACAATGATTTTGACTTACTTTCCCATAAATTTTCCATCCTTGAATAGCCATAATCCTATAAATAACATTACGTTCTCATACTCTTTTAAAAGTTAGAACTATGTATTGAAATAAAGTATATAATAGTTATCTTATTCTATAGGACGATTTTTCTATAATGTTTTTTAAAGATGTTTTGAAGTAATAGTTATATAGCATAGATCATCTTGCAGTAAAGGAATCTCATCACATAGACATATCCTACATCCATAACATGACCAAAGATGTGGATGAATAGAATTTGATTCCCAATTCAACTGACTTGTAGAAATGACTATAACCTCTAGAAAGCATAATAAGGATGCATTTGAATAATGAAATAAATGTTTTTATTGTAAGGTAATATTTTAAGATTCACATGACTGATGACTTTAGTAGAAAGAGCTAATTTCTATTATCTTAAGCTAAATGTTTCTTATATATATATATATATAATAATAATCTAAGAAACATTTACCTTAAGATAATAGAAATTAGCTCTTTCTACTAAAGTCATCAGTCATGTGAATCTTAAAATATTATCTTAAAATAAAAAAACTTATTTCATTCTTCAAATGCATCCTTATTATGCTCTCTAGATATATATATATATATATATTATAATAATAATAACAATAATAATAATAATAATAATAATAATAATAATAATGGGTTGAGAGAGTAGTAAATATCAATTAGAGAAATATCAGAAGTACATTTTCTAAATTAATTGTTATTGATACTTACGTGTAGTAATTCATTACTGCATTTTGATTAATATAAATGAAAATTTTTTAGTCCATTTCATTATTTTAAGAGTAAGGATTGAATATGGATTCAGAAGGAGGAAGGGCCCCCTTTGGAAGTCTTTCAACAATAATTTGACTCGTTAAATAACTAAGAATGTTATTTAGTTTCTTTATGTGTTATATGTTTTATTTTTGAATTATGTGATTTCCAATCTTGTATAGAATTATTTAAGGAAGCTTCCCATAGTGTAAACATTTAATTCATAGTATTATTTTCATTTTCAATTCCAACATTCCATTTAATTCATGGCTTTATTATCTTAGATTAAAATCAATAGAAGGTCAAATTAGAAGATTGAGTGTGCACATATAGTGACATCATTCTATCAAGTTTACATCCTTGGGTTGACATTTAAATGAATTAAAAGATACAAGTCTATGGTAACTCTCCTTTTTCATTCTAATAAAGAGAATTATATCTAATTTTTAATACATTTCCATTTATTTTTTATGCCATTACTGTGGAAGGGTGTCACACACTTGTAATCTTCAATTTTGATAGTAGTTGTTTCTAGATGTTTATTATTATTTTTTATTTTTAGAGCTTATTTTTATTTAGATTAAATATTTCTTGATTTTATAGTTTAAATTTCCTTTTTTCAAGTAGGATAGTGTAAATTTTCAAAAAAACCCATATTACTAACCTTGTGTAGGCAAGGTGGGCAAAAAAAAAACAAAGAAAGAAAAGTGGTTGACATACATGCAAAGTGAAGGGGACTATAGAGGAAGAATTTTTCTTGAATCATCAACCATTACTGTAATATTGGAAATTTATCTTGTAGAAGTCAAGGATCATGAATAAATTCCTAAAGATCACTCATAGTTGTCAATAAAAGAAATAGAAAAGGAGGAATTTTTGGCTAGACTCGTAGCATAAGTTAGAGAGTTTAAAGAAGTTCATACCCCTAGAAGAGACCCATATGTACCACATTAAATAATCCCCATATTATCACCTTATAGTCAATAATCTAAGGTTCAATTCCTTCCATCACCCAATTTTTTTGCTGGGACATTTAAGGTTATTCTTACTCCTAGAGAAAGACCAGGCTAATATAATCTTCCAATTTAGAAGGACTCTTTACTAAGACACAAGATGAATTTTATAAAAACTCTAAACCATCCCCATTATATATAAATCCATATATTCCTAAGAAAAAATATAAAGTATCCATCTTCTACACCCAAATAAATAAAATAATTGATAAGAATTTTGAGCAGTGGGTGGCAACAACTTCTGTCCTACCAACACAAAGAGTTTTCATGGAGGATCCTCAGGAAGAAAACACTACCAATGAGTCCACTACCTTCAAATTTACCATCCTTACTCTTGAATAAAATGAACCCATGAATAATATTCCTCACTCCACCCTCCTTACCTTTAGGGGAAAATCATATGAATATCTAGACACATTGATTTCTGAGTTTGACATCTTATGTTGTAGCTATGATTATAATCAAGATGCTCAAAAACTCAAATTGTTGCCAAAAAAACTCAAAGATGAAACACTTATATGGTTCATGAGACTTGTAAAGGATGCCATTTCTACTTGGGAAGAAATGAAGCAGAGGTTTCTGACAAAATATCAAGACTATTGTAAGGGTAGAAACTATAGGAGAGATGACATATTTCAAATGACACACGCTGATGATGAGTCATTAGAAGAATATATGGAAATATTTTTGTTGATTTTGAAAAGTCCTAAATAGACTACATTGGAGAAAGAATTAGTTAAGTTGATATTCCTAAAAGGAATTAGAGATGATTATCTGGAGGAACTAGATTTAATGTCTAGTGGTGATGTTTCTACACTATCCTTTAAATAACTAATAGTTCTATGTAAAAAATACTCTAGATCAAACATGAATAAAAGTAAGGGAAAAACCCTTCCTACAACATCTATAACAAGACTATCTAAAGGTGAACTTAGCAACCTACTCAAGGAGATGAAGAAGTACATTATTAGCCACCTAGCTACTCAGCTTGATACATTACATACATGGAGTAAGAAGGAAGACACTAAAAATGCCTTAATTGTCTATTGCCTTAAATGCAAAAAAAGAAGGTGATTACATGTGCCATTTTATGAAATATTAGGTTTCCATCATAACTAAGGATAATCTTGAAATAATGGAGTTAAATGCCATAGGAGAATATGAGAATCAAGTGTTTTTCATGGATCAATGGAAACAGTGGCTGTAAAGATCAGGTATGCCATCAAACTCTATGTTTATAAATTTTCAATTCTCAAATATTCCTTAATATAGTTCTTGGATGAATATACCTAACCAAAATTGGCCCCAAAAAATTGGTAGCTACCCTAAAATTAGTTATGGATGCAATAGAATGGATAACAACCTCAACCTGGGCAATTCCAAAACCAACAATGGTTCTTTCCCTCTAATCCATCACAAAAATAGTGGAGAGGTAATCAAGGCTTTCCTCAACAAATGAAATAACCACAACAAAAACAAGCCTTAATTATAAACACTTAGAAACCTATTATATCCACTCAATTACTTGTCCAACCCATCCCAAATCCTACCAATAAGTTGGTTTAACTAACATAATCCACTAAAATAATGCAATATCTAACATACACCTTGGATATCAATCAAGTCTAACTTTGCTCAGGATGCATTCTTCCACAACCCAACTCACCCATAATCATATAACACTTTGAATAACCTGTTCCACTCCATATTAATCCACAACCACCCATGGCCAATCTTGAGCCAAGTCCACTAAAAAATCAAAGAGAATCTGACAATCCTTATTTTTTAGAGAGATTTAACATATAATGTCTTGAACCAAATCCTGAATTTGATGTCTTAGGATAACTCAATAATGTGTCCATAAAAATCCCACTATTTCAAACAATAAAGGATGTTCCTATCTATAATAAGGCTATTAGAGATCTATGTTTAAAAAACCATGAAGAAAAAATAAGGATCCTAAAATAATCCAATTTATTAGCCAACTAATGGATATTATATTGGGACATATAGTTCCCCAAAAATATTCTAACACTAGAAGTCCTATAGTTAATATTAGCATCCATGTCTAACCCATCTCCAATACTTTAATTAACTTAGGTTTAACCATCAACATGATGACCATGAAGACCATGTAGAAACTAAAACTTACAACTCTCCATCCAATAATCACCATCCTCTAGATAGCCAACAACTTAACTATTAAGCTTGAGGTGATTATTGAAGATTTGGTTATCACTATGGACTCCTAGTAATATCCAACAAACCTTATTGTCCTAAAACCAAAAAACAACTTGGGAGGTTATCTTCTCATCCTTTGCCACCCATGGTTGGCCACCACTGATGCTTTTATTGGTTGTAGGTTAGGAAAATGTTAATTTATAATATAAATGACACCAAGAAATTATTTATTTATCCACTTCAACTCAACCTTCCCATAATGATGGCTCAACACCTTTGATTGATGATTTTGAAGAAGTTATCTCCTTGCAAAATCTCTACACAATTTATTAGATTCCATCTTTATATGAAAAAAAATAAGACACTGTCCTTACTTGTATCCTGCAAAACACCTATCAACAAAATCCTATAGCCACAAACATGCTGGAATGTACACCATGTCCCCATCAAAATACTTTTCCTAAGAATGATCTTACTAAAATGTAAAATACATTTAGACATTCCATAAATTACTTCCCCATAAATTTAATTATGCTCCTTCAATCACTAATATAGAAACCATGCTTTATTTAATAAAGCAAGTAGACATTCTATCAAATAAACCTCTTAATATCAACACTTCCTTAACACTCCAACAAGAAATCCAGTTACTTAAAATGCTAATAAATCATATAAGATTTTTTTTTGGGATTACCATATCATGAGAGGAATACACCCACATTTATGCATGCATCACATTTACATTAAATAATAATGCAAACCTATTCACCAACCCCAATGATAAATGAATCCTGTAGTTAAAGACATTGTCAAAACTAAGTTGCAAAAACTCTTAGATGCAATATTTGTTTATCCTATTTTGGATAACTAGTGGGTATCTCCCCTAGCTATTTTCCATAAGAAAGAGGACAAATGACATATTTGTGTTGACTACCAAGACATAAATGTTGCTACTAGGAAGAATCACTTTCCCCTTTCATTTATTGATCAAGTGTTGGATACATTAGTAGGGAAAAAAGTATTTTCCCTTTATATATGGCTATAGTGGTTATAATCAAATACAAATTTCTCCACAAGAATAAGATAAAACCAATTTTACTTTCCTTTAGAGAACCTATGCTTGTGCCATCTTGCCATTTGGTCTTTGTAATTTCCCAAGTACTTTTTACAAGGCTATTTTGAGCATATTTTTTGATCTCTCCCATGACTATGTTAAAATATACATGGATGATTTCACTATCTATGGGAAGACATTTGAAGAAATGATTACCAAAATAGAAAAAGTTATTCAATGCTACCAAGACTACCAATTATCTTTGAGCAATGAAAATTTGTATATACTTATGAATTCAAGGATTATGTTGAGGCATCACATATCTCTTGTTGGAATTCAAGTTCACCAAATAAAGATAAGTATAATTAGGGATCTACCCACACCAAAGAAGTAGAAAGATGTTATAAGATTTTTAGGACATATTGGTTACTATAAATGATTCATCAAATACTTTAGTAAAATTACCACCCTATTGTTTGGATTGCTTACAAAGAATGTTGAATTTACTTAGACCAATGATTATTAAACTAACTTTTAGCAAGTCAAAGAACTTCTAATAATAACTCCTATTCTAAAAGGTCTTGATTCAAAGAAACCTTTTCATATCCACACAGATGAATTTGACACCACTTTAAGAGCTATCCTTGGCCAAAAAGATGAATCCTTTAATTATGTAATCAATTTTATCAATAATAATCTTTAAGGGGTTAAACTTAATTACACTATAATAGATAAGGAATTTATTTTTATTGTCTATGACATCAATAAAATTTGACACTAAATTATAGGTTACCAGGTATTCATCCACACAAATCACACATCAATTAGGTATTTAATGAACAAACTTGTTGTAACAAGTAGGATAATTAGATGATTACTTTTTCTACAAGAATTTTATATTACCATTATAGATAGACCAAGCAAAGATAATGTAGTAGAAAATTTTCTATCTCGACTATAAAATGATGAGCACCATCCTATTGTTGATGATTGCTTTCCTAATGAACATTTGTTTACAATAACCATTCAATATCCTTAGTTCATAGATAATGCTAACTATCTTGCTACATGATCACTGACACAACATTTTTCACCTAGGAAAAAATAACATCTAATCCAAAAGAGTAGACATTATTCCTAGATTTTAGGATATATCTTTATCATTGTTCTAGATTTAGTTATGAGAAGATGTATCCAAGAAGATGAAGCTTAAGAAATTCTTAGAGCGTATCATGATGAACCCTATGGGGGTCATTTTTATATAAAATGGACTATTATTAAAGTACCTACTACTAGATATTATTGGCCTTTTTTGCATAAGGATGTCATGATGTATACCCACATATATGATGAATTCCAACATATGGGTAAACCCACTCACTCTGATGAAATGTCATTATAGCCACAACTAGTTCTTAAACCTTTTGAGAAATTAGGACTATATTTTGGAGGTTTGATCGATCCTAAATACAATAATAAGGAATATATATTGTTGTGCACTGATTATGTCAGAAAATGGTCTAAGGTCAAGGCCTTAACCTATGCCTAAGATGAGAAAGTAGCTAAGTTTTTGTATGAATAAATATTTACATAGTATGGATTACTAAGATAAATAGTCACAAACCAAGGACCATAGTTCACATCAGATGTCATATCTACCTTGGTAAAATAATATGAAATCAGACACAAAAAGTCTAGCTCTTACCATCCTTAGTCAAATGGTTAAGTAAAAGTTATAAATAAATAATTAGAAAATATCCTCATTAAAACTATCATCTTGCATAAGAAATATTGGTAAATTCATCTTTTATAATTAGTCTAGGCTTAGAAAATCACTTGGAAAACCACAATTGAGTTCACTCCATATGAACTAGTTTATGGTAATAAGCATGTTCTACCCAATGAGTTTGTACATAAAACATTAAGGACAACACTTGATTTGTGCTTGGATATTTCCCAATCTCAATAAGATAGGATCATGAAGTTAAATGAACTTGATGAACTAAGAAAGGAAGCACTTTATCATATTAAAATAGTACAAATATAATGTGTGAGTTGGCATGATAGGAACATAAAGACTAAGAATTTCTAACTTGGTGACTGGACACTCCTTTTTAACTCTAAATACAAATATCATTAAGGAAAGATGTAGTCCAGATGGTTTGGGCCTTATGATATTGAGAAAATTTTAGATAATGGAGCTATAAAGCTCATGACAATTGACTTTATTTGATTTTGAATGCTTGTTAATGGCCATAGGCTCAAGCTATATAAGAACCATTTTCCAATCAAAATCTCACTCACCAACTTCTTGAAGAACAACATCTATCTCTTATTCATGAAGTAGATCAACTTGTTCATACAGTTGAAGGGTATTTATATCAACCCTTTTCTAATATTTGACAAGAGTATTAAATATTCCTAAAATCAAGAATAAGCGATCCACAATGGCTTGGTTCAGGCTAAATTAAATCATACCTCCTAGAATTTTGTAATTCTAGTTGAGTTGGGACCAAAAAATCTAAAAATAAATTCAAAAAAATCAGCAATGAAAACCTTTGGACATTGCTAAAATATGTTGTATCATAAAACTAAGTCACTAGTTGATCAACATTCATTAAAAAAAAATAGCACTTCAGCAATAAAACTTTTTTTTCATCTATTTTTACTTAAAGATTCATTCCCTTGGAGTATAAATACACTTTCCTATTTTCTATAGGATGAAACTCTTACTAGTATAGGATATTTATTATTGTTGTAGGACACTTTTTGTTACTATAGGAAACATTTATCACTATCAAATAAATTATTATCACTCAATTATACATCACATTCTTGCAAAGCATTTTTGTTTCCAATCAAACAACAACACATGCTAGTACACCTCATTCTACCACTTTGACTCATCATTTATGTATTAATGAAAGGTATTCCTACAAGTACTAAGGTAATTGTTTTATATTTATTTCATGTCATGAGTTTTAATTATTACTAAGATGATGGGTCTTAATACTATTAAAACACTACTATATTTTATCTTTATCATGCCATCTCGATATATCTTCTCCTCCACTTATCGATATGACCATTGATGCACTACTACCACTAGCTTTTGTTATTACCATGAGCCATTTGTGTATGTAAGCTATGTCCCTTAAGGACAAGTGATAGTTTAAGTTGGGGGGAGGTTTCCCATAATTCAAATGGAATATCTCACTCCCAAAGCAAAAATCACAAATAGTTTTCCCAAAGCTACAAAACCCTTACTATAAAAACACAAAACCTATAACTAAGATTTGATCCTACACTATGGGAGGAGACTTGCTTAAATATGAGCCACTTGATATCACTCTTTTGACTAATAACTTGGACATCTTGGTTCTATTTTAGAATTTAGGGAAGAAACAATATTTTTAAAGGATACATGGTCTAGATCAAGTCATTGTAGAAGAATTTGTTAGCTCATTGTATAACAACCTGGTAATAGTAAGAGGAATGAAAATAAAACTAATGGAAATTATCATCAGTATAGTAACTAAATATCCATGAATAGGGGAAGAATGGTAGAATTTTTTTGATATTGAGGTAGAGAGGCAAAAATTCATTAGATGAAATGAAAGTTTGGAAACTTCAAAAAAAGGCATTGCACAGTTTTCTTTACTAGGAATATGGAGTAGAATTGTTGAGTTCATCTATAGATATTTTACCTATGAAGGGAGGTATTCCATACTACATGGAGTTCATTTCAAATTCATAAATTATTTATGACATGGTATTGAGATAAATGTCCCAAACTTCTTTCTTAACATAATCAAAATAATGGTAGAGGCATTTCAAAGAGGTAATCCCAAATCTCTTTCTCATCATTGTTTAATCTAGTCGATTATTCAAGAGTGTTTATAAAGGACTAGACCCAATATAAGTTGGGAATATTTTTTAAAAATACCTAGAAATATAGAAATTAATAGTGATGGAAATGAAGAAGAAGATAAAATGGAGGTAGAATAATAGATGACAGAAGAAGACCTTCCTACAACTCCATAAAAACTTATAGAAAAATACCTTCCTATAGCTCTAAAATAACTTGTAGAAGAAGACCTTCCTATAGCCACACAAGAACCTATAGATGAAGATCTTCCTACAGCGACACAAGAACCTACATAAAGGCAAAATATTGAATAAAGGGCTTCCAAAAGGAAGGAATCAATAAGAATAAAGAATAAACTCATTTTCCAACCTAACTCCAAGGAATTTGAGGAATAACTTCCACCTTATCCTAAAAAGGCTAAGGTCACATCTAATCCTCATAAATCCCATAGATTAATAAGAATGATGAAAGGTAAACCAATAACTAAATCTTCTTCTATTATAAAAATTAATGAGAAATCTTGATAAAAACAAACTTCCAGTAGTAATGAATCACTAGAGGAATTTAGTTTTGAAACTAACAAGGAAGAATGTTCTCAAGAAGATAATAAGGAGGCAGAGAAAGTAGAACACAGTCCTAAAGAATTGTAAGAAGAAACAATGCAAGAAGAATTAAAACAACCACCATACAAGTGGAATTTTATACTCTAAAGTAAGCCCTATAGGAAAGAGTGATTAAGTAAGAAGCTACATGATCAGTCAAAAGGAGGACTAGATGTGCTCACTACAACAGCTTCTCAACAACAACCCTTTACCTAAGACCATCTTTCATCCATTGTTTCACAAGTTTTTGTAGAATAAAAAAAAAATAAAAACCTATAGCTACCTAAAATTTTAGGTATAATTCCTCATTTATGGTATCCTCTAAACTGATGAAATAGATAGACAATCAATCTGAAAGTCTTAGGACATTAACAAAGGAGAGTAAAAAATTGAAAGAAGAGATCATGTTGAAATAAGAAAGAATCTCCAAACTATATAATAAAATTAAATATATGGCTTGTCTTACTCAAGATATCATTGATTACAGGCCTTTTGTAAGGGTATATTCAATTTATCTTGAGGAGCAATGGAAAAAGTTTAAATTCATGAGAATTTACTATGACATACCTTATGAACTAATCAATCCCCTCTTTTTATTTCAAATATCTAAAGGGAGATCACAAGAATAAAAATCACAATTGTGTGAGTTTTAACTATGTTGTGCCTTATGACAGGGAATGGAATCCTAACCTATATGTTGGATATGTCCTTCTAAATTCATTTTCATCTTATCTTTTGAATGAGCAAGAAGAGTATGGGATATGATTGAGTATAGGAAAAAGGAAAGAGAAATTTAATTGTTTATCAAAAGAGAGTCAATTACACCTGATATTGTGTTGATAAAATGGGATAACATCATGCTACAAAAAGAAGTTAGAACTTGGTTTGCCAAAAAATGTGATGAAGCCTAAGATTTCTACTTGGGATTTAGAACTTTTGTTGGACCCATAACAAAATAATCCTGCATGAAAAGATGGAATGATCTCACTCTCGAGCTAAGAAGGAAAGAAACCTATCCCCCTTTTAATTTAAAGGCACCATTTAATAGAGTCACAAGATATATTCTACTTGCAAGTGAAATGAGATCTCAATTTTTTAGCATCAAATTCCAGACCCCTATTTTTTGGTATCCTATTCTAGATTGGTAAGATAAAAATCCATTATATGAATCCAAGGAGGTCAAAAATTAGTACATTTATGAACAACAATGTGGATTTTATGCTCACCTTTCAAGTGGTGCCACAAACCCTATGTATTTTAGAAGTATTTGTGAAATTTAAATGAGTAAGTTTATTTCTCATGGAAGAGCAAGGTCTTAAGTTGGGGGGTGTTATGAGCCCTAGAAATATCATGTTTTTGTCCTCATATATCACACTAATATTTCTTTTTTACCATGATTTGGAGTTACTTTCCCATAAAGTTTCCATCCTCAAATGTCCATAATCTTGTAAATAGCATTATGTTCTCATACTCTTTGAATAGTTATAACTGTGTATTGAGATCAAGTATATAATAGTTATCCTCTTATATAGGATGATTTTTATATAATGTGTTTCAAATATATTTTTAAGTATTAGGTATATAACATATAACATCCTGCAATAAAGGAATCTCATCACATATACACATCTTATAGCCATTGCATGACCAAAGTTGTAGATGAGCAGAATTTGATTTCCAGTTCAATCAACTTGAAAAAATTAATATAACCTCTAGGGAGAACAATAAGGATGTGATTGAAGAATGAAATAGTTTTTTTTGTTCCAAGGAAATATTACAAGATTGACATGAATGCCAACTTTAGCATAAGAAGGCAATTTCTATTATCTTAAGTTGAATGTTTATTTGATTATAATATATATTGTTTTGTATAAAAAAATCTCCCTTACTATATATATATATATATATATATATATATATATATATATATAGATGACATTAGGGTTGAGGGAGTAGTAGATATCAATTAGAGAAATATAAGAAGTATATTTTATAAAGTAGTTGTTATTGTAATTTCCTTGTAATAATTCATTATTTTATTTTAATTAATATGAATGAACATTTAGGAATCCATTTCATTGTTATAAGAGGAAGGATTGAAGCTGGAGTCAAAAGGAGGAAAGGCCCCATTTATAATTCTTACAATAACAATCTGACTCGTTAAATAGCTAAGCATGTTATTTAGTTTCTTTATGTGTTGTGTGTTTTATTTATCAATTATGTGATTTTTAATCTTGGATAGAATTATTTAAAGAAGCTTCCCATAGTGTAAAAATTTAATTCATAGTATTAGGTTCATGTTCAATTCTAGGATTTCATTTATTTCATGTCTTTAGCATCTTAGATTATAATCAGTAGAAGGTCAAATTAGAAGATTGAGTGCGTACATACAGTGACATCATCCTATCAAGTTTATGTCCTTGGATTGATATTTAAATGAAATATAAAATATAGGTATATGGTAAATATCCTTATTCATTTTGATCAAGAGAAGTATATCTGATTCTGTATCTATTGCTAGTCATTTTTGGCATCATTATCAAGGAATGGTGTCACACACTTATAATCTTCAATCTTGATAGTGGTTGTTTCTAGATGTTTATTATTTTTTATTTCCAAAGTTTGTTGTTCTTTAGATTAAATATTTTTTAATTTCATAGTTTAAATTTCCCTTTTTATAAGTAGGATAGTGGAAATTTTTAAAAAAACCCATATTACTAATCCTATGTAGGCAAGGAGGGCAAAAATTTATTAAAAAAAGAGAAATAAAAGTGGTTGATGTACATGCAAAGTGAAGGGGACTATATAGTAATATTTTTTCTTGAATCATCAACCATTACTCCAAAATTATAAATTCATCCTAAACAATTGAGGAACATGAATAAATTCCTAAATATCACTCATAGTTGTCAATATAAGAGGTAGACAAGGAAGAATTTTTTGCTAGATTGGTAGCACAAGATGCAGACTTTGAAGAGGTTCATAACCTTGGAAGAGACCCACATGTACCAACTTTGAGAATCCCCACCTTATCACCTCATATTTAGGAATCTAAAGCTCACTTCCCTCCATTACCTAAATTTATTTCTAAGGAGGCATTCAAGGTTATTCTTGCTCCTAGAAGAAATACCAGGCCAATAGAATCTTTTAATTTAGAAAGACTCTTTGCTAAGACATAATTTGAATCTTTTCAAACCTCTACACCATACCCATTATATAGAAATCAATATATTCCTAAGCAAAAATATGAAGTCTCCATATTCTACACCACAATAAATAGAAGAATTGATGAAAAATTTGAGTGGTGGGTGGCAATAATTTCCAAACTACCAACACAAAGATTATTCACATAATATATTCAAGAATAAAACATTACCAATGAGTCTGTTACCTTCAAATTTATTATCCTTAATCCTGATGAAAATGCACCCATGAAGAATATTCTTCACTCTACCCTCCCTGACTTTATGGGAAAAGCATATGAGGATCTAGACACATTTATTTTTGAGTTTAACATCTTATGTTGCAACTATGATTATAATCAAGATGCTTAGAAACTCAAATTGTTTTCAAGAACACTCAAAGATATAACACTTATATGGTTCATGGGACTTGGAAAAGATGCCATTTTTACTTGGGAATAAATGAAAGAGAAGTTTTTGACAAAATACCAAGACTATTCTAGGGGTAGAAACTATAGGAGAGGTGACATATTTCAAATGACACAAGCTGATGATGAGTCATTAGAAGAATATATATGGAAATATTTAGTTCATCTTGAAAAAGTCCAAATAGACTATAATGGAGAAAGAATCATTTAATCTAATATTCTTGAAAATAATTAGAGATGATTATCTGGAGGTACTAGATTTAATGTCTAATGGTGATGTTTCTACACTAACCTTTAATGAACTAATAATTCTATGTATAAATTAATCTAGATCAACCATGAATAAAAGTAGGGGTAAAACCCTTCCTATAGCATTTACAGTAGGACTGTCTAAAGGTGAAGTTAGAAAACTACTCTAGGACATGAAGCAAGACATTATTATCAACCTAACTACTCATCTTGATATGTTACATACACAAAATAAGAAGGAAGAAACTAAAAAAGCCTTAGTTTCCTATTGCCCTAAATGTAGGAAAAGAAGGTGGATTACACATGTTATTCTATGAAAGCTTGGGTAGCCAGCATAATGGAGGAGAATCCTAAAATAGTGGAGCTACATTATGTAGGAAAATATGAGAATCAAGTGTTTTTCATGGCTTAATAGAAACCATGGGTTCAAATATGAGTAGTATGCCATCAAAATCTATGTTTGCAAATTTTTAATTCTTAAATAATCCTTAATATGGTTCTTAGATGAATATACCCAATTAAAATTATCCCCAAACAAATTGGTAGCTACCCTAGAATTAGTTATAAATGTAATAAAATGGATAACAATCTCAACATAGGCAATTCCAAAACCATCAATGGTTCTTTCTCTCTAATCTATGGCAACAACAATGGAGAGGTAATCAAGGCTTTCCTCAACAAATGCAAAAACTAAAACAATAATAGGACTTAAAGATAAACACTTAAAAACCTATTAAATCTAGTCAGTTACCCACCTAACACATCCCTAATCCTACCAATAAATTTGTTAAACCAACACAATCTACCAAAATAGTACAATATCCAACATACAACTTAGATATCAATCAAGTCCAACTTTACTCAAGATGCATTCTTCCACAACCCACCTCACCCATAACCATAGAACACTTTGAAGAACTCACTTCATTCTATACTAATCTAAAACCACCTATGGCCAATCTTGATCCAAGTCCACCAGAAAATCAAAAAGAATCTGATAATCCTCCTTTTCTAGAAAGATTAAACATATCACATCCTAAATCATAGCCCAAATTTGGTATATTAGAATAACTCAAGAATGTGTGCATAAAAATCCCAGTCTTTTAAGAAATAAAGGATGTTCCTATCTATAATAAGGTTTTTAGATAGGTATGCTTGAAAAAATTGGAAAAAAAGAAGGATCCTAAAATAGTCCAAGTTATTGGCCAACT
The DNA here is from genome assembly GCA_037957365.1 of Torreya grandis. Taxonomy (NCBI): domain Eukaryota; kingdom Viridiplantae; phylum Streptophyta; class Pinopsida; order Cupressales; family Taxaceae; genus Torreya; species Torreya grandis. Next base: position 192,975 of record JARHVA010008677.1, on the reverse strand, counting down.
AGAAGATATTATGTTGGGAAATATAATTCTTCCAAAATATTCTAATCTTGGAAGTCCTGTAGTAAATGTTAGCATCCATTGATAACCTATTTATAACCATTTAATTTAATTGGGTGAAACCATCAATGTGATGACCATGAAGACCATGCAATAAATAAAACTTACAACTCTCCATCCAACACCCACCATCCTCCAAATTGTTGATAGGTCAAATGTTAAGCTTGAGGGGATTATTGAAGACTTGGTTATCACTGTGGACTCCTAGAAATATCTAGTAGACTTTATTGTCCTATAGCTAAAAATAAATTGAGAGGTCATCCTCTCATCCTTGGCCATCTATGGTTGGCCAACGCTAATGCTTTTATTGGTTATAAGTCAGAAAAAATGTTAATTTCCAATGGAAATGACACCAAGAAATTGGTTCTTAATCCTTTAGCCTAGCCTTCCTAGAATAATGGCCCAACACCTTGGATTGATGATTTTTAGGAAGATATCTCCTTGAAAACTCTCTTCATAATTTATCAGAGTCTAACTTTGTAAGCATAAGAAGAAGACATTGTCCTTACTAGTATCCTACAAAACACCTATTGATAAGATTCTATAGCCAAAAACATTTTAGAATGTATACCATGCCCCCTTTAGAATAATTTTCTTGAGAATGATATTGCTAAAAAAAAAAGATAAAGTTAGACATTACATCAATTTATTCCCCATCAATGCATTTATGCTACTTTAATCACTAATATAGAAACCATGACTTTGAACGAAGCGAGTAAACATTTTACCAAATAAACCCCTCAACATCAACACCTCCTTAACACCCTAACAAGAAAGATATTTACTTATGATGATGATAAATCACACAACACCATTTACCTAGGATTAGCATGACATGAGAGGAATACCTCCAAATTTATGCATGCATCACATTTACATTAAATAAGAATGTAAACGTATTCACCAACCCTAATTATGAATGAATCTTGTATTTAAAGACATTGTCAAAATTGAGCTACAAAAACTCTTTAATGTATGTTTTGTTTATCCTATTTTGGTTAGCTATTGGGTCTCTCCCCTAGATAGTATCCCTAATAAATAGGGCAAATGGTGTATTTGTGTTGATTGTCGAGAATGATCACTTTCTCCTTCCATTTAGTGATCAAGTGTTGGATACATTAATAGGAAAAAAGTATTTTTCCTTCTTAGATGGTTATATGGGTTATAATAATATATGAATTACTCCACAAGATCAAGTTAAAACTAATTTTACTTTCCCTTAGGGAATCTATGCCTATGTCATCTTGTCATTTGGTCTTTGCAATACTCTAGCTACTTTTCAAAGGGCTATTTTAAGCATATTTTTTTATCTCTCCCACAATTATGTTGAAATATACATGGATGATTTCACTTTATATGGATAGACATTTGAATATACACTTACCAACCTAGAGAAAATTCTTTAATGCTGCCAAAACCACCAATTGTCTTTAAGCAATGAAAAGTGTTTTATGTTTATGATTGAAGGGATTATGTTGGGACATCACATATCCCCTACTGAAATTCAAGTTTACCCAATAAATATAATCATAATTACGTATCTACCCACAAAAAATAAATAGAAATATGTTAGAAGCATTTTAGGACATGTTGGTTATTATAGATGATTCATCAAAGACTTTAGTAAAATTGCCACCCCATTGTTTGGATTGCTTACTAAGGATACTAAATTTACTTAGACCAATGATTGTGAAATTACCTTTTATCAAATCAAATACCTCATAAAAAATCTTATTCTAAGAATTCTTGATTGGAATAAACCTTTTCATATCCACATAGAAGCATCTGACACCACTTTAGGAACTACCCTTGGCCAAAATCAGGAATCCTTCAGTTATGCAATCTATTTTATCAACAAGAATCTTCAAGGGGTTGAACTTAAATAAAGTATAATAAAGAAGGAATTTATTACCATCATCTATTTCATCAATAAATTTCAACACTACATTACCAGTTACCAAGTATTCATCCACACAAATCATGCAATAATCAAGTATTTAATGAACAAACCTATTGTAACAGGTAGGATAATTGGATGGTTAGTTTTTATACAAGAATTTAATATTGCCATTATGGATAGACCTGGTAAGGATAATTTAGTATAAAATTTTATATTTCAACTAAAAAATGATGAGCATAGTCCTATTGTTGACGATTCCTTTCTTGATGACCATTTGTTTGTAGTAACCATTCAATCTCCTTGGTTTGTAGATATTGCTAAATATCTTGTTGAGTGATCACTGCCACAACATTTTTCAAATTGGAAAAAATCGTCTAATCCAAAAGAGTAGACGTTATTCCTAAATTAAAGGATATCTTCTTATCACTAGACTAGATTTAGTTATGATAAGATATCCTAGAAGATGAATCTTATGACATTCCCAGAGCCTACCAGGATAAACCCTATGGAGGTCATTTTACTACCAAATGAATTTCTATGAAATTACTTACTACCAAATATTATTGACCTTTTTTCATAAGGATGCCAGGATGTATACCTATAGATGTGATCAATGTCAGCATATGGGGAAACCCACCCACTCTAATGAAATCTCATTATACCCACAACTAGTTTTGAAACCATTTAACAAATGGAGACTAAATTTTATAGGTCCCATTGATCCAAAATGTAACAAAAAGGAATATATACTGGTGTGCACTGATTATGTAACATAATGGGTTGAGATGAAGGCCTTAACCCATGCCCAAGATGATAAATTAATTAAATTTTTGTATGAATAAATCTTCACATGCTATGGAGTACCAAAATAAATAGTCACAGACTAAGGACCATAGTTCCCATCATATATCACAACTACCTTGGTAAAAGAATATGAAATAAGACACAAAAATTCTACCCCTTACCATCCCTATTCAAATGGTTAGGTAGAAGTTATAAATAGAGAATTAGAAAAATATCCTCACTAAGAATGTCAGTCAACATAGGAAAGATTGGTCAATGTAGACACCTAAAATTGGCCACTGATAACCTCCAATCAGGCTTTTGGCTAGTTTCCATCTAAAATGTATAATTTGGCCTAGAAACACTAAAACATGTAAAATGATGTGAAACTCACATATTCAAGTGTTGATTTTGGCTAGGGTATCACTAAATGGGGCAATGTAATTTATGGGCTAGCTAACATTGATCAGATCATTTTGAGTTAAAATGCTTATTTTGCACCCACATGCTTTGGACTGCTCTTTCCTATCAAATATGTTGCACAAGACTTGTGCCTTTGTTATTTTTTGTTGGTAACATCCTAAATGGGAATATGCATCCAATGCATCTAATGTGGACTTCTAATTCCAATCCAGTCAAATGTGGAACCAATAATAAGACATTCTGCTCAATTTAAGTAATTTGTGCATAAAGTGCTTAATCATATTTAAGAGATAATTAACCCAAACTAAGGCCTAATCAAGAATTCCATGAAGACTTGTTGAATAATTTGTTTTGGAAATGAATATTAAATATCTACATCAACAAATGACCTCATTTCTTGGGAAGACATCCCTAGGCCATAAATGCCATAAATATTAATATTCATGCCTCCCATGCCTCATTAATGCCTTTAATGATGCCCACCATGCTTCTTAGTTGCCCCTTATTCCAATGTCATTATGAGGATAATTACAAACTTAATTCCAAAAATTAAATTAATCCTCAACCACACATCTCAATATTGAGATGGATGGTTGAGGTTGATTCTGATCAAATCTAAAAATCTATAAATATGAGGCCTCACAACATCATTTTTAAGATTAATTTGTGCAAAGTTATAATTCAAGATTGGTTCTAAAAGCTTCATACAACTAGTGTTACCATGCCAAATTGATTCAAAGCCAAACTAATCCAAAGCCACAAGGTGCCAAGTAGAGATGGAGGTATCCAAGCTTCCATTATTAAGGACTTCGTGAGCATAAGCTGAGCAAGCCACTACTACAAAGGCATTTAGAGAATCCAAGGAAGATGAAAGAATTATTATGTTTTCATTCCTTGATTTTTAGGTGTTTGTCATTTTCTTTTATTAACTAATTTCTCCTTAGTGTCTAGGCCTAGAGATGTTATGTTATTAGTGTGTTTATTTCATTTTTTTTCATTTTAGAACTAACACCATACTAACCATCCTCTCCTGAGTCAAATTCATATATCACATAATGGCACACCCGGTGGTACTAAATGCATCCTACACATGAAGGAGATCCTTTTGAAACTTTAAAATACTTATTTGAGATCTTAAAACTCTTGAAAATTGATTTTCTAACTTTATTTTGCCATTTTTGTTTGCCACAGTTTTTACATAGTAACTAACATCGGTAGAAATACTGACATCAGTTACTTGGCTTAACTAACATCAGTCAACATAACTGACATCAGTTAGATCTTGATTGGCCATAACTAATTTTAGTGGTATTAATCAAGGTTGATCACTATGTTTTTATAAAAACATAGACCCAAGACCTACTTTTTCAAAGTTTGTTATTTCAAACTCAAAGGGGCTTCAAAGTTATAAGACATGCTAACAATTTTGCTACAGGGCGAAGTAAGATATTTGTTCAAAACATGTTAAAATCACTTTTAGATGCTTAAAATTTGATTAGGATCCTTATTTTGGTGTCTAAAAAATAATTTTAGGTTTTTTTGGTGAATTTTTTTCAAAGTTTACAACTAAGACCAAGGGGTCAAATGTACACAACCAAATATTTCATTTGGGTTTAAAATTGAACACACTTGTCAATTCTTCCTTGCAATAGTTGTTTAGTTGGATTTTGTTTGGAATAGGGAAATATTGAATCAAAATCACCATTCCTATTGTAAATATCCTAGTCCAAGGCTTAGAAATAAAGTCATCTAAAACACTCCCAAAAAATCATCAAAGTTTGGGTGACCTTGAAAATGACCCTAAAGTCTTTCTATTTTCATGCTTTCTTTGTTTTTATGCATCTTATCTTGCGAGGGGGACTTCATCACCTCCCTCAAGTTCTTTAGGGAAGCTTTGACTTAGGGTTTTATCTCCTAGCATTGACTTCATTTAGATCCTTTAGAGTTGTACATAGGATGTAGTGGCACTTTGGACATCACACTACACTAAGTAAACAATAGGATGTAGTGGTTGAAAAAAGGACTAGACCTTTTTACAATAAGCCAAGTGATACGAACCTAAAATCTATGATTTTATTTTTCATTATTTGGCATGAAAGTCATTATGAAATTGATTCCCCTAGAGTATTTGGAAACATTCTAGATTTTAGACAAATCCCCACTTACCATGAAAATATTATTGGTGGAAGGTGTGCCTTAAGGTCCATGTCATAGTATTATCATTTGAGAGAATGGGGGGGGTGTAAAATCCCTACTATATAATGTTTATTTACTTTTGGATGAACACTTAAAATCCTCTCAAATGACGTATATTTATGGATTCCAATAATACCAAGCAACCTTGTTAGTTTAAGATCTAAGAATGGTTAATTAGTTGCTCTTGTCTTAGTTTAAAGTCTTGTGTGGAATCAAAACTTGGTGTAAAAAAATAATCCAAAATCAGACACATTGTCCTCATTTTCCTTTGAAAAAAGAGGTGTTATGCTACCCACGTGAGATCATCCATTTGCCTTGTTTAAAGTTTATCAAAATCTTGAGAGTCATATCATCCACTTTGGCATAGTTATGTTTCCAAATTGAGTCTAGACCTTTACCAAAGTTTTTTAAGTCCTTCACTTATAATTTAAATTCAAAATTATACCTTTAAAAGTTCATAAGGTTGATATGTTAAGTGGGTTTTACATTTTCACTAAACTTGAGGGAACTTAGGTTTAATTTCCAATTTAGGTTGAAGGCCATTTTAGACTCATAATCATTATCATCACTTGGTATAATTAATCCATTTTTTGCTAAAAACATGCACTTTAATTCTATATACCACAACATTTTGAGTCAAGAAAGGTATTATTATGCTACCAAAATTGTAGGAAAACATCTTTGCCTTAAGAGAGTTTTTGAAACAAACCTTTTTTATCACACCTTTTGGGTAGTGAAGCATCGTTATGCTACCCAAAACACTTAATATGTTGTTTCATAGACCCTTTTATATAGAATTTCAAATCTATTTCTACATGTTTAGACCAATCCAAGTGTACTTTTGATCCTTTGTCTAAAGCACATTTATATTGTTCACCTTTGTCTAGCTTGTTTGTTAAAAGAACTAAGTGTTATACCATTATTTATGAGAAAATAAAATATTGCTAAAGTTCCTTTTGTTTCATACCTTATACCTAGTCGATCAAATTCATGTCTAAGAATCAAATTCCTAGTGTTTGCTAGAAGTGTTTCAAATCTATTAGATTTAAACTTTCATCTATTTTCAAAGTCTATCTTTTGATGTTTTTTGGTCAAGAGTCCTAACACATGCCTTCTTTGAGCTTAGCTTTTGACATCGCATTTGGCCAAAAGACCTAGCAACTTTTAAATTCCTAGAATAGATTGATTTGAAACACTTTAACCTTAGAGTTTAGCATTTTGATTTTTAGTCCATTTATTTGCTTATCTTTGTTATGAATAGTGAAACATTAGATATTTTATGATATCTTATTTCCTCACAAATAGTTGAATAAACCTTTTGATCCTTTTGAAAATTTTATACCAAGTTGAAGGCATAATTTGTTTTAGATTCTATCTCTTTTAGAGTTTATATAACTTTTTGACCTTTTATCACAAAGAATTGACTATGGATCCCAACATGTATTCCTACACTTGTAGTGGACTCATGTAAAATCTAAGGATTAGTAATGTAATTGCATAGAAAGAAATTGTGCAAGACCCCTATGCAGATAACATTACTTATGAGATGGATTTTGATCCCTCTTATAATACTCAATTAGGGGCACAAAGCCAAGATCTATTAGATAACTATTTGGTTAACACACCATCATACATAGAATAGGACCAAGAACAAACCACATAATACTTAGCTACAATACCCATGGTGGATGAGCTAGTACTTCAATAGTCATATTCTACTAATTTGGCTTCCACATATGATCCATTTTTTTAAGTGATATTTGTTAGAGAAAAAAGATGAGATTTTGTTTAGGGCCATAGAGGTAGGGGCCAAGTTTCCAACATAATTCCCCCATGAAAATTTACCAAGTCTAGTAAGAGTACCCCACAATATCATTTACAATCAATAGGATTCTTCTAGAAATCATATGGATCTAGTCCAACCAATGTACCATGAACCCAATATATCTAATCAAGGAAAAAAAATCATGGAAGATGACTTTAACCAAATTAAAATAGCATACCAAACCTACTTGAATTTAGCACATGATTTCAATTAGATGAACATGGTAAGTAAGCCTCTCATTGACCTATTTCCTTTAACAAGAGTGTTGATGGAATTAACTAGACAAGAAAATCTAAGTTCTGACCCATTTGTACAAACTACTTTGATAGATAACTTGATACATATGCCAATTATTGAAGTGTCATTAGCTTCCACATTGAATAGTGAGCCAAATGTAGTGGACAATGTGGAAATAACATCCAATCTTGATCAAAGTGGTACTAATGCAAAAACAACTAGACAAAAACATGTCCCTATAGTTAATCTCATGATTAGATCATCATACCAAGGAATAGGAGTTTCTTAACCCTAGCCTCAACTAGTTTCTTTCTCAAGTGTACAACCTATGGGATTAGGTAATCAAATAATGACCAATATCACACCTCAATGATAGAATGTGGTGAATCATACTCCTCAATAGGTAGAGAGTAGTATTCAACAACATCAGACATAGTCTATTGTATCAATGCAACAAAGAATGAATACATTTCCACCTTAATTAGGGGAAATAAATATTCTACCCCACTAGGTAATGATGAACATACCTTTTCAGTCACAGACTAATATGCTAGTCCAAAACTAGGCAATGACTAGTCAATAATGTGCAAATATTGGTTAATGATAGATGCCAAATCTATAATATACTTTCACTTCCTCATAATTATTCATGTAACAAGGAGGTCCCCATGTTTCTTAGGTACCTACTAGACAACCATTGGTTCAAAATGTGTCACAAATCTAGAGATAGGGTCTTGGTCCATAAGTTTCCACTCAACAACAAGGTTTGATTAGTTGGTATCATGTCCCTTTTCAATCATGGTAGGCACAATATAATTATATCCCTCCATCCTAACCAAAAAATCCCTCAATTCAAACCTTTATCTCCAACCCAAACCAAAATATTACACATCCAAATGTATAATTTCAAGTGCATCCAAATCCATGTATGCATATTCATAGTCCATTCCCCAACCAAACCAATATACCCCAATAGGTGTCTCCATTATACCCTAGTAAAAGTGTCCCACTTATGACCTCTCAGCCATTTACCCAAACCAACATTCTACCTCAAACCAATATCCCTTCTAGTTTCCTCTCCCAAGAATTACAACTAATGAAGGATGAAATTATTGTTATTCAGGTAGGAAAGCAAACTAAAAAGTTCAAATTGGATGATGTATATTCCTATCCATTAAACATGGAGTATTTGTAGATACCATTTCCTCTAAGATATGAACCACTTAAATTTGATAAGTATAAAGGGAAAGGTGACTCTACAGCCCATTTGACTAAATTCTTTATCACATGTCAACCAGTGGTATATAGTGACATATACCTTTTGTTATTATTTCCAAGGAGCCTGTATGGACAAGCCTTGAAGTAGTTTTTAAAGTTTCCCAAGAATTTAATAGTAGACTTTGATGATCTTTTTGATAAATTTATGTAACAATTTTCCTATAATCTAAAGCATGAGATTTCATTAAGAGACTTGACACAAGCAAAATAGAAAGATGGGGAGAGTTTTGTAAGTTATTTATAGTGATGAAGAGCCCTTAAAATCCATTTCACCCATATTTTACTAGATAAATAATTAGTTTTTATGTTTACTAAAAAATTTCATAGTGAGATAGCCTATCATCTGGAATTACAATGTGCACATACGTTCAAATAGATCATTGATAAAGGTTTGTTGATTGAGAGGGTGTTCATCAATAAAGGTGTCATAAAGATTAATTTAACTAGTAAAAATTAGTGTAACAATCATGTAAATGACCAAAATCTCATCTAAGCATAAGCATCACAACTAGCACAGGTCAATAATCATGAAAGACCGAAGTAATTCAATTGCAATAGGAATGTTGTGGGAAATGGAGTAACTAAATCTCATCATGTCCAAACTATGTAGACATCATCTACACCACATTTGTAGCTTACTCTTACCCAAAAACCTCTCCAACCAATACTATAAGTGTAAAGACCAAGACCTATACAATAAATATAGTAGCCTTTACCATTGTAAACCCTTCCTCCTAAAAGAACCATCCCTACATGTCATGTCTTTAGTGACCTAGGAGAACCTATTGAGTCTATATTTTACAATCTTACTACCACTAATTGAATTATTTAGTTCATACCAAAACATTATTTTCAAGGCATTCCTTATCTTGATTGGTACTATGAAAATGAATTCTATGACTATCATTGGGTCAATGGGCATATTCTATGAAGATGTGTCCAAATCAAGCATTTAATCAAGAATATGTTGGAGAATGGGGAGATAAAATTGGATAATGGTGATTCCACTTCCAATAAAACTCTTGGGATATATCAAAACCCATTTCCTTGACATAACAATCAACATCAATAGAACAATCAACAATAACAACAATGGCTAGTGCATCAACAAAATCAATAGTATCAAAATCAAAGACCAAACCAGTAGAACCAACAAAATCAATAGTAAAATCCAAAATTATAGAATAATAAACAAAACCAAGGTCATAATGGTAACAACCAACAAACCTACCATAAAATTACACATGACTATAAAAAGGTTGTAGGTCATATTGCATGGGGTAGCATTAATACCATATCCATTAATCCTATACCAAGTACTAATCAACCTAGACCATTGATAAACACAAATATTCAACCAAATCACATGGATAATCCTTCTTTGACTTAGGAGTGCATATGAGTAAACCAAAAAACTAGGACTTCCACTTTTATATCTTATCGTGACAACTCATTCTTGCCACATGACCACATGTAAGTCCACTGACAATCAAGACTTATCCTATCTGGTCCCATACCATTTCCAACATTAGTTAGAAATAATGGTCTAGTATTTAATATTTATTGTGAAGTCACAATTTGGAGGTCAAATATTACTATCCTAGGACCACAACCATATTCTACTTTTCCTACCAACCGTTTAGCCTTAGAATAAACCATTCACTACTAACCAAGACAAGAAGTTTGATATTGTGGAATAATTACAGAAGACACCAACATAAATTTATATTTTATATTTTCTATGGATGTAAATAATCCACAATAAAATCTTGAATGATTTCTTGACCCAATCCACTATTGCTAGTGACATATCCCTTGATAAATTCAAATCTTTGGTTACACACCTAGCTCCAACCCAACAATTCACATTCAACCAAAGTGATATATCTTCTCTTGGCCCACTCCATAATAACCCATTATACATATAAGTTTGTATTTGATGGCATAAAGTGAAATGTGTCCTTATCAACAATGGATTTATCCTTGACATATTATCTCTCAAGCTCATCAAGCTTCTTGGCTATACAATGATAGATCTCTAGCCAGAAACAATAACTATCAAAGTTTATGATAATCAAGAAAGAGAATCATATGGCACCATTAGTTTTCTAGTTATCATTGGGCCTTTGACCCATGATATACTTTTCCATGTGTTAGAACTTGAGTTATTATATAACATGCTTCTAGGTAGGCCTTGGTTACATGAGATTCATGCAATCCCATAAACACTACACCAATGTATCAAGTTTTCCCACTTAGGGATGGAAGTGAATATTCTAGGAGATTTACATCCATATGAGCATTGCAAGCATCTTGAGGCTGAGTTTCAAAGCTATAATTATTAGTATATTATGAATCCAAGTTCCAAGAAAGATAAAGGAAAAGCTACACTTATTGATATTTCATCTAATAATTGCATAGATCCTAATACTATGGATTCCCTTTCCCACATGCCACCTCTTGAAAATTCTAATCATTTCGTCATTTTAGATAATAGACTAGGAGAATATGTGACCCATGACACATTTCACATTTATAATCTTCCTTAGAATCTTAAAACCTTTGGGTGACCTAAGGTCATACCACATATGCATTGGCAATGGAAGAATAAAGATAAGGGACATATCACATTTGTACTACCATCTGGCCTAGGACCTAACCCTCTTGAAGGGGATGAATCATGGTTATACTATGATGACCGAGATAATTTTTATAAAAATGCAAAGTATCCTATTCCCAATAAGATCATGAATTGTCACAATTATGAAGGAAGAGGCCTCAGACCAAATAAACAAGGAACCATCAAGCCAATTTCCATGACTAAGTATGAAAGACCTTATGGACATGGATTTAAACCACCTGGGGGTGACCCCACATATATTATTCAAACCCCATCACCAACGACTACTGATGATGATGCTAATAGTCAAGTAGAGTTTGATCATAGCCTTACCTTTGATAACCTATCTAAAACCAACATATTTGATAATAATGCCATTTTTACCCTTACCCAAGATGTTCATCACAATCCATTGCCATTATATTATCCCTAACTGATAAATTGGGACTAATAAGAATCTAGTCTATCGATTGATGAGTTATAGAATGATGATGTATTTTGTGATTTCTTAGGCCTTAGAGAAAATATTTCATTAGGAGATCACAAATTAGGATTCAAAATCACATTATATCCTATAACCTATTTTGGAGAGTGAGTGAACACCCTTAGCCAAAAAAAAATTAAAGCATTGAGGTCCCAAAGTGAAAACCTCTTTGAGGCACTTTTTGACCAGGGAAAAAGTAAAGATAAAGGCTAGTCTAGTGGTGAAAACCTATTTCAAGTGCCATTAGATGGGGGTGTTCATTCTTCTTTAAATTTAGATTAGGAGACCACCAAGGATGAGCTTGCCTACAGATCTAAGTTCAATTTTGAGCAACAAGTATTTGATCAAATTCTCCAAGAATTTCTAATTTTTTTTACATGACCAAATATCCCATTAGGAGACTTAGATTCATCATGCCTAGGAGAAGTTGAAGAGCAAGTCCTGATAGAGGACCTTGACATAGTCCAATAGTTCAAGTCATTGCCTACTATTCTAGAAAATGGTTTGACCCTCTTAGTAAAAGATGCAATAGAGGTAAACATCAAGACTCTATTAGACATGAAATGGATAAAATTAGGTTCATCCCTCACTAAGGAGGAATGAAATTTTTTTATAGCTCTATTGAGAGAGTTTGTGGATATATTTGCATGGGCATACTCTGACATGTCAAGTTTAGACCCCACCTTGGTTCTACACCACCTTGTGGTTAATGTTGATGCTAAATTGGTAAAACAAAAGATACGTAAGATGCATCCTCACATTGTTGTATTGGTAAAAAAAATAGTTGAAAAAAATATTAGAAGTAAGATGTATCTGATCCATTGACTACTTAGAATGGATCTCTAATATAGTACATATTAGCAAAAATTCTGAAGGAATCAAAATTTGTACTAATTTTTGAGACATCAAAAGATCTTATCCTAAAGATCATTTTCCATAGCTTAATATCAACGTGATCATAGATTCCATGGTAGGTTATGAAATTATTTCACTCATAGATGGCTTTTTAGGATAGAATCAGATCAGAATAACACCAAAAGGTTAGCATAAAATAGCATTCACCACTCCATGGGGAACATTTTGTTATCAAGAATGTCATTTGGCCTTAAGAATGTTGAAGCTACATATCAAAGGGCCATAACTGTCATATTCCATTATATGATGCATGATATTATTGAAGACTATGTCGATGACATATTGGGAAAATCTAAGACTAGGGCTGACCATCCAGTAGTGTTGCATAGGATATTTCAAAGACTACAAAAGTACAAAGTTAGACTCAATACAAAGAAATGTGTGTTTGGTATAACTTTAAGAAAATTACTTGGCTTCATTGTGTCTCATAAAGGTATTGAAGTCAATCTAGCTAAAGTCCATGATATAACTGAGATGCCACCACCAACCAATTTAAAGCAACTTCATAGTTTACAGAGTAAGATCTAGTCAATCTGATTCTTCATCTCTCAATTAGTAGATAAGTTCCATTCATTTACACATATTTTATATAAATAATTTGAATTCCATTGAGATGATCATTGCCAAATAGATTTTTAGTAGCTCAAAGATTATCTTGTCAATCTGCCTATTTTATTACCTCCTATGCTAGGAAAGCCATTCTTGTTATACCTATCAGCTATTGATCATGCTCTGGGGGCACTCTTAGCTCAACATGATGACAAAGGAAAAGAGTATGTTGTTAACTACCTAAGCTATACCTTGGTTACATATGAATATATCTATGCACCTATTGAAAAATCTTGTCTAGCCATGGTTTTTGTAGCTTAGAAATTATGTCATTAAATGTTGAATAATAAAACCATCGTCATTTAAAAGGTAGATCCACTCAAGTATCTACTATCTAAAATAGATTTTCAAGGTATAATGGCTAAATGGATCATACTTCTTAGTGAATCTGACATAGATTATGTCAATCAAAAAGCAATTAAGGGACAAGTTCTTGAAAATCAACTTGCTGAAACACCTCTCACAAACACCCAACCACTCATGTTTCAATTTCTTGATGAATCCATCATGACCATCATGGACACACCACTTGAGGATCAGACTTGGAAGTTATACTTTGATGGTTCATTCACTATACATGGATCAAGGGCATGCCAATTATTTATTACACTATAGAGGGATCTAATCCCTAAATCATTTAGGATCAACTTTCCTTGTACAAACAACATGGCAAAGTATGAATCACTTATTTTAGGACTTTGATAAGTAGTACAATGGAATATATCTCATCTCCAAGTTTATGGTGAGTCTTAGTTAATCATCAATAAAGTTATGAATCATTTTCAAACCAAAGATGATAAGTTGGTTCCATATAAAGACATGGTTAATGCTCTTAAAAAGTAAATTACTAACATTCAGTTTAAGCACATACCAAGGGCTAGTAAAAAAATTACAAATGCCATGGATACTATTATCTCATTGATTTAACAAATAAATAAATCTAGAGAGTATCATTTCCTTGTCAAAAAGTTGTCAGCATCAGCTCATGAACCTTCAACCATTGCCATGATTTGTGATATTATTGGTCCTAATTCTATCTGGTACTCATACCTTTAAAAATACCTTCTTGACCAAGTTATGCCACCTAACCTATCTTGAAAACAAACCAAAGACTTCATTCATCATTCCACTCATTATAATTTACTTGGATCCACTCTTTACTCTCATAGTTTTAATGGAAATCTAATTTATTGTTTAACTTTAGTAGAGTCTACACTAGCATTAAGAGAAGTTCATGAAGGATTATGTGGAGCCCATTCTAGTGGGGTATTCTTATCCAAAAATATCTTGTATACTAGTTATTATCGGCTCATAATGGATGTAGATGCCACTACATATATAAACAAATGTGACAAATGTCAACAACATGCTAATTTGAGTCATGCCCTAGCACAAACTCTAAAATCAATGTTGACACCATGGCCATTTTCTACATGGGGACTTGACCTCATTGGGAAGATTAACCTCACTTCATCTGATGGCCATAAACATATCCTTACCACCACTAAATATTTCACTAAGTGGGTTGAAGCTATATCCCTCACTTACATGACTGGAAAGCAAATTTCCAAATTCATCTTCAATCATCTCATATGTTGCTATGGTATCCCCTCTGACATTATAACTGATAATAGAGGATCATTTAAGAACAAATATGTAGACTAGTTATGTACTAAATACAACATCACCCAACACTTTTCTATAGCATATTACCCTTAAGGTAATGGCCAAGCCAAGGCATCCAACAAAACCATTGTTAACATTCTCAAAAAGATTATCAATGATGTCAGTCATGATTGACACCTCCAGATATTCTCTATCCTTTGGGCATACTATACTAATCATCATACCACCATAGGAGCCACTCCACACTCACTTATTTATGGTATTAAAGTCATCCTTATCATTGAGGTCAAATTGCCTACACTACACATCTCTTTCAAGCATATTTTGGATGATCATGACTATCACGTAGCTCTCCTACAAGAGTTAGATATACTTGATAAAAAATGCACAGCCACACTCAACAATCTTCAAGCATACCAAAATAGACTCAAATTCCACTACAATCGGCATGTGAAGTATCAAACATTTGAACTTGGTGATATTTTTCTCAAAGAAAACCAAAAGAATACCATGGTCAAGAAGAAACATAAAATGAAATTCAAACTAAATTGGATAGGGCATTTCATCATCACTACAAATTATGGATCAGGAGCATATAAGCTTGCCACACC
The DNA here is from genome assembly GCA_037957365.1 of Torreya grandis. Lineage (NCBI taxonomy): Eukaryota > Viridiplantae > Streptophyta > Pinopsida > Cupressales > Taxaceae > Torreya > Torreya grandis. The sequence goes on along the minus strand of JARHVA010008677.1, from coordinate 177,411 downwards.
AGATGGTGATGAACTTATAGAGCCAATGAATATTATTCATCTCAAGTAGTATTATGCTTGAATGCTAAGGTGTATTATACATAAGGACCATTTTAGTTATGCCTTTTTGTCACTATTCTTCTTTGTATACATACCATTCTTATCCTTCCTCTTTGCCATATCCACTTTCTGTTTCCAGCCTATCAACTTAGTGTGTTCTAAAAACTTAACCCATTTAACCTTAGTTTTTGTCATTCATGACATAGTTTTAGCATCAAGGTATTTGATTAGTTTATTATTTTTTTCAAGAAATTCAGATAGATATCATATTTTAGGATAGTATGACAAAAGTTTTCGTATTTGAATCTTTCATATGTTATTCTTTCTTACCACTAATTTTATTGCTAATTATAACCACCTTTGGGTAAATTAGTGCCTTTGATCTATGCCATTGTGTCCTAGCTATAACTATGTATGGGCAAACTAGGGGCAAAATTAAACCTTGACGTATTAACTTGCCACTTCCTATAACACATTATTCCTTTATACTAACTATGCCTATTTTGTTTGAATTAACTACTACACTAGTCAAATTCCTCAACTATAAGGGTAGAACTATATTGACTTGAGGTCCTAATCTAAGATTATGTAGGTAGTGCTTGATATTTGTTGAGGTTAGCTCAGTCACCCTTTCCATGCTTCCATCATTTTATGAGCACCCTAAGCCACACTCTCACCATTTTGAAATCAACCTAAGCCACGCTCTCCCTGTTTTGCAAGAAATCAAAGCCATGCTCTCACCTTTTTGTGAGTAACTTTAGTTTAAATGATCTTGCCATTTTATGAGCTTAAACCATTTGGTGTCTCATCATTATTGATTGAGTTAAGACACTCCAAAACACTTCCAAAAACATTTGTAAAATTAGTATAAAAGAAAAAAAACATTGACCACTTCTTTGCCTTAAGGATTCTAGGAACCCTTACTCACTTACAAGCAAATCGCTTGTTATTTATTTTCCCCATCCTTTTGGCCTTTTTCTCTCATTTAGTTTCCATTTTTCAAGATAATTCTTATTATTATATCACATCTATTCTATTTATTTTCATTATTTATAACATTCTTCCTATTCCCTAAGATAACTACATTTGGCCTAAAGTTTTGTATTGGATATTACATCCATTGGACTACGTAGGTAGTATCCACTTTCCTAGTGCATATGGAGATAGTTCAACCACCCCTTCCTTTTCTTCTATTCCCCCATTTTTATTCATTTGTTAAGTTTTCACCTATTTTCTAGGGGAAATATTTATAAGATTTTTATTAAGTTATTTGTTTGTTTGTTTCTGCTTATTTTGTTTGTTTGTTTGTCTACCTATTTATTTATTTTCAAGCACTATTACCTTGATTCAATCTATGTGTGTTCATTGGGTGATTTCTTTCCCACAATTACACTTGAATCTATCCATATTCATATGTTTACATTGTCATCATGGTTTTTATCATTAGTGCATTATTTTCTATTGGGTATTGGATTATGGGAATTAGTCCTCATGCATATTTTACCCAAGTATTTATGGTGTTATATCATAAATCCTACCACCACATGCTCAAACAAACCTTAGCTTCAAGAATTCTATTCATAAATGGTAACATCTCTTTAGCACTAACATCTCGATTTACTCCCAATCATATCCCAAATAGAGTAATTAACTACAAAAGAATTTCAACCTTTATTAGTTTAATGAGCATCTCTTTACTAGTAGGTTGTTTCAATTAATTATTACCCTTTGTGTTAAGTTATCATCATCCTCAACCAATTTTATCATGTTTGCCATAATTAGGGTCTAATGCTTAACCACCTATGAGAAAATCATTGCACAATATCCCACCTGCATTTCTCAATGATTATAACTACCTTTGGGAAAATCATTGTGTTGTCATCACTTTACTCTTTTTGCCTATATAGAGTCATGTTATTATCTTTTTTATATGTCCTAATAGGGACAACTCTATCTTCTCAATGATTATAACATTCTTTAGGAAAATTATTGTGTTATCATACCACATTGCCACTATCAGGGTACAATGATTATAATTCCTTTGGGAAAACCATTGTACACCATCCCACTTACATTCTTAATGATTTTGACTACTTTTTCAATATCATTGTGTTTTCACACCATCATCTTTCCTTTCTATGGTCCCCTTGTTTCTCTTCTTTCTTTTTGAGGGACTGTTCATCGACCCACTTGTGCCAACCGTTCCCTCAAGGAGGCATCATATAATTATGTTGGAAATATTGGCATTGATGTCAAAGGTCTAACATTATTGGTGATAAAATCCCCATTACATTTAATGGTGTTATTAATATTCATATCTTGGCTAATGTGTGTTAATATTTATTTAATATTAATAAATATATTTTTGGTTTCATATAAGTCAAAAGAGGGCCCATAGAGAAGTCAAAGAGTCATGGGGTAAAAGACAAAAGAGGACTAGGATGTATTTTCTCATGAAGAGTCATCTTGAGGAATTTCAAGAGTCACCATGTGAATACAAAAGAGGGTATGGTGCATTTTTCTATGAAGGAAAACTTTAAAGAATAAGAAAAGTCACCAAGATAAAGAAAAAAGAGGAAAGGATGATTTTTATTATGAAGGGTCACCATATGAATTTTCAAATGCAAGGATACGAAGGGTCATGCAAGTTTGGCACCATTTTCCATGAGGAGTGAAGGGTCACAAAGGGTGAATGGAAAAGGTCATTTCAAAATCTATAAATAAATTCTTGAGAAGCCATTTGTGATATGCAAGAGAGTGCATGTTTTGTATTTGGTTTAGAAGAGACAAAAGTAGGAGATATTATAGAGTTCTATCATTTGTTGAGTAAACAAAATTAAGAGATAGTTATGTTTTATACAAAAGAGGGGTTGGTGCTCTTGTGGGTTGGTGCTCACAAATATTTTTAAGGGGTTAGTGTTCTTGTGGGTTGGTGCTCACAAATATTTATTGTGTTGGTGCTCGGCAAAGGGGTTGGTGCTCCTAAAAGTTTGTGCTTATGAACTTTGTAATTTGAGTTAGTTCTCATTCATATACTTGAGATTTTTCTCCATGGTTTTTTGTACTTTGGGTTTCCACATAAAAATTTGGTCTCTCTCTCTCTCTCTCTCTCTCTCTCTCATGTGGTGCATATTATTGTTTTAGTTTTATTGCATATCTTGAATGCGTGGTTAAGTGGTTAAAAAGGGAATTTTATTAAGAAATAAGATATATAATATATTTATTCACCCCCCCTTCTCATTATATTTTGTGCTTAACAATTGGTATTAGAGCAGGTTGCTTTGGAAAAAGTTTTACAGCTTGAAGGTAGATCAAGAAAGCATGATAGTTGGATCACACAAAGGTTTTTCTAAAAATAAGGCACCTTTGTTTGATGGGACAAATTATGTTTTTTGGAGCATAAGGATGAAGAACTATTTTATGGCCCTTGTATTCGACATATGGCAAGTAGTGGTGGAGGAATATGAAGAGCCATAGACACTTGTAACTACTCTAGCAAAAAAGAAGGCAAGTGAAAATAATGTTAAAGATTTAAATGTTATTTTATGTGGTTTATTTGAATCAGAATTTGTTAAAGTTATGTAATGTAAATCTACTCATGAAACTTAGGTAAAACTTGAGAATATTTACAAAGGTGATGAAAAGGTTCAATAAGATAAACTTTAGACTTTCATAAGATAGTTTGAGAGTTTTAAGATGGAAGAGAAAAAAATATAACAAGTTATCTTTTGTGGGTTCATCAAATAGTTAATTAGATTCAAGGTCTTGGAGAAAAGTTAGAATAATTAATTGTGGTTCAAAAAGTTTTGAGATCTCTACCATTGAGATATGATGCAAAATTTTTATCAATTGAAGAGATGAAGAATTTAGCCAAGATAAAGATGGATGAGCTACATGGTATTATTATGGCATATGGGATGTGAACCAAACAAGAGAAATCCTAAAAGAGAGAAGATGATTTCAAGACATCAAAGAAAGAGAAGTCTAAAATTCAAGAATCAAGTGATAGCTCTAATAATGATGAAGATGACAATGGATCTCTATTCATTCACAAGCCGAAAAAGGGCATAGATAAATATCAAGGAAAATTACCTTTCAAATGTTTTAATTATGGAAAGATTGGATATTTTTTAGCTAAGTTTATAGATAAGGGTAATGGTGATAATATTTAAGGAAATTCTACATACAAGAATAATTTCAAAATAAAATCCAAGAGATTCAAGAAGAAGAGTTTGTATTTTAAAGATCCTAGCTCAGCCAAAGATAGTGGAGTCAGTGATTTAGAAGAAGAAGCAATTCTATTCATGGCCATACATAAATATGCTTTCTTAAGAAAAAATACACATGATCAAGAAGAAGAACATGAAGAAGCTAAAGTGAATCTAGAAGGAGAGCTCGTTTTTGCCTTAGAAGAGTTAAAAGCTCTTGAAAAGAAGAATCAAAGATTAAAGCTCTAGATCAAGAAAAATAAAAAGGAGTCAAAGGAAATAATTGAAGATATACAAGTACACTTTGAAGAAGCTAAAAAGAATGAAGAATATCTAACTACATAATTTAAAATAGTAAGTAAATATTGTGAAAGGTATGTTATTGAAATTTGCTTCTTTAAAAGCAGATTTGAGAAAACAAATAAAACAATCAATGACAGAGCAACCAATGATTTAAAATTTGAGAATAACACTAATATTTTGAATAAGATATTAGAAAATCAAAGATCAATGTCAGATAAGATAGGTATTGGATTTGAAAAATAGAAAGGGGAGGCCACTACTTTTATAGACAAGGAAAAAGGAAAATGTTATGTTGAATCTCTTACAAAAGAAGAAATAAAAAGGGAAGAAGTTAAGAATATAGAGGATATCTCAAACAAAAAAGGCTGGAGGGAAAAGAGATAAAAAAGGAAATCAAGTTATAGATACACAAATAGGCCCTATTTTTATTGTAATGGATATGGTCATAAGAAAATAAAATATCAAAAAAGGGCTATTAATTTCAAAAATAAGAAGGAAAGTCATGCAAAAACCATAACTCTTTTACTCCTCTATTAGGCTTTAATGAAGAGGCCATAATATATTAAAAATGCTAAAAACTTTGGACACATAACCTGATACTGTATAAGTGTGTTTGAGTTAGTCAAAAGGGACCAAAGTTTCAAGGCTCCATTCATCAAGAAGAAAGTTCAAACAGGTTCATGGTAGAAGAAACAACCTAAAAAATCTATGTTGGTAAAAATAACTTTGCATGAAAAAAATGAAGAAAATCCATGTTTCATTAACAATGGATGTTTGAGGCACATGACAAGAGACAAAATAAATTTCATAACCTTGAAGAAGATCAATGGTGGCATAGTGAAATTTTGAGATAATACTACTGCCAGAATTGCTGAAAAAGGTACACTAAGTTTGGATAATGGTAGAACTAAAACTGAAAATGTTTTATATGTAGAAGGTCATAAGTGTAATATTTTGAGTGTAAGTAAAATGTGTGATCAGGGTCACACACTGAATTTTTATGTATAATGTTGTGAAATTAGGATAAAATATTCATATGTGTTGATTGAAGATGCTCAGAGAATAGGCAATAATTTATATATGTTATTAGACATCAAAGGTCAAAGATGTTTTTTGAGTCAGATTGAATAAATTTGGCTATGCCACAAGAGAATGGGTTACATAAATTTTGACAATATTGTCAACATCAACAAAAATCAAGTAGACAAAAATCTTCTAAAGATTACAAAGCCATCTGACACACTTTGTGAACCTTGTCAGCATGGGAAGGAGGACAGAAGGTGGTTTAAAACAAAAGATTACTCAACCACTTAGATGTTAGAGATTGTTCACACTAATCTATGTGGACTTATGAGAACTCAAATTACTCAAGGTGAAAAATATTTTATGTTTCTTATTGATGATTTTTCATGTATGACTTGGGTAATGTTTTTATAGAAAAAATCAGAAGCTTTCAGACATTTCAAAGCATTCAAGGAATTAGTTGCGAATGAAACCAATTTGAATATTAAGTGTCTAAGATCAGATCGAGGAGGATAATTCATGTCACATCAATTTATTGATTTTTTTGAAGACCATGGAATAAAGAGACATTATTCAGTAGCTAGAACTCCATAATAAAATGGAGTAGTTGAGTGAAGAAATAGAATAATTCAAGAGATGGTAAGGATAATGTTAAATAAATCCAAGATACCAGATAAATATTAGAGAGAGTTAGTTACTACAATAGTGCATATTTAGTATAGATCATTATTGAGATTCAATAGTGACAAGACTCCTTATGAGCTATGGAAAGACAAACTAGAAACAATTGATTATTTTAGAGTTTTTGGCAGTAGATGCTTCATAAAGAGAACCAACAAAAAACATGGGAAGTTTGAATCTAAAGTAGATGAAGGTATATTTCTTGTTTATTCTTGAAAATGTAAAGCTTATAAATGTTATAAAAAAAGAACAAAGAAAATTGTTGAAATTGTAAGTGTCAAGATAGAAGAAGATGGAACACAAAGAATCAGTGATCTAGTAGACATTCTTGAAATCAGTGAAGAGAAACATTTTAAAAAATCAAATGAAGATGAGAAGAAGAAGAAAAAGACACCAAAACTCCATCCAAATATGTTTAGAGAAATCATAATTAAAGTGACATCATCAAGGACATAAATGAAGGAATTCACACCAAAAGAATTATGGTAAGTGAATTTGAACAAGTTAATTTCTCTTTGTTATCCAAGATTTGGCCTAGAAATTTTTTAGAAGCTAGACATGATAAGCATTAGGTTAAGGCTATGGATGAAGAATTAAATCAGATATAAAAGAATGATACTTGGGAATTAGTGCCTAGACATAAAGATTATAATGTGATAGGAACCAAATGGGTTTATAAAATAAGTTGAATGAAAATGGAGAAGTGAATAAGAATAAAGTAATATTAGTGTGTAAAGGATATGCTCAGATTAAGGGAATAAATTTTGAAGAAAATTTTGCATTAGTGGCAAGGCTAGAGGCTATTAAAATGTTTCTTGCATATGTAGTGTTTAAAAATTTAAAAGTATTTCAAATGGATGTGAAATTTGTTTTCCTAAATGGGAATCTAGAAGAAGAGGTCTACATTAAGCATCCTGAGGTATTTATTCTCTCAAATATTAATATCCATGTATGAAGATTGAAGAAAGCATTCTATGGATTGAAACAAACTCCTAGATCTTGGTATGCAAGACTTGATAAGTTCCTATAAGATCAAGGTTTTAAGAGAGGATTTATTGATAGTAATATCTACATCAAAATAGAAGGTGAACATCAATTGATTATTGTGGTATATGTTGATGACATCATTTTTGGAGGAAACATTGAAAAGATGAAAAAGGAATTTTCTAATAATATGCAAAAAGAATTTGAGTTGTCTATGCTTGGAAAATTATCATTTTTCTTAGGGTTGAAAATATTTTAGTCAGATAAAGGAATTTTTATATCTCAAAGTAAATATGCCAAGGAAATGTTGAAGAAATTTGGTTTTGAGGATTGTGCACTAGTTAGCACTCCAATGTGTACATGAAATAAAGTGAGCAAGGATGAAGATTCACCTATTGTAGATTAATCTTTGTATAGACCTATGCTTGGTAGTATTTTATATTTGATAGCATCAAGGCCAGACATCATGCATGGATTAGGTATGGCTGAAAAAATTAGTCATCTCCAAAAGATAGTCATGTTCAATTTGTGAAGAGAATATTTAGATATATCAAGGGGACATTAGATTATGGATTATTGTATCCCACAGGTAGAGATTGCACTTTGGTTGCTTATACAAATTTAGATTGGGCAGGGTGTTTCAATAACATAAAGAGTACAAGTGGAGGAGCTTTATTCCTTGGTGATAACTTAGTATCACGGCTAAGAAATAAGAATAATTCAATATCACTTTCTACAGCTAAAGCAAAATATATTTTAGTAGTATTATGTTGTACTCAAGTACTTTGGATGAAGTAAGCTTTGAAAGATATCAAGGTAAAATATGATTAACCTATTTCTATTTTTTGTGATAACACAAGTGTTATTAATATTTAAAAGAATCTAGTGATGCATTCAAGAACAAAACATATTCCTATTAGATATCACTTCTTGAGAGAGTAGGTTATAGATCAATAGGTTAAGATGGATTATATAAGTACTACAAAGCAAATTGTAGATATTTTCACAAAAACACTACCAAAAGACACATTTGAGTATCTACAAAAGAAGTTGGGAGTAATTTATTTTACTTCTTACTATTGAGGTTCATCATCAATTAAGGGGGAGCTAAGTGTTAGCTCCAGGTAGGCCCTTTTCCATTAATGTCAAAGGGGGAGAATAACAAGTATAGGTATAGGTGTAGAAATAGGTATAGGGAAAAGGTATAGGTTGTTATAGTAAGAGGGAGTTACTATATGTTTTTTTCAAATGGTATTATGTGCAAGTTTCAAGATATGGTAATTTTATTTTGAGGTTACCATCAATGACAAAGGGGGAGATTATTGGAAATACTATTATTGATGTTAAAGGTCTAGCATTATTGGTGATAAAGGCCCCATTGCATTTAATGGTGTTTTTAATATTCATATCTTGGCTAATGTGTGTTAATATTTATTTAATATTAATGAATATATTTTTGGTTGCATATAAGTCAAAAGAGGGCCTATGGAGAAGTCAAAGAGTCATGAGGTAAAAGACAAAAGAGGAATGGGATGAATTTTATCATGAAGAGTCATCTTGAGGAATTCCAAGAGTCACCATGTGAAGACAAAAGAGGGTATGGTGCATTTTTCCATGAAGGGACACTTTGAGGAATATGAAAAGTCACCAAGATAAAGACAAAAGAGGAAAGGATGTTTTTGATTATGAAGGGTCATAATATGACTTTTCAAATGCAAGGATATGAAGGGTCATGCAAGTTTGGCACCATTTTCTGTGAGGATTGAAGGGTCACAAATGGTGAATGCCAAAGGTCATTTGGAAAGGTATAAATAAAGGCTTGATAAGCCATTTGCAATATGCAAGAGAGTGCATGGTTTTTATTTGTTTTTTAAGAGAGAAAAGCATGAGATATTGTTGAGTTTTATCATTTATTGAGTAAGCAACATTGAGAGATAGTTATGTTTTATACACAAGAGGGGTTGGTGCTCACAAATAGTTACTATGTTGGCAATTAGAAAATAGGTTGGTGCTCTTACAAGTTGGTGCTTGATAAATTAAAATTTGATTTAGTGCTCATTCATATACTTGATATTATTCTCCATGATTTTTCCCACTTTGGGTTTCCATGTAAAAATACTCTCTCTCTCTCTCTCTCTCTCTCTCTCTCTCTCTCTCTCTCTCTCTCTCTCTCTCTCTCTCTCATGTAGTGCTTATTATTGTTTTATTTTTATTACATATCTTGAATGTGTGGTTATGTAGTTGAATACAAGGAATTTGATTAATAAATAAGATATATAATACATTAATTAACCCCCCTCTTAGTATATTTTATGCTTAACAAGTTAGTTTATCATCATTATAGTTATAGGCATACAAGACCTTTTCATTATTTGAGAATATATTATTGTGATTATAGCTTGAAATGCTTTCCCAAATAGGGTAAAACTGTAAACACCTAAAACTAGCCATCGATAACCTCCAATCAAGGTTTTGGCTAGTTTCCATCCAAAATGCACAATTTGGCCTAAAAACACTAAAATATGCAAAATGACGTGACATTGATGTATTCAAATGCCAATTTTGGCTATGGCATCACTAAATGGGGTAATGTAATTTATGGGATAGCTAATTTTGATCAAATCATTTTGAGTCAAAATGTTAATTTTGCACCCATGTGCTTTAGACTGCTCTTTCTTATCACATATTTTGCACAAGACTCATGCCTTTGTTATTTTTTATTGGAAACATCCTAAATGGGAATACATATCTAACACATCTAATGTGGACTTCAAATTCTAATCCAGTCAAATTTAGAACCAATAACAAGACATTATGATCAATTTGAGTAATTTGTGCATAAAGTGCTTAATCGTGTTTAAGAGCTAATTAACCCAAATTAAGGCCTAATCAAGATTTCCATGGAGACTTGTTGAATACATTGTTTTGGAAATGAATATTTAATATATGCATCATCAAGTGACCTCATTTCTTGAGAAGACATCCCTAGACCATAAATGCCACAAATATCAAGATTCATGCCTCCCATGCCTCATCAATGCCTTCCATAATTCCCTCCATGCCTCTTAATTAAAACTTCTTCAAATGTCATGATGAGGATAATTACAAACATAATTAAAAAAATTGAATTAATCCTCAACCACACATCTCAATCTTGAGATGAACGGTTGAGGTTGATTCTGATCAAATCTAAAAATCTATAAATAGGAGGCCTCACAACATCATTTATAAGCTTAATTTGTGAAAAGTTATAATTTAGGATTGGTTATAAAAGATTCATAAAACTATTGTTACCATTCCAAATTTATTCTAATTAAAGCCAAGCCAAAGCCACAAGGTGCCAAAGAGAGATGGAGGTAGCCAAACTTCCATGGCTAAAGACTTTATGAACACATGCCAAGCAAACCACTACTACAAAGGCATTTAGAGAATCCAAGGAAGGTGAAGGAATTATTGTGTTTTAATTCTTTTATTTTTAGATGTGTTTGTCATTTTATTTTGTTAACTAAGCTCTCCTTAGTGTCTAGGCCTAGAGATGTTATGTTATTAGTGTGTTTATTTCATTTTGTTTTCATTTTGAAACTAACACCATAATAACCTTACTCTCTTAAGTAAAATTCCTAGATCACAGTCAAATCATCTTTTGAATTAGTTTGGGCTTACATAATCACCTAGAAAACCACAACTAGGTTCACTCCATATGAACTAGTTTATGGTAAGATGCATGTTCTGCCCATTGATTTTGAACATAAAAGATTAAGGACAACACTTGATTTGGGCTTGGATCTTTCCCAAGATCAACAAGATAGGATCATGTAGCTAAATGCACTTAATGAACTAAGAAAGGATGCAATTTATCACATTAAAGTAATGAAAATAAAATGTGTAGGTTGGTATGACAAGAAAACTAAGACTAAGAAACTAAGAATTTTCAACCTTATGACTACGCAGTTCTTTTTTACTCTAAATACAAGGATCATAAAGGAAAGTTAAAGTCTAGATGGCTTAGGCCTTATTAGATCAAGCAAGTTTTTGACAAAAATAATGTAAATCTTATGACCATTTAATTTATTTGATTTTGACTACTTGTTAATGGCCATAGGCTCAAGCTTTATAAGAAACCATTTTCTAAGGAAACTATCCATTGCCAACTTCTTGAAGAATAACATTTGTCTCTTCTTCATGAAGTAAATCAACTTGTTCTTACACTTGAAGGGTATTTATATTTATAATATCAATAAATATTCCTATAATTAAGAACAAGACATCCAAAATGGCTTGGTTTAGGCTAAATAAAATCCTACCTCATAGACTTTTACAACTCTAGTTGAGTTGGGACTAGAAAATCTAAAAAAAATCAAAAAAATCAACAAAAACCTTTGAGTGTTACTAAAAGATGTTGTATCAAAAAAGCAAGTCACTGGCTAATCAACATTAACTAAAAAAGAAAAAAAATAGTTCACTTCAACAATAAAACTTTTTTTTTCATCTGGTTTTGTTTATAGATTTATTCTCTTAGAGAAGAAATACACTTTCCTCTTTTCTACAGGATGAAACTATTGCTATTGAAACATATTTAGTATTGCTTTAGGACACTTTTTCTTGTTGTATAAAACATTTGTCATTGATTAATGAATTATTATCACTCTATTATACATCAAATTCCCACAAAGCATTTTTTATTATAATCAAATGATAACACATGCTAGTACACCTCATTCTTCCACTTTGACTCATCATTTATGCATTAATAAAAGGTATTCATACAATTACTAAGGTACTTATCTTATATTTATTTCATGTCATGAGTTTTAATTATTACTAAGATGATGGGTTTTAATTCTATTAAAACACTACCATATGTTCTTTTTATCATGCTAATTTGATATATCTTCTCCTTCACCAATTGACATGACCATTGATGCACTACTATCACCACCCCTTATGATTGCCATGAGTTATTTGTGCATATTAGTTGCATCCCTTGAGGTTAATAAATATTTTAGGTTGGGGTGATTTCCAATAATTCAAATGGATTATCTCACTCCCAAAGCGAAAATCATAAACATTCTGCCCAAAGCTACAAAACCTTTCTACAAGAGAATAGACCCTGCAACTACAAATTCATCCTACAATATGGAAGGGGACTTACTTAAACATGAGCCACTTGAAATCACTCCTCTTATAAATAACCTAGACATCTTAGTCCTATTCCAAAATGTAGGATGGGAATAATATTTTGAAAGAATACATGCTCTAGATCAAGGCATTGTAGAAGAATTTACTAGCTCATTGTGTAACAACCTAGAAATAGTACGAGGAATGAAAATAAAGCTAATGGAAACCATCATTAGTAGAGTAACTAGATTTCCACAAATAGAGGAAGCATGGTAAGAAAATTTTGATGCCAAGGTAGAGAGGTATACATTCATTAGAGGAAATGAAAGATTTTAAACTTCAAAATAGGGTACTACATAATTATCTTTACCAAGAAGATGGGTCAGATCTATTGAGTTCATCTATACATATTTCACCTGTGAAGGGAAGTATTTTATGTTGCATGATGTTCACTTTATATTCATGAATCATTTATGACATGGTATTGAGATAAATATCCCTAAATTCTTGCTTAACATAATCACAAAAAAGATAGAGGAATTTTAAAGAGGTAATCCCAAATCTCTTTCTCATCATTGTTTAATCCAGTTGATTGTTCAATACTATTTACAAAGGACTAGACCCAATACAAGGTAGGAATTTTTTCTTCAAATACCTAGAAATGTAGAAAGTAATAGTGAGGGAAATGAATAAGAAGAGGAAATGGAGGTATAAGAACATATGATATAAAACTACCTTCTTGTAGCTCCACAACAACCTACAAAAGAAGACCTTCATATATATCCACAAGAACCTATAGAAGAATACCTTCCTATAGCCACACAAGAACCTATAGAAAAAGATCTTCCTACAACAACACAAGAACCTATAGTAAGGACAAATATTGAAGAAAGGGATTCCACAAGCAATGAATCTAAAAGAAGATAGAATAAACTCATTCTTAAAATTGACTCTGAGGAATCTAAGGAATAACTTCCACCTTCTCCTATAAAGGCTAAGGTCACATCTACTCCTCACAAATACCAAAAATTAAGAAGAAGGATGAAAATTAAACCAAATACTAAACCTTCTTCTATTATATAAATTAATGAGGAATTTGGAGAAAAACAAATTTCCAACAATAATGAATCACTAGAGGCATTTAGTTTTGAAACTAACAAGGAAGAATGTTTTCAAGAAGACAATAAGAGGTAGAAAAAGTAAAACATAGTCCTAAAGAATTGAAAGAAGAACCAATGCAGGAAGAAGCAGAATAAATAGAGTAACCCACCATATGAGTATAATTTCTTACTCTAGAGCAATCCCTATAGGAAATAGAGTGATTAAGGAAGAAGCTATAGGATCAGTCAGGAGGAAGACTAGATGCACTCAATGCAATAACTTCTTAGCTACAACCCTTTGTCCAAACCATCTTGTAACCATTATTTTACAGCTTTCTATAGCATAAAAACAATAAGAAAAACCTATAACTACCAAAAATATTAGGTATAATATTCATCTACAGTATCCTATGAATTGATGAAATGGATAGATAATAAGTCTAAAAGTCTTATAGCATTAACAAAGGAGAATAAGAAATTAAAATAAGAGATTAGGTTGAAAGAAGAAAGATATACAAACTACAACATATAATTGAATATATGTCTTATCTTACTTAAGAGATCATTGATTATAGACCTCCTGTAAGGGTATATTTAGTTTATCTTGAGGAGCAATGACATAAGTTTAAATTCATAATAATTTATAGTGAGATGACTTTTGAAGTAATTGATCCCCTCTCTTTCTTTCAAATATATAAAGAGATCTCACAAGAAGAATACTCACAATTGTGTGAGTTCTATCTCCATAATATGTTGTGCCTTATGATAGGGAATGGAATCCTAACCTATATGTTGGAGATGCCCTTCTAAAGGAATTTTCATTTTATATTTTGAATGAGAAAGAAGATGATGAGAGATGACTAATTATAGGAAAAATGAAAGGGAAAGTCAATTCCTCATAAACAAAATTCAAATGCACCTGATATTGTGTTGATCAAATGGGATAACATCATACTACAAAAGGAAGTCAGAACTTGGTTTGCCAAAAATTATGAAGCCTAAAATTTCTACTTGGGATTGAGAACTTTTGATGTGTATCAAAATAATCATGCATGGGAAGATGGAATGAGATCACTCTGAGCTAAGAAGGAAATATCCCTATCCCCATTTCAATTTAGAGGAAACATTTAATAGAGTCACAATATGTATTATGCTTGTTGGTGAAATAAGATCTCAATTATTGAGCATCAAATTCCAACCCCCTTTATTTTGGTATCTTTTTCCAAATTAGTAGGATAAAATTCCATTAGATGAAGGAAATGAGGTCAAAAATTGGTAACTATATAATAACAACATGTATTTTATGCTCACCTTTCAAGTGGTGCCATAGCCTTATAGATTTCAGAACTATTTGTGAAATTAAAATGAGAAAGTTTGTTACTCATGGATGAGCAAGGTCTTAAGTTGGGGGGTGTGATGAGTCCCAAAAATATCATGTTTTTGTCCTTATCTATCACACTCACCCTTCTTGTTTACTATGTTTTTGAGTTACTTTCCTATAAAGTTTCCATCCTTGAATAGCGATAATCATGTAAATAACACTATGTTCTCAAAATCTTTGAATAGTTAGAAGTATGTATTGAAATCAAGTATATAATAGTTATATTATTCTATAGGATGTTTTTTCTATAATGTGTTTTAAACATGTTTTAAAGTAATAGGTATATAGCATAGAACATCTTACAACAAAGGAATCTCATCACATAGACACATCCTGTAGCCACTACATGACCAAAGCCATGGATGAACATAATTTGATTCTCAATTCAACCAACTCATAAAAATAACTTTAACCTATATGGAGAATAATAAAGATGTTTTTGAATAATGAAACAAATTTGTTTTTCCTAAGGTAATATTGTAGGATTCACATGAATGGAGACTTTAGTAAAAGGATCTAATTTCTATTATCTTAAGATAAATGTTTCTTAGATTAGAATGTATATTGTTTTTTATAAAACAATATCCCCTACTATATATATAGGTAATAACAAGGTTGAGAGAGTAGTAGATATCAATTAGAGAAATATTAGAAGTACATTTTGTAAAGAAATTGTTATTGTAATTTCCCTGTAGTAATTCAATGTTTCATTTTGATTAATATGAACAAAAATTATTGAGTCTATTTCATTGTTGTAAGAGGAAGGATTGAAGATGGATTCAGAAGGAAGAAGGTCCCCCTTTCTAAGTCTTGTAGCAAAAATTTGACTTGTTAAATAGTTAAGCATGTTTTTTAGTTTCTTTGTGTGTTGTGTGTTTTATTTATGAATTGTGTGATTTCTAATCTTGCATAGAATTGTTTAATGAAGATTCCCATAGTGTAAACATTTAATTCATAGTATTATGTTCATGTTCAATTCTAGCATTCCACTTATTGCATGGCTTTAGTATCTTAGATTACAATCAATAGAAGGTCAAATTAGAAGATTGAGTGTGCACATACAATGACATCATCCTATCAAGTTACATCCTTGGGTTGACATTTAAATGAAGTAGAAGATACAAGTCTATGGTAACTCTCCTTGTTCATTTTGATCAAGAGAAGTATATCTAGTTTTGAATCTTCTACTAGTCATTTGTCTCTCAAAAATGACTTTCAAGCCTTCATTTTATACATGTAGAAGCATGTTTCTTAGGCAAAAAATCTTTTATTTTTCTTTGATTACTTTTACGGGGTCAAATATCCCTACCTCTAATGCTAGCCTCGTCTTTTTATACATTATGGTATTTGGAGTCCTAATCATCTTCATTTGGTTGTGATTAATCATGTTTAGGAACTTTTGGTTTTGTAAAAATTCAAATTAATTTGGGCTTAAAATGTTAGAATCTAATTGAATTAATTAAAAATTAAGTCAATTAGAATTTAATTATTTAATTTAAAATTTAATTAATTATATTTTAAATTAAATAATTTTTAATTAATATTCATTCAAATTATTTAAAATAAAATCAAATTTTATATAAAAATTTAAATGCCAAAGTCATGAAAGGTTTAAAGTTTCAAAATTTTAACTAAGCCCATGTTAAAGGGGCATGTGTTATTATAAATTGTAGATAAGTCCTCAATAGTGGTAAGGTAATTTTCCCCGACCATGTCTAAGTTTCCACCTATGAGTTTACTATGATAATCAGGGAAACACCCGACCCCCCCCCCCCCCACCCCCCCCTCCCCCACCAAGCCCTAAACCTATTTATCAGGGTATTCACCCACAAGAACCCTACAATAAACATTAACATAGTGTTTATATTTTTAGGGAATGGTAATCAGGGGTCCAAATATCTATTACGTTTGGGTCCCCATGTTATTTTAAATTTAAAATATCATTCACTATTCTTATTTATATTTAGACATTTGAATGTTTATTGGGTCTATAAGCTTGGCCTAGTTTGTTTTTTTGTATTTTGGTGGTAAGACACTTGATTATGTCTTAATTATTTTTAAAATAAAAAATTAATGTTAAAAAAGATAATATGCTTACCATAAACCCAAATAGGTCTACTAGACATTTTTTTTACCCACCTTCAATTTTTTAACAATATTTTAAGCACCCAGAGTCAATTTTCAAAACCATTTGATTTGCTAGAAAGGTGATTCTACCCTGGTCATCACAGTGGTATTTTTTTACATTAGTCCTATAGTTTGAGATTAGTTTTAATTTGGATTACCTAAAACAATATTCAATTTATTTAAATGTGTTTTTGACTTATTTTTGGTCTCTTTTTTAGGTGAATAGTTAAAGTAATGATATTGGAGGGAAGATAAGGTAGATGGGACAATTTATGGTGATTGTTAGTTTTTGGAGGGAAAATTCCTCTCATTGGATGGCCATTATATATATATATATATATATATATATATATATATATATATATATATATATATATATATATATATATATATATATGTATGTATGTATGTATGTATGTATGTATGTATATATGTATATATATATATGTATATATATATATATATATGTATATATGTATATACATATATATATATGTATATATGTATATACATATATATATATATATATATACATATACATATATATATATATATATATATATATATATATATATATATATATATATATATATATATATATATATATATATATATATGTTGGTTGATATTCATTTTATGAGGGTTGGATTTTTGTTGCTTCAAAATACTTAGAGCCAGTCACACTTTCATTTTTTTGCATTGTTATTTTATTTTTCTCTCCATCAACTCCTCCCATCATTATACTAGAGATTTTTTGGGAGATATATTGTAATAGACTCAAATATGATTATAAAAATTATGTAAGTGGATTAATACAAAGAATTGTATTTATTTTCTTCATTCTATGTATGTGAATGGTGTTTGTGGCTATATATTTATTCATTTGACCTTGTTAAGAGCTTCCATTAGCTCTGAGTGAAATTTTGAATATGTTAGTTGTCTCAGTAGATGATTTGTGGATTTTATATGATTGTGATATTGAATTTGTCATAAATATTTCAATGTTTTTATTTTCTTCCTCTTTTCCTTATCTTTTGATATTTTTTTATTAGTGTTTAAATCTAGGGTTTAAATGCAACTGGTAATAAAAATAAATATCTAAATGTTTCTTTATTTTCTCCATTACATTACCACACTATTGAATGATAAACAAATGGAATGAATGCATCTAAAAATTAGTTGTAAACACTTGAATGAAACCATAGAGAGTTGATTTTATTATTGGGAAAGTTATGAAATGTGTTTGTTTACTTTGGTTTCCTATAACTTGATGAATGAATGAATGCATACCTTGTCACTTGTAAACCCACACATGAAACCCGTATTTAAACAACAATAACAAACACAAAGTTTTTAAATTATTAAAGTAACTTGAAAATGTTTAAATGAAGTATAAATTATTCATAGAATAAGCAAAGTCCCCTTCAATTGGAATGGTTGCAATGAGCCATTGAGTGAAGATCAATGCACCTAACTAGGTAGAAAAATACCTTGGGAAGATTCCCCAAAATTTACTTGAAAGAGAGGCAAAAAATGAGGTGATCCTAGAGTGTTATCATGTTTTAGAATGCACACCAACAAAACTAATACTAGAAGGAGGATCCAAATAGGAATATTTCAGACTTATCATTAATTTTAAAACTTTTGCTCTCTTTTTTACACACCAATTAGCCTATTATGTGTTTAAAATGCATGTAAACATAAATGGAACTAGAAGGAGGGATTCCACTTAAGAAAAAATATAAAAATAAAATATTATCAAATTTTAGACTTGGACACTCATGAGCATTACCATGCTCATGTTTTCTGAAAGCTAAAATGGAAAGTCAAGGAATACCCACTAGGTTAAAATCCATAAGAGATAATTTTGATTTTCTTAAACTTAGAAAACATAAAAAACTAAGGAAAAATAAAGAGAGATCAAATACATGATAAATACACTCAACTAATAACTTACCTACTATTGTAACTCCATTTATCATCCCCTTTTCTACCATATAAAACCCACCAATGGTGGCTAATCCCACTTGGATTGGTGGAAGTGGATTCCATATGAATGTTATATGGCCTTACCATGGTTTACCTAAGAATATAGATAAATTATACCCAAAATACACACCTAATAGTATCCAAACAACTGAGGATCACATTCAAGCATTTAAGTATGCCTTGATCCAAACATAAGTGCAACATAAAGATGTTACTTTCTACCTCTTCTCTTACTCCTTGGGAGAGGCTTCTTATGATTGGTATTTGGGATTGATAAATTAATCTATAAATGTTTGAAATCATCTTTGTAAACTACTTTAGACTACCTATTGATCTAGTTATCTGATATCATCACTTTGTGATTGCCCATAGAGAGCCAAATGAGACTATGAGAATTTTAAATGCACCCTTCCAAAAGTCATACCAAAGGATAAAATACACTTACACTCAAATTAAATTGGATTTCATTTAAACATACCTAAAGGACCTAGACTCAATGACATCCATGTTCCTTAGAATAACCCTGACAACCCTCGTATCATTATCCTTGGCTTACAATGAGGTTTTAAAAATTGAATAGTAGATGGTTATACAAGGTTATAAAATGGGTCCTTTTCCATCATTAGGTCAACCAAGTGCATATAATCATATCCAAATGATCAATCGTTCCCTTAAGTACCATACACCATCGATGAATCCAATTCTATGTGAACTATAGAACAGACCAAGCCTAGTCTACAATACAACACCCATGAGATACATGCTAGTGGGTTTCCTTATATGCCTCCTAATAAAATTTTTACCTCATGTAAACAACCAATAACTTATTCTCATATCATATATCAACACTACTACCATACCTAACATTAGCAATTATGTTTCTTCCATTATCAATCAATAGGTTATCCATTAATTTATAAACAACTAAACACCTATTAATAACATTACTAAATAATAAAATACCACTTCCAATATATTTATAAATGATATTTCACATATAACTAATCCAAAACCATAATCAAGAAGCCTATATAATTCTGGTGTCAACCAAGAAGTAGTTAATTTATAGTCAATGGTTAGAAGGTTGACCAATGATATGGTTAATTTGTGAAGATAATTTCATCTAATTAATAATTAGAATGAAAATAACCAACCAAAAAACATAAATTTTAACTTATAGAGAACCAATATATAGTTAAACATGAGATCAAATAGTGGGGGTGCACCTAGCCCACTAGACAATAACAACCAAAATAACAATAATAGTGTTTCTAATATAATGAATGTAGATAATTTATAAATACCTACCTAATTTATGATACATAATATGGATGACCATGATGAATTTGATTATGTGAAATTCATGTGTCCCTTGAATATATTCTAGAAGGATATGGATAATATAAAATTAGTTCTCAAACCTAATAACTCAAATCAAGGCAAATGCAACCCTAAAACAACATTAGTCTTAAACACTTATGAATTTCTATTTTAAAGTGATATTAAAATTGAGAAAACTTGGTTCAGTTCCATGTATTTAAATAATTTTAGAGGGGAAATAATTATGAGTTGAGGATCAAGTTACAAACCCCATTAACTACATCTATTCCTCCTAAAAACACTCAAGTTCCACCTGATGAGAACTCAAGCAAGAATCCATTTCCACCTATAATAACTAATATGTCTTATCAGCATAATACCAAATCTAATACTCTATAAATAAACATTCAAACAAGATAAGAAAACATAGATATAATATTGTAGATGACCTAAACAAAACTAAGGCTAATATCATGATGTTTGACTTGCTATAAATATCAAACCAGAAGGACATGATGATAAAATATTTATCATCTCCTAAAGGTAAAGAAACTAATATAATATTAATTCCCATGTGGAAATTTTTAAAAATAAAATTAAAACACCATTTTTCTTAATAACAATACACATTTTTGGTAATAACTTCCATTAATTTTTAGTGTATTCATGTTCTTATAAAAACATGATGCCATATACCATCTACCAAAAATTGGGTCTGACACATATAAAATTAAATAGGAAAGTGGTTCAATTGGAAAATTTAGAAGTCAGAGTAGTTGGAGAGCTAAATCACATCCATATGTTGCTAGTCTCTGATCCATGGGTATAATAGGTAACTGGAATTTAGGTAGTGGATATACCTAATGACTATAGTATTATTTTGAGCAAGGATCAGTTTAGAACCCTAAATAGTTACATGGAAACAAAATTCTCACATATTTGGCTCCCATGGATAGGCATACCTAACCAATCATAATTGAATATGTCCAAAGATGGCTTAAATGATAACAAAATACAAAAAAATGAATTAAATCTTGTTTGAAGAGTTAGAGATCAAGGTGTATGTACTCTAAAAGGAAATAGAAGGATAAAATAAGATCTCCATTAACATGTTTTCCATACAATAAATTTCTTAAACCAAGGAACTAAATAATCTTGTTGAGGATGATTTTCTCTATGCACATAAAATAACTTATTTTGGTACTACTACCAAAATATATAAAGAGGTGAAATCAATTGATTTGAGTTAAAAGGAAGGGTACAAAAAACTATTGTTAGTATTAGGTATGGCCAGATTAGAAATAAAAAATATTAATGTGAATTTTCTAAGTGAAATTAAGGGGTTTATGAGATCCCATGAGGAGAAAACATTTATTCTATACAACCCCATACTCACATCTACCACTAAAGACTTATCTAGAATGTCCCTATTAGCTAAGAAAGTAAAATGAGTGTATATTGGGCATTGATAAAATCAAATAATAAATCCATGTTTTAGTAACATCAACCCATCAGAAATCAAATTACACATATGAAAATCACTTATGGATACTAAAATTTTATGGTTCCAAATCAAAGAGTGGGTATGGTGTTGGTATATAACTTATCGACCCCTGAGGGAAATCATACTTAGCTACATTTCACCTTTTATTTAATTGCATGAACAACATATTTGAGTATAATGCACTAGTTCATGGTCTCTTATTTGCATCGAATAAAAAATTTAAGAGCGTTATAGTATTTTGTGATTCGAAACTAGAGGTTAAGATAGTCAAAAATCAATATGATTATAATTATAAGCCTTTATCTAGGTACCATAGTAGAGTGTGGAACTTGGTAGAGTATTTTGATGTATTCAATATTCACACTCTACCTTGTATAACTAATTACATGGTGGATGTAGTAGTTATAGCTTCTAGTAATCTTGAGCCTATAGTGAACTCTAGGTTGAGAAGGTTCTCTATGGAGTTATTGTCTACTCCTTCTATTCCTAATAATATAATGAACTTATAAGTGTTAAGTGATGACCAACACATTATCAAATTCATCACCAATTCATATGTACTTGAATCATGAATCATAGATGAAGATAAAATGGAAGGATTAAAACTAGATGAGGAAGTGGTCATCAACTTGAAAACTAATATTATACCTTAGGGAATGAACTCATTATATCCATTATTTGATATGGATTACTAGGGTGAGAAATAAATTTTTTCACCCACCAAATGCATGTTTTACCATAATTGCAACCTCAATAATGATAAGTTAAAGATCATTCCTCTTAGCATGACATGAACTAAATAAGATAAAAATGACTTTGTTAAATCCTTAAATTATTTCAAGGATGTTATTTCATGGATTTATGAATACTTAAATGTGTTTTACATGTCTATTCTCACTCACACCATTCCTCTTAATCTAGGTGTCAAGACATTTTGACAAAGGCAAAGACCAGTCAATCCACTATTAGAACCATTGATATTCAAAAAGGTGTAAACATTAATCCAAATAAGGATAATTTACCTTATTAAGCACTCCACATGGGTGGATAATTTAGTGCCTATTAGAAATAAAAGTGGAGAGATAAGGTTGTGTTTTGACATCCATAACTTGAAAAATAATTTAGAGAATAATAATTATATCAGATATGTCGTTAGTTATAGATAATGTGAATGTAAAGGTCAAGATCACACAAGATAAATCTTTTGTAAATCACAATGCTATTGAATAAAAATGAAATCACTCAAATACAATATTATAAGAGATAAAAAAAGTGGAGAAAAACCTAATCTTTCATTAATTTTAAAAGATCAGAAATGAGATGAGTACATATAGAAAAGTAAGTAAGTAATTCCTCCACAAAAGGTGGTCAACATACCCCTAGAATAGATAACTCACTTCTCCATAAATGGTGGTTGATAGGTCCAAGTATATATGGGTAATTCCCAAATACAGAATAGCTAGTCAAGGGAGATAGTTATGAGTCACCCAATCAACCTACACACATAATCAAGCTTGGCTATGAAAGTAGGAAAAATTTAAGTGAGGTAAAAATCCCATAATAAATAAATATGGTAAAAATAAACACCTACACTAACACCCCCCATAAGTGCAACTTATGTGGGTAGTGTAAAAAACAAATTAGTCCTAACAATTAGGCCTAATGAGGTACCCATGTACAAATCAATCTCTCATAAAGTAGAGAAAAAGAGAAAACCCGTCGATAAACTCTCCCTTGCAAAAGAGAGATATAAGAAGAGAAAAGGATAGAAGGTCCCTCTAAAGATGATGCTATTGTTGATGTAGATTGCACCCTAACAAGAGATCATATATGGATGAACTTGATCTCAGTGAAGGGTTTGGTAAATATATATGCAAACTACTCTAAAGATTGGAAATATCTAAGTTGATGACATGGCCATAAATTAGCTCCCAGATAAAATGCATGTGAATCTCAATGTGTTTGGTTTACTAATGCTAAAATATATTCTTTCATATCTATATAGTACTTTGGTTTTCACAATAGATGATGTTGGGATACTTGAATATAATTCTAAACTTATATAGATTTCTCTTAAGTTAAATACCATTAGTATTTTAATTAATAACTCCCCTATACTCTACTTTTTTGGATGATATATAAATACCATTTTTCTTCTTATTAGACTAACTGATAGGATCAGAACCTAAATAAAAAATATAAACTAAAGTAGACTTATGATTCTTTGTATAACCTATATAATTTAAATCTATAAAACAAACCAAGTTAACCTCTATGTCAAATCTGTAATGAATCCCAAATATGTAATATCCATGAATGAAGTGCAAGATAATTTTAGTTATTTTCTAGTGTAGCTCATGGGGTTCCTACATGAATCTAGAGACAAGTCCCACCTAATATGGAATATCATGCATGGTATGATTTAGATAAATAAGAATACTAATAATCTATCGATACTAAGTGGCATTGACCAAATGTTTAGAATATTTATCCTCATTCTTGACTCCTAATAGAAAGGGAATCAAATATGGATTATATTCAACATGTGAAACTAAACCAAAAGATTAAGAGCATACTTGGGCTATGCAATTGAAATCCTTTAATCAAATTATGAAATATTGATGCTGAGAAATTAATGTAAAATATTCAATTATATCATGTTAAATTTATATTGTAAGTATATTTTCACTACTATAATAAATGATGAGGAACTCCTAGTGATCAAAATATCATCAACATAAAGGACCAATATCAGTAAAAAAAATCCTGTTATAAAAATCATACATTGGGGTCTAAATGACACCTAGTTAAACCTGAGGTAAGGAAGAAGGAATCCATATTTGTATACAAATTCTTAGGGACTTATTTAATGCCATAGATGGAATTACTTAGTCTATAAAATAAGGATGAATTTTGAACAAACCCAAGTGGCTATTCCATGTAGATCTCCTCCTCAAGGTATCCATGAAGAAAGGCACTCTTCACATCCATTTGGTACATATCCAAACTATGTTTTATGGTTACAGTTAGTGTGTTTTAAATCAAAATCATATTTGCATTAGGTGAAAAGGTATCTAAGTATTCAATGTTAATTACCTTTGAAAAACCCTTGGTGAACAACCTCACCTTGTACTTATCGATTGACCCATTTGTTACAAACTTGATTTGATATATCCACCTACATCGAAACATATTCATTACCTTAGGAAGTGAAGTCAAATCCCAAGTGTGATTTTTTATTAAGGAATAATATTATTCATGCATAACACTATCCCACTTAGGTATGCCTAAATCCTCTCAAAATGTCTATGGATCCAAAATCAAAGAAAAAAACACATGTGGACCACTCTACTAATTTTCCAATGTACATTTGTCATATGTTGGATCCCTTTCCCAAGTACTTCCAATCTGCAGTGTTTATCTATCCCAAAGGGGAATAAAAGTGGGTGAGTCAGGTCTTAAATCCTCATCCTTTGAAACATGACTAAAGGTGGATGTAGAACAATTCCCATCAATATTCTTACTATCAAAACTAGAAGAATAAGAGGAATATATTAGCTCATGAACCTTCTCTAGTTGATCCAAGTTAGAAGAAGAATCATCAAGTCTAAGTGAATCTAATAAAGTAAAATAAAGGTTAAGAGTTGAGTCTTTAGGACTCTCTTAAAAGTGAACACTTCTCTCTATAAACAACTCATGTGTGGTTGGATGTAGAAGGTGGTACCCCTTGACACCATTTGGATAACCTATAAATTTTCAATTCTTGAATTGAGATTCCATATTTTTATGTATCTTCTTTGGTATATGTACCATATATAGAGATCCAAAAACCTTAAAGTGCTCAGTTTCAAGTTTCTTTACATGCCAAGCTTTAAAGGGTGTTATGCATTTCCAATTTGTGTGAAAAACCATGTTCTAAATATAAAAAGCATAATTAATGGCTCTTTCCCAATAATAAGGTGATAAGGACTTAGATTTAATCATATATCTAGCCACTTATTTCAAGAATATATTATTGTATTCTAAAACTTTGTTCTATGAATGATTATAAGTAACTATACACTGTGAATCAATCCCCTCTATGGTGCAAAATTGCTCAAATTTATTAACGACACATCCACCTCCATTTTCAATTCAAAGAACCTTAATGGATTTATAAGATTATCTCATAACAAGTGCCTTGAATTCTTGAAAATCCTCAAATAATTTATATTTTTTATTAAGGAAGTAGACCCATGTATATCTCAATAAATCATTAATGAAAGTGAGATTGTACTTATACCTTGTAAAAGGTATACTTGGAAAAGGCCTAGAAACATCACTATGTCATAAATCCAATGATTTTAAATCCCTTCAAGCTTTTCCTTTGTCAAATTTTTATTTGGGATTCTTTGAAAAATAATAACCATCACAAACTCTCTTAGAGAATCAGACTTGATGATATCCTATGACCATGCCATTTTTGCTAAGTTGTTCAAGATAGTGGTCATTAAGGTGGAAAAACCACTCATGCCATAATTTTATAATTCCAGTTATATGAGTTAGAAATGTAGTCATAGAATAATTAGGTGTAAAATATGAGAAGGTGTATGACTTGTATTGGTGATCTTACCTACCCACTTCCATAATATAATCACTATGCAACTCCCTAATGATAACTAAATTTGGTAAAAACTCAACCCTCATACTTTACTAATATGAGAGATTTGATACTTTGGTAGGAGATTGGTTGAAAGAGAAGGGATACTTAGAAAATTACTGAATGTTCCTCCTTCCATTTTAAAATACCCTCTCCATCTAGCTGGTATAGAAGTGTCATCACCCAAACTGATGTTATAAGGCTCTAAGGAATAAAACTGAAATAGTGAAGAGCCCATGTGGTGATAAACACTGAGTCAATAACCCATAAAGATGTTGAAGATGTAATTGTTATAAGATCCTTTCCCTTTTATTTCTCTTTACCATTTTTATTAGTACAACATTCAGTAGATGAATTATGCTTGATGGACTCAGGGACACATTTTTTATTCTTCCCTAAGATATGAGTTAGGTGATC
This sequence comes from Torreya grandis, assembly GCA_037957365.1. NCBI lineage: Eukaryota > Viridiplantae > Streptophyta > Pinopsida > Cupressales > Taxaceae > Torreya > Torreya grandis. The sequence goes on along the minus strand of JARHVA010008677.1, from coordinate 150,578 downwards.
TATTTGCTTCTTCATAAAATGTTTTTATCATTCCAATTTTTCTTACATTAATCACATGTAACCTTTTATTTTTTAGGTTTGTCATTACAATATTATGATTTAGTGTTGGTTTTGGTAGAGGTTGATTATTTGATCTTATCTTAATCCTTATTCTTCTTCTTCATGTCTTTGTTTTAAGTTTTTACTTTCCCATTCCCAGCAATTAGGGATTGAGGTTTTGTAGACTTCAATGTGCCAATCTAGATCAACTTATCTTTCTCTATGGTTAAGTCAACAATGAAAACATCTAAAGAGGGCATTTTCCATGTAGTGCCCAAAGAACTTTTAGTGGCATGGAAATTAGATACAAATACTAAATAGTCAAGATCTAGTTTAGAGAGTATAGAAAGAATTAGTTGGTAATCTTATTTATTTATCCCACATTCCTTTAATTTAAATCTCAAAGATTTGAACTTAGTGAATAAATCCTGAATGGTGTCAAAGACTTAGGATAATGAGTTCGTTTTCAATATCATGATCTCTAATCACATATTTCTCCCCAAATAATTTACCTATAATGGTCCATATATCATGAGATGATTTGGTAGGCTCTAATTGAAATAGGAGATCAAGTTCTATAGAAACACATAATATCCCATAGGCTTCATCATTATAGTACTACCACTTAAATTTATATGCATCTATCCTAGGTGCATTTTAATCACCCATGACTATCCTAAATAAACCCTTAATCTATTAATGATTACCATCTTGATTTTCCATTCATGATAGTTAAATGGAGTTACCATTTTGTTTAAACTTGAATCCATTTTAGGGATGGTTTAATTTGTAGTTCTTATTTCATAAATGAAAGTGCAAGTAGAAATAAGGATTAACTCAAAAGAAAGTACACCCCCTAAACTATGAAATGGTGAACCCCCCAAATGTTTCAAATAATGCATTATTAAAATATGTTAGGTACAATTTATAATGTGTCTAAAGCAACAAGTGAAAATGTCGAAAAGATGATATTTATAAGACTAGGTGAGTATGTTGGGCTCAATCAAAAATGCATCTAAGATGAGTACATAACATGAGTAAGTGAAAATATGAATAATAATTCCTCTTTAAATATTTCCCATAATAATTTTTTTTAATAAAATAATCCAAAAATATCCACTAATAATTCTAAAATTGATTGATCTTTTTATGCATTACTTGTTCATTGAAATAAAAGGAGCATATTTGAACTTGTTTTAAATAAAGCTATTAAAAAAAGGTGATTTAATATGTTAGATTTTTTTAAAACTTTAGGGAAAATTTTGAATAGACTTAGATTATTTTGGAATAATCTCACAACCATTTTGAAAATATAAGAGTCTTTTGTGTTGTTACTTAAATAACTTAAACTACATGGAATGGTGGTTCTAACTAGGTGGAAACAAGTGTAGACTCAAAAGGTGAATATTTTATGGATGAGGGCCACCCAAAAGTAGCATAGAACTAGGGTCAAATAGTCTCCCAAACACACTAAACTAGGTGAGGCTAAATTGAGGCCAAATACATAGGTTGATACTAAACACATGAGATCAAACTTAAGTTTGTATGGAGGCACATAGGTATTTTGAAATAAAATGCATGAAGGCACATAGAAAATGTAATCACAAAGAAACCACTAAAATCATGGTAATGGTTACCAATAAACTATATCTACACAAAATGACTCCACCAAATAATAAAACTCTTATAAATTGATTGTATATTAAGCTTATTTTGCAAATGAAAATATAATGATTTCAAAATACAACTTAACAATAATAAAAAACCAAACATACAATTACCTTGGGTGTCTCTAATACCACATCAGAAATGTCACCAATTATAGATAATGTGAATGAAAAAGTCAAGATCACATGAGATGAAGCTTTTACACACAACAATGTTGTTTAAGCAAAATGAAATCACTTAAATATAATATTTCAAGAGATAAAAATCAAGTGGAGGAAAACCTAGTTTTTAATTAAGATTAAAAGATCTCAAATTAGATGAGTAAATATAGGAAAGTAAGAAAATCCTCCATAAAATGTGGTTAATATACCCTTGTTATAGACAAGTAACTCCTCCACAAAATGTGTTCAATAGGGCTAAGAATAAATGAGTAATTCCCATACCTGGAATAGCCAGTAAAGGGAGTTATTTCCTATTCATTCAGTCAACTTGCACACATAATAAATATTCTCCGTGAAAGTAGTAAAACTCCAAGTGAGTGAAAAAATCCCATAATAAATAATTATGGTAAATAATAAAACCCCTACACTAGTAAATTACATGTTGACTTCACTAGATGAAGTTCTACAGATAGTTAATATCTCACATATGATGTCATTCCTAGATAAGTATTCATGGTATAACTAGGTAGTGGTAAAATAAGAAGATTGGATTAAGACAACATTTAAAACTAAGTGGGTAATGTTCTCATACAATAGGATGTCATTTGGCTTGATCAGTGTGGACACCACCTTTCATTGTACCATGGATATTTTGTTAAAGGATATTATTCACAAATACATCATGATATACATGAATGATTTAAATGACTTTTCCAAGGATATAAAATACCTCATAAGAGACATAAGAGTAGTCATATAGAGATGTAGAGATCATGGCATCTTTCTGAACCTGAAGAAGTGAATTTTAGAGATAATGGAAGGTAAGTTGCTTGGCCACATCATCTCAAAAAGTGGCATATGTATAGATCATAAAATAGTAGAGGTAATACTAAAAATTCCATTTACTATCAGTAGAAAATAGTTGAAGTCATTCTTCAACAAAAATAACTTCATCAAGAAAATAGTATGACCATTGAATAACATGTTAAAGAAGGACACCAAGATTGAATTGATAATTGAAGAACAATTAAATTTTGTGTAATTTTATAAATTAATTATAAACACACTAGTGATAATCACTCTTGATTATATGTAGCCCTTATATATCTACTCCTTCACCTCAAAACATTTTAGTGCTATCTTTTCAACACAAAGGAAATAATTTTTAGTTGAGAGACTTGTCTCATTCATGATATTTCCACTCTAGAATGCTAAATTGAGATATTCAACAATTGAAAAAAAAAAGTGTTTGATCTAATAATAGTGGTCAAGAAGTTTAGGTACTATATTATTTGCAACAAGGTGTTTATAGTTCTATCTAACCTAATGGTAAAATCTATGTTGATAAAAAATTAATTGGGTGAATGAAGGGGAAAATGGATGACCATTATCCAAGAGTTTTAATTTGAGATACAACTAATGAAAATCATAAGAGGTGAAGGACTCAATAAGTCTATGGTTGAAGCAGATCACAAATCATTTAATAATAATATGCAATCTAATATATCACTAATGATGAATGGTACCAAGGTGTGGTCTACTATCTGTTGAAAAATAAATGTCTAAGCCACTTTAATTCAACATAGATAAGACATTTACATGTCAAAAGTAATAAATTTATGATCAAATCAGGCATATGATATATAATAAATCATGAAGGCATATATCTAAGATGACTAAACAAGCAAGAATAAGTTTTAGTACTTAGTGATTTCCATAGAAAATATGGAAGTGGTCATAGTTTAAGGAGTGCTACAGCTCATCAAATACTTTGGGTAGGGTATTACTAGCTACAAGTTTTAAAATATGTTCATGATCTTGTCTAGAGCTATCATGCATACCAATTTGTTGTGCATAGAGAGCATACTCTTACTATGCCATTATAATTGACTATTATGGTCAAGTCATTTAAAATAAGCAGGTATTCAACACACCCACCTTGAATTTTTCTTTGAATAGTGGGAACTCTATTTTTTTTAGAGTACTTATATATTATTTGGGCATGTATGTATTTGTGATGGTTCTTATTATTTGTATAATCTTGATATTTTTGACATTGAATCACATTTTGGTACACCAATTTTCCAGTTGAAAGGACTTCATGGAACCAATTTATTAATGGAAATTTGAGAATAATTGCTATGTATAATAGGTATTCATATTTTCATATTTAGTTTATTTTATTTAGATACTTTTGGTCTTAATAAACTATTTGATCTGGAACTTTATTTCATATTTTATTTAGGTTGGTAACTTAGTCTTCAAAAACTTTCTATTTAGATAATTTTTTATGGGTGGTAGCTTTTTGTTCAACTTTTCCTCATAAAATTTCTCTTCAGATCATTTGTTTTGGTTGGTAGCTTTTCAGATGGTAACTTTTCTTTGCATACTTTCTCTTCAACACTTCTTAGTCAACAACTTTTCTTCAGACTTTTGTCTTTGAAAGGTTTTTGGTCTTCAGATACATTATATGTAGTAGCTTTCATTCATAAGGTTTTTGTTTGGAGCCTTTATATATGATAACTTCTTCTAGAATGATAATCTATCTAAAGAGTACTTAGTCTTCTAGAACTATTCCATTGATGTAATTTAAACAAATATTTCTAAATTAATCTCTTCAAAGAGCATTCTAATCTTCAGGGCCTTTTGCATAGAATATTAGGCTCACGATATCATACCATTAGGATTGAAGGCAAAGATCAACCCCCTAACTAAACCAGATGATGATAAGTATCAAAATTAAAAATCAACACTGTGGCACCTTGAATGAGCAAGCATCCTATGTGGCATACCCACTAGGACTAGGTGGCTAAGTTTGAATTGAATGAGGGTGATGAGCTCATAGACATTGGCAATTAATGGCACAAAAACTAGAGTTAATATATAAATCTATATCATCAAGCCCCAAATAGAGTTCACCTTATTTTATTTTCAAGATCTCAAGTGTGCATAGCCTTCTATAATCTAAAAAGCACTAGCTATGTCTAAAATAACTTTCAATTTGCATAATTAAGTTTTTAGACCACCATTTTTGAAATATTTAATTACACCAAAATCCATCAACAATAATGGTATCTTCATATAGGGCATACAAAGGATCCTCAAAACAATATAGATTTTCTATTTAGGACTCCACTGAATACTTAGACATGGTTTTTGATGCAATTGTGTTTAACGACCTCTATTTTAATTACTCAACTCTATGGGAGGTCATCAGGAATATTGATTAATTTGCATTGGAGGAGGACATCTCAACTGAGAAGAAATAGTTTACAAATGACATACTACCATTCAAATGAAAAACAATTCATTACATAGCCTCCAAATTAGAAGTCATGTTGTGCATCAACTTGTTGTGAGGCCTATTCTTTGAAGGTAGAATTGTAGATGATGATGATCTAAACTTTATCAAAAACAACATAATTATTGCATATATCTATAGATATGTTTTCAAGAGGTATTTAAGTCTCCCTATTCTAGACTTTACATTTTATTTACATAGTTTAGTCACTTGGAAGGAAACAAGTAATTTGGAGTGAGCATTGGGGAAGTGGTTTATCCTAGGTGAGACGTTCACTGTCAAGGAACATACAATAAAACCTATCCCTATCACCAAATTTAAAATGGGAATTTGTATAGGCATGACATTATTGAACCAACTCTTTATCTACCTGAGCATCCACTTCTTACATCTATAATGGATACCCCTACTAGATTTTCTCATTACTTCAAAGCACACCTGTGCATTGGGGGAGGTCATATATGCCCATATGTATTAATAAATTATTCACAAGGATAAGAGGCCTCAAGAAATAAATTTATATATGATGTCATACCTTTTGGATATAGTCATGGGAACTATTTATAGGTAGAATGGGGTTTTTTGAAATCCCAACCCTAATTTTATCAAGAACATAATATGTGACTTATATTCTTTCATTTACATATATGCATATGTAAGGAACATTTCCAAAATTATAGATGACCTCTATCCTTAGTTTTAGATTGAAATTTATGGCCACCCTCTAGCTAGGATTTCAAGTGGCATTTCTAAAACACTCATGAATTAGGATGACTCCCTTATTATATAGTCATCATGGTTGTTGGGCATAGGGTAGACCCTCTTCAGCGCCCTAAGTTTATCCCCAAAAAATATTCCAAAATAGAGATTGCCTTCCAAATATCAAATGGTATATATGAATATTTGAAAAATAATAAGAAAGTCACTTTCCATGGTTCCCATATCACCATTATGAGGATGAAATATACATTAAAGAGACATTTCAAGGAAGCTAGGAATGCAAGGAGGTCTTTTGCATTGGTTACTCTACCCCATAGGAATTAGGACCCCCATAGGAGAGTATAACAAAAGATTCATATCCTTTGCATCCCATACCAACATGAGCCATTTGACCATGACTTCATGTTCCTTAATGGAAAATATGATGAGGAAGCAAAGGAAAGGGATGCAACCATATGATTAAGCAAATTCTTGTTGAGAGTGATATAAGTCTACCCCTCCCTTACACTTAGTCAAGATAAATTTAGCATCCCACCACTAGGGGGATGGAGATAGTCTTACTTCTGGAGTGGCAAGCTTTGCCAATATCTATTATACCAAGGTCAAGATCCATAATAGCCACCTATTATGATGACATCTCAACAAGAGTAAGAAAAAATGATAGGGGAAACATCAGCTACTAGAGAACATAAATAAGAGTAAGAGCTAGAAGAGATAACAACTACTATATAGGAGAAAGAAGAACACAATCCTCTAGTTCAAGATTATATTATTTAACTAAGGAGAGTTAAAAAATAAATAGTAGAGGAGATAACATAATAAAAGGAAAGCACAAGTAGGGAAGAGGTGGAAATAATTTTATTGGATTCTTATGATGTGGAAGAGATGACACCTATTATGGTGGATTTAATAACCCTAACATATAGTATGACTCTTCTCCCTCTTTCCCAATAGGTGACTACTCTATAAGTTGAGAAAATAACACTATGTTATCAAAGGAAACTAAAGGGGAAAGACCTCAGACCCCATCCATAGAGGTAACTAGTGGAGAGGAAAATCTTCAGTGGAAGGTGAGCCAAGTCAAGAGGTGGATGAGGAAGAGCTATAGAAAGCCAAGGTCTTGAGCTTGTAAGGACTAAAATCAAAGGCACCCCTCAATACTGATAAATATGTTAAGGGTACTCTCTTCACAACTCTTCTAAGCCTTTCTTCTCTAATGTCATTATTGGTTAATTCTACTATGCATTTTCTAGTTATTTCCACTTTAATTCTTAGGAAATCACTCTCTACTAGTCTTATTTTTGCCACTTCTACTTCTTATACCATTATCCTTATAGTCTACATCCCTTAAAACATTATTCTTTCCATCTTAGCCACCTCTGGTCCCACTCTTGTAGTTTCCACCTCTACTTCCATAGCCACCAACCAACCCATCACTCAAATGGATACCTCCTCTACCCAATTGGGTTAACCACTACCTTCTTGAATAACAATTCAAACTATAATAATGGTAACAAATAAAAGGGTCCCAAAAAAGAAACATGTCTATCTTGTGCACCCCATGCTATAATTCAAGAACATAGACCAATCCAAGATAATTTATCCCTTAATACCCAAACCCTCCATTGATCCTAAACTAAATCTTAAGGATCATGTAAACATATAATCCCAACCATTATATCCATCAAATCTCACTCTTCTAGACTGGGCCAAGGAGTTAAGAGCCTCAACTTATAAGAGACCCAATTTGAAGATCACCAAGATTCCCACTATAATCTCACTTTTTGATAAAGCCATAACCTTAGTGTAGAGGGTCAAGAAAAGAAATATTGAGGGTATAAATGGTAGGGGGATGATTTGGGAAGAAAAAGAATAAATTTACTCTCTTTCAAAGAGGCAAGATAAGAAGAAGGTTTAGTCCCCATACATTGAGAACCCCAAGTCCTATATGGAGACTCATACTCAAGTAGTATTAAACATCCATGAGTGAAAACAGATGGATATAAAATAACTGGAACAAGAGTTAGAAGTTCTTAGGGAGTAATAATAGGTGATATAATTTCCATCTACTATAGAGTAGGATGTACAAACTGTGGAACTAAGTTTGTATGAAATTTTGGATATAATTCATTATTTGAGAGTCCAATTATCTCCACATGTAAATTCAATAAAAAAATTGTTTAAGTTTATCAAAGAAGATGAAAATAAATTAAATTTATTGTTGTCATACACTCCTAATAAGTCATTCAGCCACTAAGACATGATGACCCCTTTGGAGGTAGCTAATGCATTGATTTTAGCTATCATCAAAACTTAGGAGGCCTAGGATTGGGTGTCTGCTTCTTGAATCTTTGGTGAATAACCTTTAAGAACAAGAAAATAAAGCAACATAAATTTTAGGTGAACTTGAATTAAAAGGATATCAGGATAATATCAAGAATCTGGTAGCTCAGACCACTTTTGATCAAATGATTCAATAAATTTTAGATAGTTTCAAATAGAGATTACAAGGACTGAGTCTAGAAGATATTAAAGTAAAGTTGAGCATAGTAAGCAAGAAGGCAATAGAAGTAGAGGTCTTTTAGGTTGTCTTTCAAGCCACCAAGATAGAGCATGCAAGGTTGATAGAATGGATAAGGAGGGTAACTAGACCTCATCTCCTTGATATGAACTTAATTTACATGCAACATACTAAATCATATAAACATTATCAAGAGTTGGATGCAAATAAGAAAGTAACATTAATGTTACCTACCAATTTTACTCCTCAAAACCCCACCTATAGTGCTAGTTACAACATTGCCATCACATTTAGTCCCTCTTGGCTCAACAACTACATCAATAATACCTCATAGTTTAGCTCCAAATACAAAGATAGCATAAGTAACGAGTGCATACCTAGCTATAGCTCTAGTCACCACATCCTAACAACAAGTTCAACTCTAGTTACAAGCACAAATCTAGTTAAAACTATAGTTACAACAATAATTTTCAAAAGTTTTAAGAAAGAGCCAACTTGGCCTAAGTTAAATTCTACTTTTTGTATAATTTTATGTGTAATGATCAAAAATTAATAGTTAAGTTTTGTTATTTCCATATTGTAATTCAAGAACTTATTTTTTCTGGCATGTACACATTATATGTCTAAGGATATCTATATGCTATAACATGAAAGTAAAACATATGATATAGTAATTAATTATGTAATTAAAGTTTTCTATACTTGGAAGATGAGGAGACCCCTTCCCCAAGTCCTTTATATACATGTAGAACCCTCTTTACAAAGGGTCAAATTTTTGGATCAATATACAAAAAGAAATCAAGAGGCATATTATCATGTAACTATGTTTACTTTTTCTTCTTCCTTTTCTATGTTAATGAGATTTAAGTTTATTTGTTTGTATTAATTCAATAATTTTGAAGTGTACTAATGATATGGATGAATCTAATTATTTTAATTAATAAATATTGATCTTATATGTGCAACAACAATTGAGTATTGGTAGGTTACATGGTTATAAGCTATAAGTATAGGTTGAATTGATATTTTGAGTTGTGTACAGGTATCTCTTCTAGTATATTACTCTAGGTGTGATACAAAACTACTCTAGACAACTTTTGGGTCTAAGCTATAATCCCTCATATAAGGGTGTACAATAATAACCCTAAGGAGAGAAAACTTTAATTGAGATCATTGAGCATCCTATACATCTTTTCCTAGGCTATTAATTATGCTTATTTATGAGTGTACAATAACTGTATATGGAAAAGATTGGTCTTGGAGATACTTGTCCACCAAGAAAGTCTTAGAAGTTACCTTTCAAGAACACTAAACCATCTTTTCTGCCTTATCCTTCTTCCCTTTTTTTGAGTTTATTTGAGATATACCCACCTTAGAATAATTATACACCCATCCAACTCACCCAATGATTACTTTCTATTAGATTCCATGCATCCTTCCACAAAGCCTAGTTAGACAACCCATAAGCTCAACCTACTATTCCATCACCTAGTTATTTTAATCACATACATGAAACTCATGCCCCAAAGTGGAACATTATTCCATAGAGATTATAAAACATTATAGGATACCTCATTTAACATTATGTGGTATTCATAAAATACACATCAATAGATAAAAGACTATGTCACTAGAAGGAGGGCACACTTGTGTATTTTCTCAATAATAGAGGTTAGCCACTATGTAGAGTTGCATTGGAGACACCTAGGAGATTAACAAGGTCTAGGGCCAAATATAGAATTTTGGTTTCACCATTATCAAATCTTAGGAGGCTTAGACCCATATCTAACATTATTTAAATACATAGAGCTTGGACACCTTCCCCTGTAAGAAAGATCTCACTTATCAATCCTCCTAGAAACATCTCACATATCAATCCTCCTATGGTTCAACCTTGGTTAGTTAGATCCACCATTTCCATCCCTAGGGATGAAAATGATCTACCAAGGACTCCAAAAAATTATTTTCCTACCTTTTCCCCCTCAAATATGAGGACTTTAGAAGAATACATCAAATCCTTCAATGTTACTCTAAGATTAATGAATGCCACCCATGAGGATGTTACATGTAGGAATTTTCCATTTACTCTGCAATATTATTCTTATGATTAGTGTCTCAATTTGTATTAAAAATATATCACCTCATGGAATGAGTGTCAAAATACATTCCTTGCATAAGTTAGACAAGTGACTAATCCAAGTCTGGTATATCATCATTTCACAATCATGAAGAGAAACATAATGAGTCAATAAAGGCCTTCAATGTAATATTTTAGAAGTTGTACACTTGATTTAATGTTGTATATAAGCCATACATGGATTTGAGGATTTTTATATACAAGAATGCTCTAGATCCCATTATTTTAGTGTTCTTACTAAGAGATACCACCACCAATACTTTAGCTTTGGAATTCCAAGAAGTTATTAATATCAAGTAGATCAATCCATAGCTTAGTCCTCAGAATTTAGGAGGCCAAACATTCATCAATATACTCTCATCTTTGAATCCAATTCCAAATTCTAATCAAAACACCCCTGCCTTCAACCAAAATTAGTTATACACTCTACCTCCCATGATGTAACAAACAACAAATTAGAATTATGGTTTTTTGAATAATCAAACACAAAGGAATAACCATCAACATAACCAAAAAAATGAACATCAGGCTCACATAAACATAATAGTTGCTCAAGGTTCTGACTCTACCAAAGTTGAATTGGATTCTATATAAAGAATGGTCCAAAAGCTAAGCAATAATTTATTGAATATGCAAAAAGGGATGAGTAATACTAGTAAATAGAATTGCAATTATAATTATGGATTTCCAAGATATAATAGGCCTTTTAATAGGCCCACTAACAATAAATAATAATAATAATAATCTAATAAGCTGCTAAAAATCAATATCATGAAGACAACTTTTCCCAATTGGTGCAAGGTTCATAACACATCATAACATGGGGAATTAGACTGTATACAGTTTTGTGTAGCCTTTGAAATATTTTAGAGTTAAATGATTAGACAAGGTCAAATTATGAATCCTCTAGATATCCTTCATGAATTTGGACCTTCAATTTTAGCTATGGTTTTTGAAACCGAAGTCTCCCTTCCATAATGAAGATGATAATATTCCAAAGAATAATTCTAATGAAGTGCAAGAGTTTGAGTAGTTTAATAGGAATAATTATAACCTAAGGAATAATCAACCTCTCACCAATTCTACTCCTCCCAATAATATATTCATTCCTCTAGATATCAAAATTGATAATAATCTTCCTCCCCTAAAAGGGAATGATTAGCCTCAACATAGAGAGGAACATAATAAAGGATGATACAATATTGTTGAGGATATGAAGAAAATTAAGGCCAATATTACTTTTCATGAATTAACACAAATCATAGAATAGAAGGAGCTCCTATGGAAGTCTATCATATGTAATTATGTTGTAGAAAAGTCCAAAATAACAAACACAAATTTTATATACAAAAATAAGCCTAAGGTTCCTATTTATTATTGACCATTTGGGTATTTGGAAAGAATATGCACAATTATCTAGTAAATTCTAGAGTTTCAACAACAATAATGCCAAATTCCATTTATTAGAAGCTTGGTTTGACCTTGAGTCCATCTAAAAGGACTGTGTCACAATTGGATAAGATAGTAGCATCTATTTTGGGAGAAATTAATTATGTAATAATTTATGTTGCATTAAAACATAGAGTACAAATGAATATCAACATATTAGTAGTGGATATTCAAGAGGGATATGGACTTGTTTTTAGTAGAGATTGGTAAAAAATGTTAAGTGGATATCTTTCCATGGAGTTATATCATATTTGGCTACCATGGAGAGGCATTACCAACTAGATTAGGATCAATTGAGAGGCAAGGATGAAACATCCTATTACAAAGTAAAATATCATCAATGAATAAGTAAGTTATAAGTCTCTTAGTCTTGGAATTTAGACATTTACTAAGAGGCATGAAACATGCGGAGAAATTTAGGGACCTTACCAATTATGGACCCTCCATTTTGATGGAACAAGATCTAAACAAGGATCAGGTGTTGGTATCAAGTTGATCGATCTATAAGGAAAGAAATTATTAGTAATGTACATGCTCTACTTTACATGCACCAATAATAGATCAAAGTATAAGACCCTAATTTTGGGATTATAGTTTGATCTCAAGAATAATGTCAAAGAACTATTAGTATATGAAGTCTCTCAACTCATGATGAACCATGTTAAAAATGAATATCAATGCAAATTTTCATATTTAAATAATACAAGCATAGATCTTGGGATCTAATTGAATCATTTGAAGCTTTAAACATAGTAGCTATCCCAAGAGAATAAAACTAAAATACTAATTCATTGGCCACTTTAGCAATAAATGTTTTACCCTTATAGGAGCCAAAGAGTATAAGTTCTCCATTGAATTGGTACCTTGTCATTTATTACATGACAATGTTGAAATTTTTCAAGTGTTCGATGATGATCAACAGATCATTCAATTTTTAACAAATTCAAGACAGTTTGAGTCTTAGATAAGTAATAATGAGGAAATAATCTATAGGTTCTATGAAGAATTAAATGAAGAGAATTATATCTAGCTAAAGGATAATCATCTCCCACTAGGGATGTTCAACTTAGAAAGGACTTTTATAATGATCCTCAAGCATAATTAAAGAGGTAGAACAAAGTTAATGAGTCTAAATTCAGCTTAGAAAATGTGGGTGATGAGAGGAATGCACACTTCATTAATATTAGCTTAAGATGCACACCAAACAAAAGGTATAAATTTAAGGAACTAATTATCAGGTATAAATATGTAATTACATGGACTTATGATGACTTAAGGATATTCAATCATAAAGTTATCATCCATACAATTTCACTTAGGCCTAATCATAAACCATTTAGGTAAAGGCAAAGGCTAGTTAATCCTATCTTAGAACCATTGATCTAGAAGGATGTAGACAAACTATTAAGTTCTAGGATAGTTTTTCCTATTGTGAATTTAACTTGGGTGTCCAATCTATTTTTGGTCAAGAAAAAGAGCAATAAAATTAGACTGTGTGTCAACTTTAGGAACTTGAATAAATATTTTGAGAAAGACAATTACCCTTTTCCCTCCCTAAATGAGGTAATACAAACTATGAGTGGGTCTGAAATGATTTCTTTTTTTAGATGTATTTTCAAGATATAATAAGTACTAGTTGAATTGGAGGATAAGATGAAAATTACATTTAGTAAAAAATAGGGAACATATACATACAAGTGAATGCCATTTGGGGTGATCAATGCTAGATATAATTTTTAAAGAGTGATGGATAATGCATTCCAAGGATTGATAATCAAGTGCATAATCATATATATGGATGATCTCACTATTTTCTCTAAAAATAGAGGTGATCATATTGAACACCTTTAGTCCATTTTTGAAAGGTGAAATAAGTTTGGCATATCACTAAACCCCAAGAAGAGTATATTTTTCATTATATAAGGAAAGCTTCTAGGCCAAATTATTACTAAAGATAGGATCACCATTGACCCATACAGGATTTATGGGATGTTCCCAAATAGTAAAAAGGACCTCAAGTCTTTCTTTGGGAAGATGATTTTCATAAGTAACTTTATATGAAGATTTGAAGAGATTGTCAAGCCCTTGAATGCAATGCTTAAGTGGATGCCAAAATGGAGAGGAAACTTGAAGCTAAGAAGTCTTTATAAGACATAAATAAGGATATTTGGTAGGACCTAATGATGGTAAGCCTAGATTTCACTAAAGACTTTTTCTTGTACTCATTCACTTTAGAAAAGGGAAGAAAGTGAGCATCATATCACTTTTAGGACCACTAAATTAAAATATGAAGAGCTCAAGTAATCTTTTATTGACAATTTGGTCCTTGATATTATCAAAATATTTAATAAGTTTAGGCACTACATCCTCCACAATAAGACTGTCACCATAGTATTAGATCCTACTATCAAGCTTACATTGGGAAAAAATTATTTAGGAAAGAATAAATTTAAATGGATGGAAAAATTATAAGAGTTTGACATTGAAATTAAACCTATTAAGATAATTAGAAGACAAGGAATTATTTATTTAATGACTAAGGTAGACCCATACATCACCATCAAAGATGTCTATCAAACACAAGTTTCCCAACAGGATTGATATTTAGGTATTATTTGGTTCTTAGTCATAAGAGAATGCACCAAGAACTCAAGATAGATAAAAAGATATCCTTAAGGCTCAAATTACTCATTATATGATCATAAAAGGAATCCTCTGTAGGAAGAATTATGAAGTCATCTATTTAAGATGTGTGTCATGTGAAAAATATTGAGAGATCTTATAAACCTTGCATCAAAATATTGGGAATGGCCATCTATATATTAATAATATAACCCATAAAATATTTAGAATGGGTTATTATTGGCCAACATTATTTAAATATGCTCACTTCCATATGAGTATGTGCTATGAATGCTAGGTCTTGATAAAAAGAGATGTACATGTAGTTATGCCTATATAGCCTATGATTGAAGGTAAGTCATTCACCTAATGAGGCTTGGATTTAATTAGTGTCATAAACTTGAATTATTAAGTTGGGCACTAGTTTGTGCTCATGGATACATATTATTACACTAGGTGTATTGAGGTAGAAACCACAAAAAACTTAAGATCCTAATATGTGATTGGTTTCCTTGAAGATCATATCATAACCAAGTTTAACACACCTATTTATTTGGTTAGTGATAATGGGACAACATTTTCATCAATTAAGCTTATTGAATGGGCCCATGATAATCAGATTATAATTAGATCATCCTCCAATCACTACCATAAGGGAAAAAATTGGTTTAGTCAACCAATAAGAAACCCATAGATAAACCTAGGGAGCGACATCTCTTACTAAAATATACACTCTAGGTAGACTAGACTTGGTATAAATAGGCCCTTAAATCCTCTCCATATCTGCTAGTTTATGGGAAATAACTAGTGTGTTAGATGGTGGAGCTTGATCTTATTTTAATGCCCAGTTATTGATAAGGCGGTGTGAGGGGGAAACGCCCCCCCCACTAGGGTCACCATGGGGGCATAAAAATTTCATTAAAAATGCACTATAAAATGGTGTAATTTTGTAGTAAATCTAGACTGTTCACTATTAGGTTATATATCTAATGGTCAAAATTATGTTTGTGCATTTTTTTCCCTATATATAACCCTCCTTTGATATGAGGGCATTGGAATGATGGTGGTATGATGTATGTGAGTGAAGAGGATATTACAATGTTTATATTTTAGGTTTTTCCCTTCATTTATTGGATTGAATAATAAGAAATATATTTTTTTTTATGGATGTAACCCATATTAGGTGAACCTTATTAAATTTGTGTCTCTATTATGTTATGTTTTCTTCATTTTATTTCAGTATTTAATTAATTAATATTGATCTTTATTCTATATTACTAACATAGTGTTCCCAATCATGTTAAAGATATCAATATATCAATTTATACAAGAGTACATGGATCCTAATGATAAGACAAAGTCTATAATTATAGATATAATTGAAGTGGAAAAATCTAGGAATGAAGCATTGCAAAAAATCAACAAGTATTAGGACATGGTCAAGAGATGGTTTGATAAGAGAGTAAGATTTAAATCATTGAATATTTGGAACCTAGTTTTTCTATGGGACAAAGCCTATGATAAAAAATAAAATCATGATAAGTTTACCCCACTATGGGTAGGATCTTATCAGATATTTGAGATCTAAGGTAATAATGCAATATGTTTGAAAGATCTCCAAGTTAATGATTTGACATATCCAGTCAATGGATAGTTTATGAAGCATTACTTCATGGTTATTTTACCTAAAGAGGTCTCTAAGTAACAATGGATGTTTTGGTATAGGTAGGAGTAGATTAGATTTGATTTATTAGTTAGATTCCTACTATTAGTCATTTTCTTTCATTATAATAGTTCATGTTTTCTAGATTAGCCACTTTTTATTTTAATAGTTTGCTTTGATTAGTTGGGTGTGTTTGATTTATGTAGTTTTCCTACTTTTTAGGATAGTTTTATTTTGGTTTTGTGGCAACTAAGTTTATCAATCTTGGTAAAGTCAAATGATATTTTGGGTGTTTTGAATCCAAATCAAATTGGTAGGTTTTACATCATGTAGTTTAGAATTCATAATCCATGTAAGCAAAGGGAGAGTTAGTCATGGCTATGTCTCAAATCTAGTGATTCCATAATGTATGTAAAATTTACTCCCATAGTTATCTGTAGATTTAGAAAACTCTCCTTATCCCCTTGGGTCAAATGCACATAAAGTGATAATGTTTGTTTCAAGTAATAAGCATTGACATTGGTAAAAGCTGATAGGGATATTTTGATTAACCAAATTTTACTAAGACCAGATCATGGTGGTCACCTTCTTCCCTATTTCATTCAAAAAACCAAAAAAATAATAATAATAAAACAAAAGGCATAATCTAAAAGTCCAAAATAAAATTAAAGAGGATTAGAAGCCTGCATGATGAAATAAGCTCAATGTATCATGCATCACAGAAAATATGAAGAAAGAGATATAAGATGATCAAAGGTATCTTTATCAAGGCTATGGATGCTTGGTTGGTAGTAGAGAAATGCTCAATCTCCTTAATTTTTATGAACCTAACACCCAATCAGAATGAAACCTATAACTCACCCTATGTCTTTTCCTAAAACCCTTTGACAAGAAATAAAGAATATCACTTTCCCACAAATAGGTCCAAGGTATTAGTGAAGTAAGTATGTCACATAGAATTATTAAGAGTCTCTTTTTCATTTCTAATTTAATAATTTATATTATTATGGTTCATGGTTGATATTGGGATTGCAAAACCATGGATTATGGGTTCTTTAAAACTTGGGAGTATTCACCCTTGTGAGTCACCATTTGTTGTATTCAACACACCCCACTTTGAATTTTTATTTGAAAAGGGGGGACCTATTTTATTTTTAGAGGACTTATATATTATTTGGGTGTGTATGTGTTTTTTATAGTTCTTATTATATGTAGAAACTTGATATTTTAGACATTGAATCATGTTTTGGTGAACCTATTTTCCATTTGAAAGGACTTATTGAAACTAATCTATTAATTGAAATTTGGGAATAATTATTATGTATGACAGGTATTTAGATTTGAATATTTAGGTTATTTTATTTAGAAGGGTTTTATTCAGATAATTTTGCTCCTCAGAAACTATTTGGTTAGGAACATTATTTCAATTTTTTTTCTAGTTGGAAACTTAGTCTTCGACAACCTAGTCTTCAACAACATTATCTTCAAAACATTTGTTCTAGTTGGTAGCTTTTTGGTCAATAACTTTCTCTTTGGATCATTTATTTTTATCGGTAGCTTTTCAGTTGGCAACTTTTCTTCAGATACTTTCTCTTTGACACTTATTTAGAAACTTTACTTTAGAAACTCTAGATTTTAGAAGGTTTTTTCTCTTTGGATAATTTATATTTCAGAAGTTTTCATTCAAAATGTTTTTGTTCAAATGATTTCTCTAAAATAATTTCTTCCTAAATGACAATCTCTCCAAAGAGTACTTATTATTTGGTAACTATTCCTTTGATGTCTTTCAAACAAATCTTTGTGAATGAAAATCTTTGAAAAGAATTTTTCTCTTTGGGGCCTTTCATGAAAAATAATGGGATCACCATATCATATCATTAGTATCAATGTCAAAGCTCACCCACCCACCTGACTAAACCATACAATGACAAGTGTCAAAATTAAAATACAACATCATGGCACACTGAATGAGCAAGCATCCTATGTGGCATGCCCACTAAGATTAGGTGGTCAAGTTTGAATTGAATGAGGGTGATGAGATTATAGAATTTAGAAATTAATCGTGCATGAACTGAAATGAATTAAAAAATATATAACACGGATCCCTAACTAATCTCACCTTATTTTATTTTCAAGAGCTCTAGTGTACATAGTCTTCTGCAATCTCAAAAGTGCCATTTATGTCCAAAACAACTTGTAATTCACATAATTATATTTTCAGACCACCATTTTTGAAATTTTTAATTGTACCAGCATCCATCAAAAATAATGAAATCTTCATCTAGGGCATACAAAGGATCCTTGACACCATATACATTCTCTATCTAGGACTCTATTGAATACTTAGACATAATTTTTGACACAACTATGTTTAACAACCTCCATGCCAATTAATTAGATATATGGGAGGTCAAAGAGAACATTGATTCATTCACATTGGAAGAGGACATCTTAGTTGAGGAAAAACAACTTATAACTGACTTATTTCCATTCAAACAATAGGCACTTCACTATGTAGTATCCAAATCATAATTCATGTCATGCATCGACTTGCTATGAGGCTTATTATTCAAATGTAAAATTATAGATGGTTGTTATCTACATTATGTCAATAATAAAATAGTTGTTTCATACATCTCTAGAGATGCATTAATGAATTATTTAACTCTTGACATTCTAAATGTTACATTTGATTGACAAATTATATTCACTTAGAAGAAAAACAATAATGTGGAGAGAGCATTAGGGAAGTGGCTTCTCTTATGTGAGACTTTCACTATTAAGGAACATACCAAGAATCTCATCCCTATCACTTGATTCAATATTAGAGTTCATATAGGTATGACATTGTTGAAATGACTCCTTATCACTCAAGCATCCACTTCTTGCATCTAAAATGGTTAGTCCTACTAGACCTATTCATTACTTTAGATCATAGCTATGTATTGGAGGAAGTCATCAGTACCTACTTGCATAAACAAATTCTGCACAAGGATAGGATTCCCCAAGGGGGAAATTTATATATGATGTCATACCTTTTACATGTATTCATAGGAACCATTTAAATTCATAATAGGGTTCTATAGAGTCTGAACCCTAATTTTATCAAGAATGGAATATGTGACTTCTATTCTTTGATTCACATATATGCATATGTAAGGAACATTTCCATAATTATAAAATACATCTATCCTTAGGTTTGGATGGCCATTCATGGCCACCTTCTAGCTAGGATTTCAAGTATCATTAATAAAACACTTATGAATTTGGGTGACTATTGGCTCTACCCTGATTATATAGGCATCATGGTTGATGGGCATAGGGTAGACCCTCTTCAGCGCCCTAATTTTGTTCTTGATAAAGTTTCCAAACAAGAGATTACCTTTCAAATATGGAATGGTATAAATGAATATTTGACAAAGAACAATAAAGTCACTTTCCATGGATCCCATATCACTATTTGGAAGATGTAGTACACATTAAGGAGACATTTTAGGGAAGTTGGGAATATAAAGAGGGCTTATGCACTGGCTAGTCTACCCCATAGGGATTAAGAGCCCCATGAGAGAGTAAAACAAAATATTCATAGCCTTATAATCCCATAAAAACATTATCCATTTGACCATGACTTCCTATTCCTTAATGCCAAAGATGATGAGGAAGTAAACAAAAGGGCTACAACTACAGGCTTAAGCAAAGACTTATTTAAGGTGATACAAGCCAACCCTTACCTTATACTAAGTCAATATAAATTAGTTATCCCACCACTAGGGGATGGAGATCCTATAACTTCTATAATGTTAGGCCTTACCAATAGCCAACAGACTAGGGTCAATATCCCCAATATCCACCTATTATGATGATAGCTCAACAAGAGTAAGAGCAACTAGTAGGGAAAACATCATCTATTGGAGAACATAAACAAGAGAAAAAGATATAAGATATAATAACTACTACATAATAAGAATAGAAATAGACTCCTATATTTTAAGCATCTATTATTGAACTAAGGAGAGATAAATAAAAATCAGTAGAGGAGCTAACACAATAAAGGACAACATAAGTAGGGAAGAGGGGAGATCACTTTCCCAAATTATTTTAATGAGGAAAAGAAGGAACCTATTATCGTGGATTTAACATCCTTAACATATAACATGACTCTTCCCCCTCTTATATAATAGGTGACTAATCCACAAGCTGAGAAAATAACATTATGCTACCAAAAGAAAGCAAGGGGTGAGATTTGAGACCCCATCCATGGAGATGACTGATAGAGAGGTACAACCTTCAAATGAAGGTGATATAGGTCAAGAGGTGAATGAGTAAATGCTACAAAAATATAAGGTCATGAGATTTCAAGGACTAAAAGTAAATGCACCCCTTAGTGGTGATCAATCTAGTAAGGGTGCCCTATTTAATGATCCCCTAGGTTTTTCTTATCTAATGTCATTATACGTTGATCTACTATGCCTTTTATAGTTATTACCACTTTATTATGAAATCACTCTCTAATACTCTTCATTTCATTTCTTCAACCTTTACTAGTCCAATTACCACTTTTTCATCTTTAACCATTGCCCCTATAGACTCCATCCCTTTAACCAATGTTATTTCCATCCATGCCACCTTTTCTCCCACTATTGTAGTCTCCACCTCTATTTCCACATACACCAACCAATCCATCACTCAAATGGCTACCTCCTCTACCCAAATAGGTCTACCACTACATTTTTTAAGACTAATTATGACCATAGTAGTAGTAACAACTAAAAGGGAACCAAAAGTGAAACCTATCTATGTTGTCCACCCCATGCCATAATTCATGAACATAGACTGGTCCAAGATAATTTGGCCATCAATTCCCAAATCCTCCACTAAGCCTAAACCTAATCTTGAAGAGCATGAACAAATAGAATCTAAACCATTAGATTCATCAAAGCTAAATCTTTTAAACTAGGTAAAAGAGTTAGGAGCCTCAGCTTTTAAGAGTCCCAATCTAAATATCACTAAGCTTCCCACTATAAGTTCACTTTTAGACAAAGCCATAACATTAGTGTAGAGGGTTGGGAAACTAAATATTGAGGATATCAATGGTAAGGGGTTGATTTTGGAGGAAAGAGAAGAAAATTACTCTTTTAAAGAGGTAGGATAGGAAGAAGGGTTATTCCCCATATATTAAGGACTTCAAGTCCTATATGGAGACCCATATTGAATCAACATTGACCATCCATGAAGGAATAGAGATAGATAGCGAATAACTATATAAAGAATTTGAAACTCTTAGGGAGTAATAGAAGGTGATAGAAGCTCCCTCTAGTATATATTAGGATGTATAGAATGTGACACTATAGTTATATGAAATTCTAGATATAATTCATTCTTTGAGAGTCTAATTGGCTTTGAATGTAAATTCAATAATATAATTATTTAAGATTCTCAGATAAGATGAAAATAAATTAAATTTATTGATATTATACACTCCTAATAAGACATTTAGCTACTTAGATCTGATGTCCCCTTTGGAGGTAGCTTAAGAATTAAATTTAGCTATCATCAAAACTCAAGAGGTCCAAGATTAGGTGTTTGTTTCTATAACTTTGAGGAATAAGCTTGTAGAATAAGCAAATCAAGAAACACAAATTTTTTATGAACTAGAATTAATAGTAGATCTACATAACATGGGGAAGCTAGTAGATTAGACCACTTTTGATTAGATGATTCAACAAGTTTTAGATAATTTAAAATATAGTTTATAAGGACTGATCCTAGAGGACATTAAAGTAAAGTTGAGCACAGTAAGGAATAAGGAAACAAAAGTAAAAGTCTTCTAGGTTAGATTTTAAGCCACCAAGATAGATCATGTGAGGCTAATGGAATGGATAGGTAGGGTAACAAGACCTCATCTCCTTTATATGAACTTAATTCATGTGAAGCATGATAAAGCATACAAATATTATCAATATTTGGATGCAAATAAGAAAGCAACATCATTTCCACCTACTAGTTCTTCTCCTCAAACCCCACTTATAATGTTAGTTATAACACTATCATCAAATTTAGTCCCTCATATCTCAACAACTATATCAACACCACCTCATAGTTTAGATCCAATTTTAAATCTAGTCTATGTAATGAGTGCATACCTAGACACATATCTAGTCACCACATCTTCAACAACAAGCTCAACTCTAGTTACAATCATAGTTTTATTTATAACTGTAGTTCCACCAACAAATTTAAAAAGTGTTAAGCAAAAGCCAATTTAGCCTAAGTGAAAGTATATTTTTTGTGAAATTTTTCATGTAATGATTAAAAATTAATAAATAAGTTTTGTTATATCCATGTTGTAATTAAACAAATTGTTTTTTTCCATCATGTACATGTTGTATATCTGAGGATTATCTATAATTTATAACATGAAACTAAGACTTATGATCTATTCATATGATGTAATGAGAGTTTTATATACTTTGAGGATGAGGAAAACCCTTTCCTAAGTCCTTTATATACATGTATAACCATATTTTCAAAATTTATAAGTTTTGGATTAATATATAGGAAGAGATCAATACGCTGATTGTCATGCAACTATGTTTATTCTTTCTTCTTCCCTTTCTGTGTTAATGAAATTTAAGTTTCCTTGTTTGTATTAATTCAATGATTCTAAAGTGTGTTAATGTCATGTATAAATATCATTGTTTCAATTAATGAATATTTATTTTATATGTGCAACAAAACTGAGGATTAGTAGGTTTTATGGGTTTAAGCAATTAGTATAGGTTGAATTCATAATTTGAGGTGTGTAGAGGTATCAATTTTGGTAGAGTCATCTAGGCATGAGATATAACTACCCTGGACAAATTTTTGGTCTAAGTTCTAATCCCTTAGATAAGGGTATGCAACAACCACCCTAAGGAGAAAAACATTCAGTTGGGATCATTGAACATCTTATACTTATTTTTATAGACTATAACTGTGCTTATTTGTGAGTGTCCAATAACTGTAAATGATAAACACTAGTCGTGGACATACTTCTCCACCAAATAATAGTTTTAGAAGTGACCTTTAAGGAACATAGATATTTTTTTCTACCTTACCCTTATTCCTCTTTTTTGAGTTTCTTTTATATCTACCCACCTTAGAATGATTTTCCGCCCATTCAACTCACCTAGTGATTAATTTATATTATATTCCATCCATCAATCCACAAAACTTGGTTAAAGAACCCACAAGATCAAATTGTTATTTCATAAACTAGTTTTTTTAACTTTATATGTGTAACTCATGCCCTAGAGTAGAACCTTGTTCTACAGAGGTCCTAAAACATTAGAGGCTACCTCATTCAACCTTTTATGGTGTACATAAAGCCCACAATAATAGGTCATGGTTTAGGGAGTGTCACAACTCATAAAATATTTAGGGTAGGGTATTACTAGATGTATGTTTTCAAAGATTCTTATGCTAATTTATAGAGCTATCATACCTTTTAAGTTATTGTGCATAAAGAGAGTACTCCTACTATGTCATTACAACCAACTATTATGGTCCAGTCATTTACAATGTGTGGGTTAGAATTTGTTGGTGCCATCAATTATAACTCATTAGTAGGACACAAGTTCATCCTTATATAAAATGATTAATTTAATCATTGTATGTAATCTAAAGTGTGTAATAAGTGTACATTCAACATGGTAATCAAATTTTTAGAAGAACACATCATCACTAGGTTTTGGATGCTTGTTATGCTAGTATGTGATAATGGTCCTACTTTCTCATCTATTCAACTTAATGAATGGGGATATGAATACCAAGTTATCATAAAACTTGTTTATAATTATTATCCATAGAATATTGGGGTAACATAAGAAACTAATAAAAATTTACTTGATGTAATTAATAAGGTCTTGGTACAGAACCCTACAGACTAGGACAATGTTTTAAAATTTGCTTTATGGTCTAATGGAACCAAAATTAAAGTAAACCTAGTAACATCACCATTTCATCTTGTTATGGCTAAGACCCCATCTTACTGGTTAACCTTAGAATCCCTATGCTATAATTTATGAGGGATTTCTTGGAGATGGATGAAAAAATATAAGCTCACCTTTTTAACCTGATATAACTTAAGGAAAAATGTGATGCATCCCCGTTTCATTTTAGCAAACACCAAGAGGTTTGTAGACACTATAATTTCATACCCTAGGGATGATTAATTAATTTCATATTTCTTATTTAATTAAATATCCTAAATAAACCCTATCCTAAGGTTTAGATTATTTATTATTTACAAGCTCAAAAAATAGCCTTTAATTTTACATTTTTACCCCTCATAACCTCCTAATCCATTTATAGCCTAATAATATACCACTTTAACCCCTTATAGAGTCCTTACCAACAAATCCACCCATCTCTAAACTATTTTCACCCATAGTTAAAACAAAGGCACTATTTTGGGCGAATCGATGATGATTTATCCATGATTGGTATTGATTCTTCAGATTAGTGTTGATCCATAAATACTTAACCTACATTTGCATTCCAAACAAGAAAACTTATATCCTTGAATTACTATTAGAATTCTTAAATATTTCATGATGTTCCTAATGACACTCTATTGGAATTTCATTACGATTAGTCATATCCTTTGTGCAACATGAATAACTCCCTATGCCAATGGAAGAATTTCATTCTACTCATAAGCTGATTGAAGGTAAGTATCATATTCTATTTTATCATTATCTATAAATTAACATTGTGTTTATCCATATATTTCATTATTAAAATATTATTATCATACATATTTATTAATTTATCAACTTCTATTAGCAAATATGTCTCATCTAATTCTCTATTTTATTAAACTTAGCCACAGAGAGAATCGACATTGATTCATTCTAAATTGGCACCTATTCTAACTATCAACATTGATATATTATGTTTAATTCACAATATATAAAACCTTAATCCTTATCCTCTATTTTTAATCTTTACTTGATTACTATTGTTTAAACATGGCCTTTTGCTTGTAGATGACTCTACCTAGTTTAGTTCATGATGTAACTAGTATCATTGATCTCCCCATAGTTTACCAACATTTTTTTATAGATCAAAGTGACATACCCTTTGATCTAACCCTATATGTAATTATTTATTCACCCTCTCATGAAGCCACCAAATAAAAATTAGTTTCTATCCAAGATGATGTACATTTTGCTTCCACTTATTGGGAGGAATATTTCATTTACATTGATAGATTGTTTTAGGACTAAATCTTAATCAGTATTATAATCATATAATTTATATATTTATAATTTTATATGATTTTTATTCACTTAATTACATAAAAAATGGACTGACATCCTATTAAGGAAGTGTACCACTTCTTGGAACTGATATCTAATTAGGCAGCCCACCCATCTCTTTTATTAATCTATTTTTGTGAAGTATTTACATATGTGTAGCTTAGCCTTCCTAGCCAAAAAGGATCTCTCACTATCATTAGATTCAAAGTGGTGCATAATATATTCTAATCCATAGGTATTCCCCATAAACCTTATTTTATTTTCAATTTTTAGTAACATTTAATTTAAAATAAATGAGAAACTACTTAAAAATTATGGCATGCTCGATGGGATCCCTAAGGTCTCCCTTTTCTTGTTAGAATTCATTTCTAAATTTATTTTTCTCCCATTTATTCTATTTTTTTAACTCATTCAAAGAAAACCTAAAATTTCATTTTCTTTTTAAAAAGGGTTAAAGAATCTGCATCTATTTTGCCTACTTAGTTTACTCATATAGAATAATCTAGGTAGTGAATTTATCATAGTTGTCACTTTTATCACACATAGACCAAATCACATTCATAAAAAACTCATAAAAACATATGACATAAGGGAACCTATGGGGATTTCATCACCTCATGATAACCTTCTTTCTAGCAATCCCACTTAGATTTCACCACCAAGGGGAGGACCAACTCAGTGCTCTGATTAAGTATAAACTCTAGTCTATTTGTATATTCTAGCTAAGCACTCAAAACCCTTACACTATGGTGTTTTAAGTGAGGGGGTAGGCCCTAATACCAATCCATGTATCGATACCAATACATAAATACTTGAACACCAAAATAAAACATGAGACCATCCTTAGATTACCACTTCTTGGACCCTCGGTATCCTTTTATTTTTATTTTATTATAATTTAAATTATAAAAAGTAAAAAAAAAATAACATATTTAGTGTGTGCATCATTTCATCCTCACTAAAAATGAGATAATCAAAAATAATATTTTCATGTTTTTTGTTATTTCTTGATTTTTATTGCTATATGGTTTTGACATGACAATAGTCATAAAATAAAACTAAACCCCCATCTTCATTTTCATCTATGAATAATTCTCTTAGCCCCTAATTCTCCTAAGTTGACAAAGGATGTCATCTATTAGTATTATACACATGGCGATCCTAAATTTGACACTATACTAGATAGCAATCCTATAACACTTAATCATTATCTTAGCTCTTAAGCCATACATATTCCATTATCTCCCCATATGTAGTTCTATAGAAACCCATACACATGCCTGGGAAGAGGGTGAAGTATTTACCACTACTATGTTATCTTCCCACAATAGTCATCCTCTTACTAGTTCTAACACCACTATTACATAAACCTTAAGCAACCCATCTCTTATGACATCTAGTGCTCCATGATTGACCACTACCCAAAGTTAGACTGTTACTACTCCTCATCTTATATCCACTCAACCTATTACTACATCACTCCATAACATATTCATATCATTCCATGTAACCCTTCCATTGATTCAAATTACAATACCTTAAATGCCCAAATGCATCCATTACAATAGGCCCCTATAAGTTATCCTCCTCAATTGTATGTACCCTTAACCACTCAATACATATCACTTATAAGAACTATCAATTCTATGTATATCCATTTGAAATCACCATAGTATTTGGTGGCTTCTTAACCCATCATAACCACATTAGTCAATTATCCCTTATCTCAAGCTTTTTCCATGCAGATACCTACATACTAACTCCCATAATAGAATATTTTGGGAGGAATCCCTCAATATAAAACCTAATCCAATATCATGAGCATATTCATGAATATGATGGCTAATTTATAATCCTCTACCTCTAGGTATAAGAACATGCTCACGTATGAATATATTTTTAATAAGGCTATCAACCCAATAGTTAGTATTAGACCTTATCCTTCATAGTGGGAACTCCCTAAGTTTACAAAGTTATAGAATAAGGAGGATCCACAACAACATATTTAATAATTTAGACACATTTTCTACCTTATATCACATGATGATGTGTTTTTTCTTAGGACATTTATCCTATCATTAACTGGAATTATTTTAGATTGGTACAGATAAATTCCAAAACATTACCTCTTTTCATTTGGTTAGGTAGCTCAAATATTCCTCGAAGACTTTTCTATCAATATAGGAAGAAAAGTTACCATTACTATGATTACACCATCTGACAATTTGATGATGTATCTATCACTGACTTTATTGATAGATAGAGAAGTATAATCTATAAACTCACATTATCTCTATCATAACCCAAATTAATTGAGTTATTTATGAGAGTGTGTGCTAAACACATCTCATCAATGTTATAGGTAAAATATTTTAAAACCTTTGATGAGGCCTTTTTAATGGTCAACAAGATTGAAAATATAGCCTTAGAAGAAGGGAAGGTTAAATTGGAAAATAAAAGATTTAAATCTTAGCCCTAAAGGGAATAATAATAATAATAATAATAATAATAATAATAATAATAATAATAATAATAATAATAATAATAATAACAATAAAACCAAAGGGACTACCAATGTCATTATTATAAACTCAAGGCCAACATAAACTAAAAATAAATCTATGACCTCTACCTAATAGGCATAGTCTCAAAAAAAGTTGACACACTTTCCCCTATGACAATATACCCCTTTAGGAGAGTCTTATGCATCTATTTTAGATGAACTCTTAAATATTTCTCTCATCCAGCTCCCTCTAGTAAGACGTCACAATGAGTCTCATCCTAAACCTAGTTGGTTTAGGTAAAATGACTTCTATAATTTTCACCATGTAATAGGCCATAACGTTAGTAGATGTCATTATTTCAAAAGATTAGTACAAAATCTTATAGATCAAGGGGAGTTACAATTAGATAATCATAATGCCCTCATAAGTCAATCTATAGATATATTCAAGCAACCATTCCCCAATCATGCCTCCACATCAAATTTCATGCAAATTAAATTAGGATCGACATTGAAACATGAGACTCATGTAATTAACACCATCTATGACTAGATTCTACATAAAGAATTTTATGATGCTCTTATCCCTGATCTCCTCATAGGAAACACTTTCAAACCATATAAACCAATCATAGACATCCCAAAAACTTCCTCTAATTTGTGAGATCTCATTATTTGGGATCCAATAGAAGAATCTATGTTTAAAAACACTCAAGACCTAGAAAAGGAAAAGCTTATTTAAGATCATGTTTGCATATACATTCCAAAAAATGTGCATAATATTCATTTCACCATTTCAATATCTACATATAGTATACCGATTCCCATTAGTATATTACTTTCAGAGGAAATTTTTATGTTACCTTAAACTATATCTAGATTAGTTCCTCGTAATTCTATGGAGGCACTAAATCATAGAGAGATTAAGGGAAAAATTGTAGATCCCAGAAACAAAAATCTTAGATCCCCAAGGGGAAAATATTTGCAACATCCTCTTATTAGGATTGAACTCCATAAAGAGTATATCCTTGTAACCCCTAAAAAAATATGAAAAGGAAAAACATCGTTACCCCCTATTCAAACAAGATCATATATATTAGGACCCCATCCTTCAACTAAATTAAAAGTTATCATTATAAAATCTACAACTAGAGCATATGTACCCTCACAATAAAAAATATCCCACTATGGTCATTCCAATCCATAATCCATTAAACCCTTACTATTCATAATTTTTATGTGTAAAGACTTACCCTAAACACAAAGTTACTATAGTAGGGACCATTCAAACAACTAGTTCAAGAGATCAAAATTTGAGGTCATGTACCTCTTCCCCACCAGTTCCCCAGAGAATGAAAAAGATGAGTCAAGACTCATTAAAGGGATCTTATTCTAAGATCCTAGATCAACTTATCCAAACCTCCTTAATCATGTTATCACCCATAAATCCTATCAACCCTCATACTAAAAAACTATCATGGTATAAATAAAATATGTCATGCACATACCATCAAATAGTAGGGCATGACATATAAAGTTATAATGCATTAAAGGTCATAGTCCAAAATATGTTAGATGAAGATGATATTTTAATATAATAATCAAATCATGACCATCCCCCTAGGTTTACATCCTCTTTAATAAATAACACATTAGAACAAGCTATAAAGGAGGATAAACCCTCTCATATAACTCAACACCAATATTTACCTCTTGATGAGGATGATGTTGAGAACACAGTGAATCCCCTTCTATTCCAAATAGATGCATTTCTTATAACCACACAATCTCAATCCTAGGGTCATAAGACCCAAAATCATGAAAAATACAAAGTGATTATTGCTAAAGCACCAACTCTAGCCATAAATAGTCTAACTATACCTACCCCCAAAACCTAAAGTCTCCATTTTAGGAAAGGTATAAAATAATAATTATTTAAAACTCATACATGATTATATTCTAAAATAGTTTCATCAACTTCTAGTCAATATGTCCTTATAAGAACTTGTACAAAACTCCCCATAGCACCGTGAAGCCATGATAGAGGTCTTACAATCCACAAAGATACAAGATGATGAACCTCAGCCATTATCTTCTTTCATTACATCACTTTAAAAACCCTTATCCCTAATGTTTCACAATTTAGAAATACCACCCTTATTTCTATGTGATTAAGATATTTCATTGTTTATCACTTCCCAGATAGATCAAACTTGGATTAAAAGAGTTATGATAGATAATGGTGCTAGTATAAACATTATCTCCTTTCATGCATTTAAACAACTACAAATACATGAGACAATCATAGCCCAATCACCCACCATTTTATGAGCCTTCAATGATACCATTTCCCCTATATTAGGAATAGTAGTAATTCACATTTAGGTAGGCATATGGGTTCTCCTTGAATTATTCTACATTATTTAAGGATAATTTTAGTAAATTATTCTCTTAGGACATCCATGGATTCATGTTATACACTTCATTTCCTCTACATTCCATTGGTGCATTAAATTTGAACATGAGGTTAAAATCCACAACATCTTAACTAAACCCTATCCTTTCAAAATGTGTAACCTTACCTTTCAACCCAATGAGGTCTTAATTCCATTATAAAGTGATACCCCATCCTCATCCAATGAAGCATACACTAGCACAATAATCCTTGCATCTATACTTGGTAAGGAGTCCATTGATTTTTTAGTTCAATAGATTTTAATCAGAGAGTACCAGTTGTTGACACTCAATACTCTTCCTACTCTATAAGAATATGATTCCCTAACAAATAGCCAACCCATTATCCAAATTTTTGGGAAACTATTCCATTTGGTCCATCATTCCTCCACACCCATTTGATCTATAGGGGAATTTAATAACCTTATTTAGGCCCTTCTAAATAAACTTAGTCTAAACCATTTACATCAAACTTTTCATTCCTTGATAAACCCTATTTTATGGAGACATACTTATAATGGTGTGCCTAAAAAGGTTTTGACATGAGACATTATGAGCAGGGACCACATGAGGTTACATTGGGGGAGTTTATAAAAACCCATGAAAAACATGGCCTTGTCTTAAAAACAAATCCCAAATCTTCTCTAAAGATTACTCTCCCTCTCATCCCTAAAAAAGATACACCACCTTCACCATCTAATACCCATTCCTTGACTAATGATATCGTATCCATTTCCCCTAACTTTTTTTTAGTCAACACCATTACTATAGACCCTCTCAACTATCATCACAATGAAGAGGTCTAAATAATTCCTCTATCCTACCCAAACATGATAGTGAAGGATTATCCTACAATCCCTATTCTTTAGTGCTAGGGATGATTTCTTTAGTAAGATAAAACACCCAATATTCATTAGTTGGTATAATATTATTCAAAGGATGATTTCCCTCTCCCTAATATTCACTAGTTGGTAGAAATTACCACTAGCCATAAAATGTTATTTTTAATGGATGGTTTTTTGGGATATAATCATATTCTTATTACACTAGAAGACCAACATAAGACCTCAATTATTACTCCCTTGGGGAATTTTTTCTATCACATTATGCCTTTTAGCCTAAAGAATACAGGAGCCACCTATCAAAGAGCCATGAGCTATATTTTCCATGATATTATCCATAATAATGTGGAGGATTATATAACTGACCTTGGTAAATCAAAGTTATCAAAAGATCACCTTTTTGTCATAAAGGTTGTTTTCACCCACTTAATCCATTTTCATTTCCATCTAAATTTGAAGAAATACATTTTTGGAGTATTGATGGGTAAGATCTTAGGATTTATTATCTCCATCCATGGTATATAAGTTAACCTTGCCAAAATCAAATCCATCTTATAAATTCCACCTCCATCCAATCTAGATAAAATCTATAGTTTGCAATCTATCCATCATTTTATCTTCCATTTATAAAATCATTGTCAACCATTCCATCACCTTTTAAGGAAATATATATATTTGAAGTGGGACACTAATTATTAGGAGGCTTTAGATTCTCTTAATAAATACCTTCTCTCACCACCAATTCTCACTCCTCTAAAAGAAGGAAAACCATTTTTCTTGTATATTTCCACTACTGACCATGCCCTTGGAGCTAGGATGGTCCATCATGATAAGAAACACAAAAATTAAGTAGTGTACTATATTAGTTGTATACTTGTCAAATATGAAACCCATTATTCTTATACTAAAATTTTTTGCCTATTTTTTGTCTTCATCACTACTAAGCTATGACATTATCTCCTTAATTATAAAACCTATGTTATCACAAACATTGATCCCCTAAATTTTATACACTCCAAGCCTTATTAGAATCAGTGAATGGATAAGTTTATTATGCTTTTAATGGAATTTGATCTAGATTTTATCCATCAAAATTTATTTAAAGGTCAACTTGTTGAGGTGCCTCTTTATGATAATTAATTGGTTAACTATGAATTCCCAAATGAATTTATAGCTTCCACATCTCAACCAGATTCAAAATATCAAATGACTATGTTCTTTGATTGATCCAAATGTGAACATGGTGGGGGACTCAAAATTATCCTAATTCCTCATAGGGAGACACCTATCCCTCTATCCTTTAAACATGACTTCAACTGCACTAATAATATGGTAGAGTATGAGGCTTTAATCATAGGTCCCCAAACTACCTTAGATTTGGGTATTAAAACACTCAATATATGTGGTGATTCCTAGTGTGTGGTTAATCAAATTAGAGGCATCTATCAGCATAATAATGATACTCTTCATAAGTATAAAATCTTCATAGATCAATTTTTAGCCACTTTTGAGCGTTATACTATCCAAGCCACTCCTCAATTAACTAACAAATTTGTGGATACTATGGCTTCCTTGGCCTCTTTTATCCCATCCTAGTCTTATGATTCTAAGTTATTTGTTCTTATTAATAGGATTAATCAACCTTCCTTTACCAAAATTAACCTTTCATCCATCCATAATGTGGAGGAAAATCTATTAGATTTTTGGTACTCATAGATATTTGATTATTTATCTAGGGGATTACTCCTTCAGATCTATCTATAAATGTAAGTGAGCCTTTCAAAATCATGTCACTCATTTTGTCATACTAGGGGGTGTCCTTTATAAGCATGGTTTTGATGGAATTATTCTTCATTGTCTCCAAAATCATGAAGCTACCTTCACTATCAAATAAGTTCATGATGGATATTATGGAGGAAACTTTAATGGCTACACCATCACTAAAATGATTGGGATATTATTGACTCACTTTAAATCATTATTTGTGTGATTACATTAATAACTGTGTCAAGTGTTATCAACATGCTAACTTATCCCATATCCCTAGCCAAACATTGAAGGTAGTGCAAGACTTTTGGCCTTTCTCCTAATGAGGGCTTGATCTTATAAGACAAATCAATCCTAATTCATCCCAACATCATGGGTTTATCATTACTACCACTATATTTTTTACTAAGTGGGTGGAGGCTATCCCCCTTATCTCAACCAAAGAAGATAAAATCATTGAATTCGTTACTCAACATATTTTTGCCACTTTGGCATCCATCATAAGATCATCATAGATAATGGAAAATATTTTAAAAATAAAGAGGTTCAAGAGCTCTATGATTTTTTTTAGCATTAAGCTCAACCTTTCCTTACCTTACTATCCTCAAGATAATGGATAAGACAATGCATCCAATAAAACTCTAGTCAAAATCCTAACCAAAGTCATTAATGAGGTAGGCAAGAATTGGCACTTGCATGTTTCATATGCTTTATGGGCTTATCATACTAGTATTTGAACCCCTATAGATGCTACCCCTTTCTCCCTAGTCTATGGTACTGAGGTTGTACTCCCTCTCAAGATTTATATTCCTTCCCTTCGTATATCCCTAAAAGATATCATTTTTGAGGAAAACTTTCATCATGAATGATTAGCCCATCTCAAACTCTTAAATGAGCATTACTCATTTGACCTTGACCATTTACATGTATATCAAGAATGAATTAAATTCACCTATAACAAATATTTAAATCAACGTGAATTTAAAATTTGGTGACCTTGTCTTAAAATAAAATCAATATGTAACTAGTATGGAAAAAAGCAAAAGGGGAAAATTGGCTCCAAATTTGCTCAGATCATATATCATCACCCATAAATATAGGTTTAGGGCATACCACTTAGCTTAACTTGATGTAAAATTAGAGTGCAATCCCCTTAATGCATTTCATCTACATCCTTTTTACTATTAATAAATATTAATTACCTTTGGTCTACCTAGTTTAATCTCTAGGTTTCATATCCCTATTACTCTTATACCAATAATTATATCTAGAGATGTGGTTATTTAGTAGCATTGCCTATCATTAATCTTAAATATGAATACCCTGACTCTATTCATATCATACTCTAATTG
The DNA here is from genome assembly GCA_037957365.1 of Torreya grandis. Taxonomy (NCBI): domain Eukaryota; kingdom Viridiplantae; phylum Streptophyta; class Pinopsida; order Cupressales; family Taxaceae; genus Torreya; species Torreya grandis. The sequence goes on along the minus strand of JARHVA010008677.1, from coordinate 116,077 downwards.
GATAAGATACACCTATAATGGGAAGGAGCTCCAAATCATTATTCTCTAAAATTCCCACTAATTCATTTTTGAGAATAAGTGTTTTATATTGTGTATCAATGATTTGTAAAATTATCTTAGGGTACCTAAGGATAATCCATAAAATAATAATAATACTGAGATCAAAAAATCAAAATTATATCATACACAAAAGAAAAGTAAAATAAATAAATTTCTCCATCAAATGATAGCTATGTAAATCAACAAAATCTAAAAACATATAAAAATATCAAAAGCAAAGACTACTCCCTTGAAGGACATCTACTTTAAAAAGGATATCTTAAAATATAGACCAATCCCTCAAAGGATGGATATCATTCACAAAGTATCCCTAGAAAATATTCCTACATCAATCAACTTTATTTAATCTCATATACTTTCTAGATTGATCAATATACATGGATTGGCACATAAGGAATCTAGCGGTAACCCTTTATTATGTGTATGCAAGATGGAAACATTTTCTTCTTAGAATCCATTTTTATCATATTTTAAAAGCAAATCAATAAGATCTTGAACTCAGTTGACCTAATTTTTTTAGGGTTATTTTTAGTAGTGGGTTAAGGATGCATATACATCAATTTTAAGTGGTTTTCCTTAGATCATGGTTGAGCCTAAATGAGCATTAAGCCTTTTGAAAATTAAATTAATTACAATTTTTTTTTGCATATATTAACCACTATCTTAAAAAATACTAATTAACAAATATATAAACATGAAAATTAGAAGTTATAATTTGTATCCATCATAATCATAGTCCATAACCATTAAAATCATAATCCATAACCATTAATATCATAATATATAACCATTAATCATGATCCATAAACATTACTTATCATCCATCATCATAAATCTAAATAATAATTTTTGATATTTAAAATCCATAATCCTACATAAAATTTATAAATCCATAATCAAATATACATCCATAATCTATAAATAAATCCATACTCCATATAATTCATATTTGTTTTAATCATAAAACATTAATCTATACATCAAAATCACATCCATATCCATAAAAAATTAGTAATATAAACATGATCCATAAAACATTTGATAACATTTAAATCCATAATCAAATCATCTAATTACATCACATAGGAATTCATAATCATAGTAATCTAATCTAATCCATCACATGTAAAACTCCATAATTTATAAAAACAATCTATAGCTCTAACAAACTATAATCCATCACATAATCCATGATATCCATAAACATAATAATCCATATATCCATAAATAATAACATAATCCATAAACTATAAATATATATATTATATATATTGAAAGAATGAGTAGGAGATACACAGGATCCACAAGATCAATCTAGGAGAAAGAGCCCACAACAAGAAACCTACAAAAATAATACCAGAGAATAAAATAGGTGATAATCCTAAAAATTCTCTGTATACTCTCTATATTCTCTCGTTACAATCTATTATATTGTAAAGTATATATAATACAAATAGTTTGTTTTACGACAACAAACTATTTGTTGTGATTACAAAAGAGAGAAAAAAAACTATTTGTTTTCAAATACTATGAACAAAAATATTGTTGAGAGACTCTCAACAATAAAACAAATTATCCTAGGTAAATAAAATTAACCCTAGGTAATAAATAACTTACCCTATGATCCCTAGGTAAGATTAAATATTCATTATTCCAACACCCTCCCTTAAGAAAAACATAGGGAGAATGACAAACAAAATATGGGTCCCGACTACTAGGCATGATAAGGTACCCATGTAAAAACCAATAAAATATATGAAAAATAAAGGAAGGAAGGACTTCATGGGAAATCACCCCCAAGTACAAATTTCATCACCCCAAGCATCACTTGCAACTAAAGATAACGAGGAGAAGCCAAAGGTTTAATGAAGATGTCTACAATCTACTCAGCTATAAGCACAAACACCAAAGAAAGAACTCCATCCTAAATGAGATGTCGAATGAAGTGCATGTGAATCTCAATGTGTTTGGTCCACTGATGCTCAATAGGATTGCATGAAATAGCAATTGCACTTTGGTTGTCACACCAAAGAGTAGTAGGACCCTACTGTGTGAAGCCAAACTCTCCAAGTAACTGTCGAAGCCAAAGTGTCTCCTGACTAGCTTTGATAGCACCTTGATACTTAGCATCAGTAGAGGATAATGTAATAGTAGTCCACATTTTGCATGCCCAAAAAACTAGACCTAAACCAAGTGTGAAATCAAATTTGCAAGTGGACTTATGCGTGTCAACATCACCAGCCTAATCAGAGTCAGTGTATCCAACAAGATGTGTAGAACTCTGTGGTGTGTAATGTATACCAAAGTGAGTGGTGCCCTGAATGTAGTGAAAAATATGCTTGGATACTTGCCAATGACTCTCATGAGGCTCATGTGAGAACTAAGAGACAATTTTCATAGCAAATGTGATGTCAAGACAAGTATGAGTCAGGTATAAAAGACTACCTACAAGTTGCCTATACAAAGTTGGATCAACAAGAGGAGTCATACAAGTGGTAGACAACACAACACCTAACTGATATGGAGTGGGGGTAGGCTTACAATCACCCATGCCAAATCGATGAAGAAGATCTATCGCATACTTCTGATATCTAATAGAGATGTCCTCAAAAGACTAAAAAACTTGAAGACCAAGAAAATAATGTAGAAGTCCTAGATCTATCATATCAAACCTATCTACCAACTTGTCCTTGATGTCATGTATCAACAAATCTGAACTTTCAGTGAGGATGAGATCATCAACATATAAAACCAATATGACAATTTCCTCACCTTACTTCAAGATGTATACATTGTGATCTGACTCATAATGAATAAAACCAGAATTCAAAAGAAAACTATCCATCTTCTTGTACTAAGCTCTAAGAGCTTGTTTGAGGCCATAAAGAGAATGACGGAGTCTAAAAACCAATGATGAGTCCTACACAAATCTTAGAGGCTGCTCCATATAGATATCCTCATGGAGATCACCATGCAAGAAGGCACTCTTAACATCCATCTAAAAAATTGACCAAGAATGTGAAGCAACAAGAGAGAGTACAAGTTGAATAGATTCCATCTTAGCTACAGGGGCAAAGCTCTCAAAGTAATAAACCCCTTCAACCTATGAAAAACCCTTAGCTACTAATCTAGCTTTGTACTTATCCACTAATCCATCTATAGTATATTTGGTCCTATAGACCCATTTACATTTTACAAGTTTTCTTCCCTTAGGAAGAGGGACAAGATCCCAAGTATCATTATTCATCAATGAAGAATACTCATCATACATTGCAACATCCCACTTGAGTATACCAATGGCCTTAGAAAACAACACTGGATCATTTGTACAAGCTTGTCCCAAAAGAGCAACACCAGATGTCTATGAGCAAGTGTGATGAGAATCAAATGGATCACCAATGAAAGAACCAACTACCTATAGAGTGCTCTTTTCCCACTTGGGAAAAGGTGGTGAATAAGATGGCTATGGTGGCTGAACAAGTGCAACATCATCATCACCAAACAATAGAAAGCAAATCCTTACTATCCTCAGTAGAAGGAGGTGGAGAAGAAGAACTAGATGTACACTCATGTGGAGTGGGTAGCTCATCAACCTGAACATCCCATCAAAACAACACATCATGTGTGATAGGATCAAAAATGTGGTAGGCTTTTACATCTTCACTATAGCCAACAAAAATGAGTGGATGGCTTTTCTTCTCCAATGCTTTGCATTTGTCATCAGGAATAAATGCCCATGCTTGACTCCCAAAGATGTGAAAGTCTAAAATATCAAGCTTAATCCAAGACCAAGCTTCTTTAGGTGTCATATTCTACACAACTTTGTGAGGCATATGATTTTAAATTTAGTTTGCACAATTTACAGCTTCAGCCCAATATTGTGGACCCAAATTTTTAGAGTGAATCATACAATTTGCCATCTCTTTCAATGTTCGATTCTTCCTCTTTGCTACACCATTTTGTTAACGAGTGTGTGGTATAGTGAACTGGTGTTGTATCCCATTCTCAATACAAAAATCATGGAAAGCATTACTGTCATATTCCCCCCCATTGTCATTGCATGTCTTCTTAAGAGGAAGAGATGATTGTCTTTCAAAAAAGGCTTTGAAAGCCTTAAAAGTCTCAAAAACATCACTTTTAAACTTGAGAAAATATACCCAAGTTTTACGAGTGAAATCATCAATGAATGTGAGTGTATATGTGGCCCCTAAAAAAGAATGAGTTGGAAAAGTCATCAAATCACTATGAACTAACCCTAAGGGTGCATTTGCATGTGTGGCCTTACCAACTGGAAATGGATCCTAGTGTTGTTTACCAACTAGACATCCAAGACATACCCCATCAATACATGAGACCTTAGGAAGGCCTTTTACAAGATGTTTTGTACTCATTTTTTACATATATCAATAAATAAAATTCCCTAATCTCTTATGCCATAATTTGCTGAGACTATTACCATGTGCTATAAGTGAAGAACCAGAAGACATAAAATACTCAAACTTATCAAAAGTATAGAGTCTTGTAGTATGGTCTGTTATACCTGTAGCAACTATCTCATTAGGATCATTACATTCTCTTATTACAACATCATGTGGAGTAAACTCCATAGTTTTACCAATACCAAAATTACATATTTGATATATAGAGAGAAGATTAGAAGATATTTGGGGTACAAGCAGTACATTGTTAAAACATCCATCTTGTTTGTCAATAGTACCTGATCCCAAAACTTTAATTTGTGAGGAGTTACCCACAAAAATATGTGATGTACTACAATTTGTAAGAGAAGACAATAAATCCTTAGAATGTGTGAAATGATGAAAAGCACCTGAGTCAAAAATCCACTGATCATGACATGAAGATGTAGCCCTGGCTGAAAGTGCTTTCCCTTTTCCTGTAGGAGAAGTAGAAGGAGATGGAGATAAAATGGAAATTTTGTGTTGTCCAACCACTGCCACTAATGCTTCCATCTTCTTAAAACGTCTACTTTCATCATGATTAGGACCACCACAAAAAATACATGGACCAAATGTTTTCTTCTTTTGCTTAAAGGACTTTTTGGTCTTAGTAGATTTAAAATGATGAGGTGTTTGGGTGGTGGACTCTAGAGGGTTATTTGAAGGTGCTTTCTTTTTTTTAGACTTAGGTGAAGGTTTCCCTTTGGGAGAATTAGCAATTAGAGCATGACTAGGACCAGGTAGAGCATCTAGGGCCATTAATTTTGTTTGCTCCCTAGTCAATCTTTCACAAAAAACTTCAAAGGAAGGCCATTTGAATTCATCACCTAATGTATCCATCATGGTATAAAAAGTAAAGGAAAAAACACTATATGGTCCTTTCAACTTTAAAAAAATCATGAAAATTCACTCCTTATCACTTTTATCCTTGTCACCAGCTTTCACCTGTGACTCAATAAATTTGAATTTTGCCAAGAATTCATCTATTAAAGGAAAATTTGATGGAGAGAGAGTACTCAATTCTGCATCTAATTGCAAAATCTTAAATTCATTAACTTTGCCAAATAGGTTTTTAAATTTTTCCCATACCTCTTTTGGTGTTGTATCATCTAAAATGTGAAATTGAAGATTATTTGAGATGTTGAGGCAAATTAATCCAAGAGCCTCATCCTGCTTGCAACCATATGCATATTTGTCTTTTTCAGTGGTGAATGCCGCAGGTGTTGTTTTAGAAAAGAAAAATCTCCATAAGCCCTTTTATTAAAGGATTTGTTAAAATTTTGGCTTCCAAACATGGTAATTTGTGGAGTTTATGGGTTTAAACAATTGGGATTCCATTTCTAAAGAACGATGACATTGACAGGAACAACCTAGACATTCTTTTTCCTCAAAAAAACCCTTCCCGTTATAATTTAATGTCTCCCAATGAAATTTAATAGCCTTAGCTTATACAAAGGTAAAAAAATGGCTTTATGCAAAAAATTATGTAGGATGATTTGACCCCAAGACTTCCTCCCTACCAATTATTTAACAAAATAACTCTAGCCACTTTAGCAAAGTTGACTTTGTTCATTTAAAGCTAGAGACTTGCTTTTAAACCACTAAAAATTAAGAAATTAATAAAAAAAAGTCAAAATAACACACACATGTGAGATGTATGTAGAATAATGTTTGGCTTTATCAAAAATAATTTCTTATTCCAGCAAGGCATGGTGATTAGGAAAAAAATTTATGAGAATTTTATTAACATTTGCCAAGGAAAAAACCTCCAAGCAAATTCAGAATTAGCTCCACAGGATCTACTCAAAGGACTATACAGCCTGATCCAAATCCATACTTCTTAGCTAGAAATGAAAGCTTGGAATGTTTGATAACTCATACAACTTTTAAATTTTAATTATATGCAGTATAAGGCGTTCAAAAAGAAAGAAAAATGTATGGCTATGCTGCAGAATAAAATAGATTTTGAAAACCCTATTGTAATCCCCCAAAACATTGTACATCCTAAAAATAAACTATATGAATTAATCTATAATAAAATCTAGCATAGTTAGCTTTCATGAATAGGTGTTATATTTCATAAAGGACATCCATATGATCTACCACATCAAAAAACCATACAGGTACTGCAATCTGCCAGAAAAACCAGTCAGACGGTTTTTGTCTGGAAGAGTTGTACGACCAGCAAAGAATGAAAAAAATCAAGATAGACATGATTCCTAATTTAATTTTCTATGCCCCTGTACCAAAAATTTCTAGTTTTGGAAATGCATACTATCATAAATGATCATAAAGTATAGCAATTTCCAAAAAACACTTGTAAACAAGAACTAGAATGTGAGAGAATAACAAATATTTGGAACACATCAATAAAATAATGTTTTTGAATGTGTTAATAGATGACAATATTAAAAAAATTTAGGGAATAGGATCTTCAACTAGAACTCCAAGCTCTGATACCATGAAAGAATGAGCAGGAGATACACAGAATCCATAGGATCAATCTAGGAGAAAGAACCCACAACAAGAAACCTGTAAAAATAATACCAGAGAATAAAATAGGTGATAATCCTAAAAATTATCTGTATACTCTCTATATTCTCTTGTTACAATCTATTATATTATAAATTATATATAATACAAATAGTTTGTTTTACGACAACAAACTATTTGTTGTGATTACAAAATAGAGAAAACAAACTATTTGTTTTCAAATACTATGAAAAAAAATATTGTTGAGAGATTCTCAACAATAAAACAAATTATCCTAGGTAAATAAAATTAACCCTAGGTAATAAATAACTTACCCTATTATCCCTAGGTAAGCTTAAATATTCATTATTCCAACATATATATATATATATATATATATATATATATATATATATATATATATATATATATATATATATATATATCAATAGTTCAATGTACATCAAACTAAGGACCATTAACATTGAGTGGTATAGGGAGATAGTGGTATAGATGAGATACTATGAGTATATCATTCTAGATTAGTTTCTAGAGCTTCCACACTATGCAACCCATATAACTAGATAGGGTAGGTCCTCTAGGTGCATACACACAAGGATATTGAGTATGGGAAGTGTCACTCAGAGGTGAGACATGGATGGAAATGGGGGTGGATATATGCCAATTATTATTTTGAGTAGATTAGAGTTCACTCAGTAGATGTATATGTATATATATTAACTTGTACTAGCCAGCGGGCCATCAAAATGTATACAACTACTTTGATGTACATTGACCTTTTGATATATATATATATATATATATATATATATATATATATATATATATATATATATATATATATAAACTTGTACTAGCCAGCGATCCATCAAAATGTATACAACTACTTTGATGTACATTGACCTTTTGATATATATATATATATATCAAAAGGTCAATGTACATCAAAGTAGTTATATACATTTTGATGGCTCGCTGGCTAGTACAAGTTAATATATATACATATGGATCTACTGAGTGAACTCTAATCTACTCAAAATAATAATTGGAACATATCCACCCCCATTTCCATCCATGTCTCACCTCTGAGTGATACTTCCCATACTCATTATCCTTGTGTGTATGCACCTAGAGGACCTACCCTATCTAGTTATATGGGTTGCATAGTGTGGAAGCTCTGGAAACTAATCTAGAATGATATACTCATAGTATCTCATCTATACCACTATCTCCTTATACCACTCAATGTTAATGGTCCTTATTGGTCTCATGCTCAGTCCTTCCACCTCTCCAATAATCTATACTAAGGGCTTTCTCTCCTTTTCCCTCTTCCTCAAGGTGTCTTACTCTACCCTGTACCCATCTTGCTCCTCCACCACCATGTCATGACTTAGTTTTAAGGAGTTAAAATACACCTATTAAGTATCCAATTGGATCTACATTGTATCTTTCTCTATTTTCACTACATTTAGTCCCCCATATACTAAAACTATCTATCCTTACAAAAACATACATTATGACCTCAATGTCTTTCTCTCTATGATCAACTCTCCAAGATATATATCCTCCTCCTCTATCTCCTCTTCTCCACCCCAATACTCTCCCCAAACTAGCTCATCTCACATCTCATCATCTATCTCTTCCTCCATCTCCTTAGAGTCAACCTCCTCTATCTCCTTGTCCCCTCCTCCCTGGTGTGGATTCACCACCCTATCCTACTATGTTACCCACTACTTGACCTACTATGGAGTTTACCCCATATCTTATAGGTCCTTACCTACTATTACATTCTCATCCTCTATTGAGACATCCCCTATAACTAGTCTAAGTATCTATCACTCTATCTCATCCTACTTATATACATATGAGGCCCATGTTATATCTTGTGCCAATCTAAAATATTGGTGCACTTGGCCAAAATGGAGGTACCCCTAGTAGTATATCCTCTTCCCCATAACCCAATGCCTCCATCATATGCCATGTAATAAATTTCAAACAAAATTTTTAAATGATATTAGCTTCCCTCAAACCTTGTATAACACCCTTATAGTAATCTAATTATCTAATAACTCCATTTATAAATCCCCACACTAGATTAGCCTTTCACCATAATAAGGATACATTGTAATCCATCTCATACCAACATATCCATGGGGTAGAATTAGATACACTATCCTAATGTGCTCATATGCCCAAAACTATAGTATGACTATAACATCCAATCTATAGCATCTCTAAGTCTTATAACCCTAGATCTCCTTCTAGATCTACACTATCAAGGTGGATGCCCATGTAAAAATAGTATGATGCTCTAACATGTTTACAATAACTCTAATCAACATCCATAGTAATATCCCTCCCCTTGAGTCTGGGAGTGAATAACATGATATCGCTAGTATCATCATGGTTAGCATGCCTCTCCTAACCATGTTGTCATCACTCAAATGAACTTGTAGTCACTCCAGTAAGGGAAATACTTGATCTCACAATTGTATTAACCCATGTGCTTGTTATCAATATCTCTTATAAGCCTAAAAATATCCTAAGAAAATTAACTCACTCTAAAACCCTAGTTTTATTTTAATCCTTTTGTATTTTATGTAAATTGGTGCTAATCCATTATGGATCAGTGTTATTCTACATCAATCGACACCATTTTATTAAAATGACATCAATTCCCTATGAATCATCACTAATTCACTATGGAATTGGTGCCAACTTTTAGTGCCATCTCCCATAACCTAGCCTAATCCTAGCTCCCAAAAACCTTAAAAATCTTTAAAAAGTAAAAAAAACTCAAAAAATTAATAAAATAATTGACCTACCTCATCTTATGAGTACCATCAACATCATAGTATACTATTGTTAGCCTCCATCTCATTTGATCGCACTTATATCATTTGATCTCTCAAGTTTCATTTGGGTTTCACAAATAGAAAATGAGCCCTTTCTTATGTTGGACTTTCTTATATACCTAACTTTAGATCAGTATGGATCCACTTGGATTGACACGGTTTGGGTAGAACATCATTGATTCATTTTGGATTAGCATCAATTAGCCCATTTTTTTGTACTACCTATACTCTCTCATATATCCATCCTTGTTCCTTAGCTATTTCTACTCTATTATTCAATGTATACCATTTTAGGTTTATGGATTTTGACCCCTTAATGGTCCCATAGCCTATATAATGCATGTACTATTTTGAGTATCTCCCCTTGGTGGGTCTTGAGATTACCTTTTCCTTTAACTAAAACTATCTATAGGTAGCATACACACAATATATCACCTTAGATAATTTTTTCAACCAAGCATATCACTTGTTCCCTTGTTTAGCCTTATTTAAGCCCACTTATTCATAGTTTTGGCATTTGATTATAAGATTTAACTTGAGGCATCTCTACCTATATTATCTTCCATCTTCTAGTGTAAAACATACATTTCATGTTATGCATCCATGTTTATTAGAGCCTATCTATTATTTATCCATCCCATCCTTTATTCCATTTTTCAAATCTATTGCCCATTCCTTATCCTCTGCTAGCTCCTCATTGAGGGGGATACCTCCTCACATAAACCTAGGGTAGTGGAACTTTCATATTTTTTGTCTCATGACACATATTTCATACTTCTCGACAAAAAAGGGGAAAATGTATACACTATATTTTTTTACCCTATAGATGATTAATTAAGTTTTATAGGTGCTATTTATTTAAATCTCCTAAATAAACCCTATCCTAAGGTTTATAGTATTTACCATTTACTAACTCAGTAAATAGCCTTTACCTTTACCATTTTAACCTTCCCAACCTCTTAATCTTTTTATAACTTGAGAATATACCCCCTAAGCACTTTACCACCATGTGGAGTTTTTACCAACAACTCACCAATCTCCTAACTATTCTCACTTGTGGTTAAAACAAAGGCACTATTTTGGGTCAATCAATGATGATTCACCCAAAATTAGTAACAATTCTCTAGATTAGCATTGATCCATAAATATTTATCCTTCCTTTTCATTTTATATGATAAAAATTAGAGCCTTTAATTGATGTTATAATTCCTAAAGATTTCATGATGTTCTTAATAACACTCTGTTAGATTTTCATTACGTTTAATCATATCCTTTATGCAACCCAAACAACTACATGTGCCTATAAAATAATTTCATTCTAATCACAAACTAATCAAAGGTAAGTATTTTATTTCATTTTATCATTATCTATCAATTACCATTATGTTTATCCATATATTTAATCATTAATATATTATTAACATCCCTCTTTATCCATTTATCAACCTCTATTAGCAAATCTATCTTGTTGATTTTTTGTTTTATTAAAGTCAGCCATGGAGAGAATTGATGTTGATTCATTCTAAATAGGCACTAATTATACTAATTGGCACCAATCCTATAATGATAAACATCACTCTTCTATGTTTAATTCACAAACTCTGAGACCTTAATCCTCAACCTCTATTTTTAATCTTTTACTAATTATTGTTGTTTGAACATGGCCTTTTTCTTGTAAAGGACTCTACATAGTTTAGTTTATGATGTAACCAGTATCATTGATATCACCATAGTTTCCTAACCTTTATTTATGGATCAAAGTGATACACCCTTTGATTTATCCCTCTATGCAATCATTTATTCACCCTCTTTTGAAGACACTGATGAAAAATTAGAGGTTATCCAATATTATGTATATTTTTCTTCCACTTATTAGGAGGAATATTTAATTTACATTAATAACTTATTTTAGGACTTAATATTAATTAGTATTGTAATCATTTTATTTATCTATTTGTAATTTCGTATGCCTTTTATTTTCTTAATTGCATAAATAGTGGACTAACATCCTTATAAGGAAGTGTAAAACTTCTTGGAACTTATCTCTAATTAGAAAGTCCACCCATTTCTTTTATTAATCTATTTTTTTCAATTATTTACATGTGTGTAGGTTAGCCTTCCTAGCCAAAAAGGATCTCTCACTATTTTCATATTTGAAGTGGTGCACAACATCTTTCTATCCATAGGTATTCTTTATAAAACTTATTTTATTTTGAGTTTTTAGTAACATTTAATTTAAAATAAAACAAAAAACTACTTAAACAAGGTCATCAAACATTGGTTTAACAAGTGAGATAAGTTAAAGGCCTTTATAATCTCTAACCTATTCCTTCTCTAAGACAAGGTTCATGATAAAAAAGACGACACAAATTTTTTTATGTTGTATGGTTGGGTCCCTACCAAATCTCTAAAATCTTAGGCAATAATGCATTTCATCTAAGATATCTAACTGGAAAGGAAATCTCATTAACTACCAATGGATAGTTCTTCAAACACTACTTCCAGGACTGAATTAGCATGACAAATTCTTATAAATACTTTATCTTTACCTTTCCTATTTTTTTATTTCCTACATTGTGTTAGTTTAGGTTTTATTTTCTTTATTTTTTTCTTTTTGTTGTCTTTTGGCCTCATTTATTTTCCCTTTTTGGTTTAAACTATTTCTTTTATCCTATAGGTTCCCCTATTGGTCAAAATAATGAATAACCAAATGCATGTACATAGGTATCTTAAGTGATGATTCTAGTGCATAAATGCTTAGATTATTTGGTGACTTTAGATTATATTTATGAACCAATTTCAAAGGTTTAACTATCACGTGTATACTAAATTTATTTGAGTTGGATTAAGTTCGGGTAAAACTATCTGGTCAATAAATACATTCTCTCAAAGAAAAGCAAAAAATTCACATCTTTATGATTTTTTGGTTTGTTGGAAAAACTTACTATAGTGAATATATCATGTGAAAAATATATAGTCATACTTTTCAATTGATATAGTGGTCACTAACCCAAAATCAATTTGATAAAAGAGAAAGAAAAAAGATAAATCAGGAGAATAAAAGAAAATAAAAAGAGAAATGCAAAGAAAAACTTGATTCTAGGTGACTCGCAAAACTCCACCATAGGCTTTTCATCCTTGTTATCAATTGAAGAAGGCCTAAAATGGGATCAGAGTCAAATTTTTTGGGCTATGGATGTTTATCTAGAAGCATAGTAATGTCCAAGTAAGCATTCTCAAGGTAGGATTCACTAGACTAATGATTAGATATATAATAGTTAGTCCTTATAAGTTCTAAGAAGTATTAAATTAACTCATGCACACAAATTTGGTCAATGAGAATGTCTAAATTGGTATTTTAATTATTCCCATCTTCTCCTCTCTTGAATATATCCATGTAATAATCATAGACTCAATTAGATATTCTAGGTTTTTAGACATATTTCTATCATTTAAAAATACTCAAAAGTATTTTTCATTAGAGTCACCATTTGTTATGCCTTGCATAACATGCCCTAATTTTCCATGAATTAGGTAACCTATCCTTTTTACCTTTTTCTATACTCTTTCTTACACTCATGATTCATTGGTATCAATACTATAAGATTCATTGGTGGTCTATCTCTATTTTCATCAAAATGAGGACTCCAAACCACCACCATTGAAAATACCATGTTTGTGCAAGTCAACTTTGTATTTCACACTTAGCATAAAAATGGATTTATGACCTCCTAATTTGCATTTGAAGCCTGGCTCTCTTAGCTTTCTCAAGTCTCTTATCTATATATAGATGTTCATATTAATATCATGACCTTAAAGATCCTAAAAATAGTCCCATTGTGACATTCAAGTCTAAATAATAAATTTTTATATATAACACTTGGCCCCAAAGTGGAGTTATGTTGCACTTCCACTCACATGTCATTCTAGCTTGATAGCTCTCCTAGCTCCCTATAGTCACTTTATGGGATTATTTTTAGTTCCATTCCTATTGATCCTCCAAAACCTATCCCATCTTCTCTTTATCACTCATGTGGACAATTTTCATGTTTTTCTCTTTGAATGAAAATGCATTGTTTAGGACACTTTTCCCACTTACAGGGTCTCCCAATCAGGTAATTCCTAGTTTACTTAGGTCTCTTGGTTTTTTCTACCATGTCTCTTTGGTCTCCATTACCTTTATACATATTAAACCTACTATATCCTCTTCATTAGTCTAGTGTGAGTAAGTTTTGTGTTTTGGTAATCTCATAGAAACAACCTTTAGGCCTTCATTTTGTACTTGCAAAATCATGCTTCTCATGTGAAAAATATTATCTTTTTCTCTGATTAGGTTTAAGGGGTTAAATTTATCAACCTATAGTACTAGCCTCATGTTTTTTCATCCATTATCACATCCATATTCCTAATCATATTCATTTGGTAATTATTAATGGGTGTTGTCTATCCCTTCATTTATCTAACTTTTTTGTTGATGTCATTCAAACTAGGGGTGATGTTCAAAGCTATCTACAGTAAGGGTTATAGTTATAGCTATTAAAAATATGGTTTGAGGAATGTTGATATTCTAAATGTTTTATCCTAATTTAAACTAATTTAAAAATACTTTATTATGCAATAAAGAAACACATGTAGAATTAAAACACTCTGTGAAAGTAATCTAATTTGGTGAAATAAACACACTTGTGTAAAGTAAACACTATGTTGAAAGTAAACACTCTATTAAAAATATAAACACATTGATATGTAATACCAAAGTTAATATTATAACTTAAATATACTTCCCTACAAGTTATAAAACTAAAATATACTTGCAATTACTAAAATGATAAACATAAATAAAATATTGTAATAAATGTTCTTGATTCTTAAGGAGAGTGTGCCCTAGATCATCTTGGGAATATTAATGAAAGTAAAACTCAGTAATTGAAAAAAATAGATATCTTCATTAAATTATCAAAATGGATTACATGAATATACCTACAAAATTGTATTATTGTATTAGAATATCATCTGAATAATGTAATAATTCTCTCTCTACTAAGACATAAAAATCCCCCTGTAAATAATGCTATAATTGTAGATCCCTAGATCTTGGTAACTAATCTGTTGTTATTAAGATAAATCTCAAAATTTTAGTGGATCTTAAAATTAGGTGATTTTTGGTTATAATAGGAAGAATCATTCATTTCAAAATCCACTTAAATATCTATAAGAATACCTTCCTAGATCTATTAGATTGATTGCCTTATTAAAGACTATTGATATATTTACAATGACTGAAATATAGAAAGCCTATTTATAAATTTCTATTTATAGTAATATCATAAACAAAAATTGACTAAAATAATATTCAAGTATGTTGACAAAAATGGAAAGTATATATTTTCAATTCTGTAAGCTTAGGAGATGGATTGGGAGAGTCCATAACAACTCTAGCAAAGTTGTATCAACTCTGGTAGAGTTTGTAGTTATATATGTGAAAGTTTGGTAGAGTCTATAGAAACATGCTTCAAGGATAATTGATGTTGAGGAAGTCTTCATCAAGGCTACTAAGTTGATATGGACTATAAAATTCTTATAGTGAATGGTGGAATCTAGTATGAAGGAGTTCATAGTTGTAGATTGGGTGAGTCCAAATCTTTTGGGTGAGTCCATAACTATAGATTGGGTGAGTCTGTAGTTACTGGGCAAGTCCATAGCCAAATCCTGAGTAGATTTGGATGAGATGAAATTGTGTCAAATGAGTTTGTATCTTGATATATGTCAAGATCCTTCATATGGATTACTTAGAATATCATCAAAAAGGTCCTTATTCTCTATACACCATATTATTATCTATATATACACAAAATTAGGATACTAAACATGCAAAGAGTTAGAATAAAGTGATAGAATTAGTAACTTATACTATAATTAAATTAATAAGATAAAACATTTATTCACTACATTAGGATTAAATACAATCCTAACATCCTTGCAATGTTTAATTTAGAGGAGAGGTAATTGAGGGAAAATGAAGAAAATTGATAGTAATAATGAGTCATATTTTTGTACTTATCATTTCCCCCATGCTTTACCTTTTATAATTCCCTTTGAAAAATAATTTTATTGTCCCTTAATAACTATTAATTACGTCCTCTAGGTTTTTTCTGAGGTCATACACATTGAATTCATCATCCCAATGATTATCTTGTGTATTGGTGAAATCGTGATAGGTTTGCACCATTTGTTTCTAGATATGAAATTGCTCATCTATTTGAGGAGCCCTTTTGGGCCATAGTGGAATAGGAATAAGGAGTGGTGGTTTAAATCTCATACCCACCCACATTTTTTTTCCTCCTAAATTGATGACATAAATAATCATGTGATTTATGGCTTGTTCTCTTTGGAGGATCCATCTTAAGTTGGTTAGAGACATGACCTCCATTCTATTTAGTGGAATTATCAATTGGTCCCAATGCCTAACAATAGATGTAAATACAAAATAAATTTTTTATATAGTGTATAAATTAAAATATACAATTTTATTATACAAAACATATAGATAATGATTTTGATTTTCTGATTTAGTAAATAGGCTGATCTAAAGTTAATCAGTAGTATTTTTGCACTGGTAAAAGTAGGTATGATGTATATCCCTATAGTTTTTATTTTATGATATACTCATCATGTCTAGATTTCCATGCTAGATAAATTTTATAAGTGGAGAAAAGGTATCTTAGATGTACTTCTCCCACATATAAATTGATCACGAGTTTATTATAATCTCCTAATATCATATTACCCAAGTAAAATTCACACAATAAATCTTTCTATTCTAGGGTGGATTCCTAAAAGATGTTCCAAATATGGGAGGATATTTAATTTTATAGGGTAGATCACATGATAATATAAGTATATACAACCTATAGAACAATTCATTTAGATAAATACTATAATAATAGTAAGGATCTCTACAAGCTAGGATATGCTCTCCTATTTGATAAGCAAGTTGTAGATTACCTTCAACTTTATAGGTCTGATTCTTTTCCTTTTATATGTCTTATTTTAATGTCTACTTTTATTTTTCGAAAGTTATATTTTTTTTCTTTATTTTTTTGAACTCAAAACACACTTTATTCTATTTATCTAAAAAATCATAATGAGTAATAATAGTTTGGCAAGCTTGATCAAGCAAAGGTCTGGAGGAAGATGAAGCTTGCTCAGAAAGATGTTTTCAGAGAATCAGTGTTTTTTTTATAAGATTTATAAATTTTATTCTTTATAAATAAGTTTTATTATTCTCATTTAGTGATATATATCTAGGAATCTATCATTTCTCATCAAATTGAGTGATTTTTCCCTCAAGCAGATCGATTTATATGATCCAAAGCCTTTTTCTTAAAATTGTCTAATCTTTAAGTTAAAGAAGAATTAATATCCTTACATTTTAATTGACTCATGAGATAATAAATATCTATGTATTTTTTTCTTATGATGGCATCAACTTTAGATAGTGTAAGAGTGAGATGTAGTTCTGGATCCTCGATAATGCTAAAATATTTTTCTTCTTTAGAGACTCTAATACCCTATCCTTTATATAGTATAGCTATGGTCTCATGAGTTGGAGAGGAAGGACAGGATGCTACCTCTTGTACTCAAATTTATTTTTTTGGTGTATTTAATTTCTCAATAGGGGATACTTTTATTGATTCATGAGTTTCTATTGTGGTTGGTTCTTTTTAGAGTGTTGGTTTGTTTGTTATTATTGGTGAAGAAAAAGGAGGTGTTTAACATAGACTATAAATTTTGAAGTTGCCTTTGTCTCCTCATCATAATATATTAGTATAAATTAATTTTCCTTATTTTAGTTTGCATCTAATAAATGGGCTCCTTTAAAGGGGTATTCTTTGTTGCTTGTGATTGTGAAGTATTAGTTGTTTTAGGTGCCTATGCTATGCTTATTGAAGGAATATATTTAGTTTCAAGGGTTAGATGAGACTATGAATCCCTAGGAATTAATTTATTTTTAGATGAAATCTAATTATAAATTTGATCAATCATAATATGGCCTATGATTTTTTCCATCTCCTTTCAATAGATGAAACCCTAATCCTAAAAGAAGAAGCCTCTATTTTTTTTTACGTTTGGGTGTTTCTATAGAAGTTTTTGGAAGAGGTGTTAAAGGCTGACTATTTATAGCTTTCTAAAATTTCTTCTAGGATGTTTTACTTTTATAAAGGAAATGATGTTTAATAATCAAGTGAATGAGATCATGGTGGCAAGTTAGAGTTGACCTATTAGTAGCCAAAACCTGAATGGCTCTATATAGGTATAATGGTAGATTAGTTTTATGTTTAATCTGTTGTTTATACTTGAGGTGAATAATTATCATCATATATTCACAACCAAAAACACTACATTGACCTTCATACATGAAGTATTTCATGACCTAAAAGGAAATAGATCTCTGGGATTCTGGTAAGGCTTCATTGTTGATTCCTTTGGATTTTAATTGGTGATCATTTATACATGTTATATATAGTTTTTCATTTCTATTAAATTGTGTAATAAACTCAAAAAAATGGGTTCTTCCTAGTAATCTCTTACCTTATTTAGATACTCCTTAGATTTCATTGATTATTCGGCTATAAACTAGAATTTTAATGTCTCAGACTATGTTGGAGTCTTCTTTTAGGTGTGTAATTAGTTTTTTAACCAAATTCTCAT
>JARHVA010008677.1:0-92500 GCA_037957365.1 Torreya grandis | reverse complement strand
GGACAATATTAAACATTTAAAAACTCCTTGTGTCTTTATGATAAATTTTTTTTATTGGTGTGAGCATCTAATGATGTCCTCTTGAGTTTGGGAGTGCATTATAGATAAGTCTTAGATGTATTTTAGGCCAAAATGACTTTCTTATTATTTCCTATAAAAAACAAAATATCTAAAAAAATTCATATCTCCCCCTTAAATTCATCCAATTCATTATAATTTTTGTTTTTCCTTATAAGTTATATTGAGACCCCATTAGGGCTTTAGGTCTAGACTAGGCCTAATAGGCTTGACTGTGTATAGTTATTCCTAACCACCTTTGAGTAGTTTATCAAAATTATAGGGTCTCATTCATGATTATTCATTTTAATACATCCATAAAAACATTTTCACAATTACAATACATCCCAACACATCCCTTCATCATCCGTTCACCCAATCCTATAGTATAGACTTCCTAGAAATGCCCTCTATCTGAGACAAAATATAGTGTAGTACCCCCATTTCCCTAATAAAAATGAATATATTAGAGGATGAAATAGGTTTTTATGACATTATATACCAATTTTTAGAGTTATATCACACTAATAGGCCCTTCAAATCTCCAAAAAACCTCTAGATAGACTCTATAGCATTGATTATGAAGGTTTATTTATATCCAAGGTTGGACTTGCTTTGTTAAACCTTTCCATACAATATTTTTTTTGTCTAATAATAAAATGAGATGGTAATAACCACTTATTATAGTTATCTCATTCACATTCATCATCCTAATCTCTTCCAACTTTCTTAACAAGTACACTCTCCACTGCCTAGACCTAGTCTATAGTCAAACTATGTGACTATAGGTGTATGTTCTCAAGCCAATGGGATTCTAGTAGGGTGTTATGAATAGTGTGTATCATGATTAGATTTTATTTTAAGCCCTTGGATTCATATTCATGCTGGAAATTATCCATATCATACCCTAAGTTAAACCATCACCCAAACAATTATGTTTAACTTACACTGTCACTCTATAGTCAATTATAGGTAACATTTTTAGACCAAAAGGGACACCAATAGGTGCTAGTCTGAGTCAAAACTATGTGCTTCAACTTGCTCTAATGATCTTTGGGTCACTAGTTTTATTTCTCACCATGTAAGGTCACTTGTCTATAGGCTGTGTTGTCAATTTCCAATGCCAACACACTATTTGTTTTAGATTGACTATAGGTTCCCATTTAGAGGCCATGAGACCTATATATGGTGATTTTATCTTAAAACTAGGTTTCACCCTTTTTTATTTTTATTAAGGATACTAGAAACAATCCTAACCAAATAGTCACTTAATTCCATTAAATCCATAGCTTCAATCCATAATATCATCATGTCATAGGTTTATATTGTTAAGGCTCTCTTTGTTTTAGACATCATTGAACACATACAATATAAGTCTACCTACATTATAAACTTGTTTTCATTATCTACTTTTGACCACACAATCTACTTTTCATGTATAGATGTCATTTTTAGGCCTAGGCTATATTATGGAAATAATTGGTTCCAACTAAAATTCAAAACACTTCACATTGGGAGGATCCAACATATGGACATGATGTTATTCAAAAAAGTTAAGGTAAAGTTTCCCTGAAGTATCCTTATAAATTAATAAGCATGGATCTCAAGTTTGCCTAAAATATGATGACTCCACTATTGATTCTATGGCATTATCTATGTTTTTAGACTTGATGAAGCTCTCAAAAAATATCAAACACCCTCCTTTAACTCTATTCATCCTCTGTTGGAATCATAGTCACACCATCATAGGTGGTAATGTATAAGATATATGTGTAACATTGTTTCTCCAAGTCAATTTATCAACTTTTTAAAGGTTCAAACTTATTGATTCAACCTTAAAACCATATCAACACTTTGAAAACCTCTATGCTTTATCCTCATGACTATACAAGGTTCTCTTTCACCTGATTATGCATGATAGTCATGAAAGAATTTGACTATGTGAGAATGTTAGACCTTAAACCTCACATATAATACTCTTGATACCTATGTTAAGCACCGAATATACTGAGAGGGGGGGGTGAATCAGTATATCATATATCTTATAAAACTTTCCCTTTATCAAATTCCACTTAATTAAACATTCAAGATATGCAATAAAAATCAAACAATAAACATCACACAAGATAGAGAGAGACACTAGATATAACATGGAAACCCAATGTGGGAAAAACCACAGAGAACAATCTCAAGTATATTCACAATAAACAACCCACAGGAGCACCATATCCCTTTGCCAAGTACCAACCTAGCTACAATTCATGAGCACCAACCCATAGGAGCTTTAAACCACTTTACTGAGCACCAACCTAGCAACTATTCATGAGCCCCAACCCACAGGAGCACCAACCCCTTTGCCAAGCACCAACCCAGTAACAATTCATGAGCACCAACCCACAAGAGCACTAACCCCTTTGTGTATACCACACACCTATCTCTCAATGTTGTTATCTCAACAAATGATAGTTTAATACAACATCTCTTTCCTATCTCTCACCTTTGTTCTTTTAAACTAGATATAACAAATACTATTCATCTCTCACAATTGCTCTTCTAAGCTAGATATTACAATATCAAATCAACCTCTCTCAACCATATTTACAAATGGCTTCTCAAGCCTTTATTTATAGCTTTCCAAATGACCTTTGTCCTTCCCCCTTTGTGACCCTTCAATCCTCATGGAAAATGGCACCAAACTTGGATGACCCTTCATATTCAAGCCTTTGAAAAGTCATGTGGTGACCCTTCATGACCAAAAACGTCCTTCCCACATTTATACTTATCTTTGGTGACTTTTTGTATTCCTCAAAGTGTCCCTTCATGAGAAATTGTGCCCTTACTCTTTTGTCTTCACTTGGTGACTCTTGGTATTCCCCAAGATGACTCTTCATGGGAAAATGTGTCCCATCCTTCTTTTGTCTTTACCCCGTGGCTCTTCAACTTCTCCATTGGCCCTTCTTTTGTCTCATATGCAACCAAAAATATATTCATTAATATTAAATAAATATTAAGTCACATTAGCCAAGGTAAACAACATTAAATTCAATGGGGCATTTATCATCAATAATGCTAGACCTTTCACATCAATGACAATATTTCCAACAATCTCCCCCTTTGTCATTGATGGCAACCTCAATCCTAAAACTGCCACATCTTGTCACCTACACATAATGTCATATAAAAACATAAAATAACTCCCCCTTACTGTAGCAATCTACACCTATTCTTTGTACCTATTTGTTGCACCTATACATGTACTTGTTATTCTCCCCCTTTGACATCAATGGCAAAGGGCATACCTAGAGCTGACACTTAGCTCCCCCTCACTTGATGCTGAACATCAATGGTAGAAAGTAATAGAAATTACTCCCAACTCCTCTCACCGATCTTTGAATGTATCCTTTGATCATGATTTTGAGAAGTGATCCAAAACTTAGAAGTTCTGGTTGATAAATATCTTAATAGCATAGAAATAACACATTAACAATGAATTCTTTGAGAAGAGATGTAGTATTACTCAAGATCATAATACAAATATATGCTTATCTCTAAGAAGAGATGTTTGTCTTCACATTCTGGGTTACCTCTTCATTTATACACAATTTGAAAGCATGGGGAGGATGTGGAAGGTCACCAATCTCGAGGGAGAATAAGTGGTTTGACTTCCAATATTTAAAACAATACAAAATTAAAGGAATTACTATTTTTAAAAACTTACTATTTTTATACTGCACTACTAAAATTGAAATTTGAGGCACTTTTGTTCAAACGGTGAGTCAATTGGAGCTACGGTGCAAAATTTATGGCTCTTAGAAGTTCCATCATCAATTGGGGTGGAACTGTCACCTGAATTGTCACCTAAATTGGTGCCAAGATCAAACAAATATATGACAATACATACACATTGTTCCCTATCCTTTGAGCATCTGCAATCAACTCATTTAAATCTTTTCTTCTAATCTCACAACCTTCTTTATGAAACTTTAATGTATATCCTTGATCACATATTTGACTAACACTTAACAAATTATGCTTAAGACCTTTTACATATAAAAAATACTTAGTCTTAGTTCTACCATAATCCAAACTCAAAGTACCTTTTCCAGCTATCTTGGCAATGGTTTTATCTCTAAATCTCACTGTACCACCATTGATCTTCTTTAGAGATATGAATTTACTTTTATCTCCTGTCATATGCCTCGAACATCCACTATCAATTAACCATGGCTGATCTTTACCTCTTACATGTAGGGCTATCTAAACCATCATATAATCTTCATGTTGTTTCTTCTACCATGAACATGTATGAACCTTCTCCCTAATAAATGGAGCTTCGAGATTCTGATCCTTCTTCTTGATGAATGGAGATTTGAAGATTTGATCCTTCTTCTTGATAAATGGAGCCTTGAAGCTCTGATCCTTCTTGACTAACTCAAACATGCTTCTACAATACCAAGCTATGTGTCTAAAGTTGTTGCACTTATAGCATACTATGGTCTCTTCATCAAAGCTTGATAGAGGAGCAAAAGAGTTGTGGCTTATGCACAACTCTACTTGACTTTCCTTCTCCTTATTTTTGAAATTGTTATCTCTTTTTCTACATTCTAATTTATTGTGACCATATCTATTACAATAAAAACAATAGCCATAAAAATAAGACCTATTTGTATATCTATGACCTGATTACCTTTTGTAGCTTTGTTCCTTCCAACCTTCTCTATTTGGAATGTCCTCTGTATTCTTCACTTCTCCCCTTTTTGTTTCCTCTTGTGTAAGAGCTTCAACGTAGCTATTTTTCTTTTCAAAACTGATCCCTATCTTATCTGAATATGCTTTTTGACTTTCCAATATCTTATTCATCATGTTAGTGCTATCTTCAAATTTTGAATCATTGACTACTTTATCAATGACTGCTTTCTTAATATCTTCTTTTAAAGAGGCAATTTCAATAACATACCTTTGACATTATTTTCTTGCTATTTCCAATTGTGTTTTGAGGTCTTCTTCATTCTTCTTGGCTTCTTCAAAGTGTGCTTGTAGATCTTCAATCATTTTCTTTGACTCTTGTTCATTTTTCTCGATTTAGCACTTTAATCTTTGATTCTTCTTCTAAACAACTTCTAACTCTTCTAAGGCAAAAATGAGCTCTCCTTCCATATTCACTTTAGCTTCCTCCTCTTCTTCTTCTTGATCGCCTTCATGTATGGCCATTAAAATAATCTCTTATTCTAAATCACTGAATCCACTATCTTCGGCTGAACTAGGATCCTTAGAATATAGGCTCTTCTTCTCGAAACCCTTCTTAGATTTTCCTTTAAATTTTTTATTGTATGTAGGCTTTTCTTCTTCTTCATCATTAACCTTATTTGGGCATCTAGCTAAAAAATGTCCAATCTTTCCACAATTAAAATATTTAAAAGGTAATTTTCCTTGATATTTACCTGTTCCTCTTTTCAACTTGTGAATGAAAAGTGATCCATTGTCATCTTCATCATCACTAGAACTATCACTTGATTATTGAATATTATATTTCTTCTTCTTTGATGTCTTGAAATCTGCTTCTCTCTTTGAGGGTTTATCTTGTTCTATCTACATCTCATATGTCGTGAGAATACCATGAAGCTTATCCATCTTTAGTTTGGCTAAATTCTTCATCTCCTCGATTGCCAAAACCTTTGCATCATATCTCATTGGTAGAGATCTCAAAACCTTTTACACCACCGTTAACTCATCCAACATTTCTCCAAGACCTTGAATCTAATTTATGATTTGGTCAACTCGCAAAAGATAACTTGCTATATCTTCTTCTTCTTCCATCTTCAAACTTTCAAACTGCCTTCTAAAAGTTTGTAGCTTAGCTTGCTGAACCTTTCCATCACCTTCGTAAATATTCTCAAGTTTTACCCAAGTTTCATGAGTATATTTACATTGCATAACTTTAACAAATTTAGATTCGCATAAACCACATAAAATAGCATTTAAATCTTTAGCATTACATTCACTTGCCTTCTTTTCTACTGGAGTAATTGTAAATGTCTATGGCTCTTCATATTCCTCCACTACTACTTTCCATATGTCGAATCTAAGGGACATCAAATAAACCTTCATTCTCATGCTCCAAAAATCATAATTTGTTCCATCAAACAAAGGTGCCTTATTTGTAGAAAATCCTTCCTGTGACCCAACCATCGTGCTTTCCCGATCTACCTTCAATCTATAAAAATTTTCAAAAAGGAACCTGCTCTGATAGCAATTGTTAAGCATGGAATATATTGAGAGGGGGGGTGAATAAGTATATCATATATCTTATAAAAATTTCCCTTTATCAAATCCCACTTAATCAAACATTCAAGATGTGCAATAAAACTCAAACAATAAACATCACACAAGATAGAGAGAGACACTAGATATAACATGGAAACCCAATGTGGGAAAAACTACAGAGAACAATCTCAAGTATATTCATGAGAAACAACCCACAGGAACACCATACCCCTTTGCCAAGTACCAACCCAGCTATAATTCATGAGCACCAACCCATATGAGCTTCAAACCCCTTTGTCAAGCACCAACCCAACAACTATTCATGAGCACCAACCCCTTTGCCGAGCACCAACTTAGCAACTATTCGTGAGCACCAACCCATAGGAGCACCAACCCATTTGTGTATACCACACACCTATCTCTCAATGTTGTTATCTCAACAAATGATAGTTTAATACAACATATCTTTCCTCTCTCTTACTTTTGCTCTTTTAAACTAGATATAACAAATACTATTGATCTCTCAAAATTGCTCTTCTAAGTTAGATATTACAATATCAAATCAACCTCTCTCAACCATATTTACAAATAGCTTCTCAAGCCTTTATTTATAGCTTTCCAAATGACCTTTGGCCTTCCCCCTTTGTGACCCTTCAATCCTCATGGAAAATGGCACCAAACTTGGATGACCCTTCATATTAAAGCCTTTTAAAAGTCATGCGGTGACCCTTCATGACCAAAAACGTCCTTCCCACTTTTGTCCTTATCTTTGGTGACTTTTCATATTCCTCAAAGTGTCCCTTCATGAGAAATTGTGCCCTTACTTTTTTGTCTTCACTTGGTGACTCTTGGTATTCCCCAAGATGACTCTTCATGGGAAAATGCATCCCATCTTTCTTTTGTCTTTACCCTGTGGCTCTTTAAATTCTCCATGGGCCCTTCTTTTGTCTCATATGCAACCAAAAATATATTCATTAATATTAAATAAATATTAACTCACATTAGCCAAGACAAACAACATTAAATGCAATGGGGCCTTTATCATCAATAATGCTAGAACTTTGACATCAATGACAATATTTCCAACAACCTAAATCCTTTAAAGGGAATTTAACCATCATGAAATATGAAATTTTAAACATTATATCCCCATTTATTTTGAATTCACTTGCATGAGAATTACCCTGCAATAGGTGAAACCTAGTCTACAACCTCAATGGCATTCTCAACTAAAAAATTAAGATGTTTTTCCCATAAACTTACCTCGACAAATGAAATCAAGGATGTAAACCATGAGATGATAAATATGCACTCTCCAACACCATTTACTATACTTGGTTTGTATAGACTAACTCAATCAGAGAGGAAACCATGAGGTGATGGGGATGAGTATGCATAAATGAGTGGTAAACCTCTTTTGAAATGGTTCATATATCTTGGTACGCAAATTATATAACTCTTTCCATGAACTTGGATTGGTGAAAGATTAATTACATCCCTTAAGATCATTTGAATTGATTCTTCTCCTATTGACTATACTATTAGAAAATTGACTAAGTATTTTTGTATGGTAATTAGAGTGATGAGAGAATGGAATGGTTTTATGCCATTTTTAGTTGTTTCGAATCTGACCAAGTGTGTAAATGAGTTCAAGGGAGCTAAAGAAACACTTTAGAATCCTACCACATGTGCCACACTCCTACATAAACTATACAACTTCCCAAACTTCCTCTTTTTTCAACTATTTTCTTGATCTAACGTAGAAACCTACATTTGATTAATTATGAAATAGTATCTATAGCTTCTAATGACACATGGTACATTTAATGACATCTTTATACACTTGTCTACTATGGAAATGTTGACCATTTTGATGATAAGTCAAGTTAAAATGGGTCAACCCCCTATAGTCAAGACTTGATAAGGGGGTATAATATAGTTTCATATGGTACATTGTGGTATATTTGATGTCATTTAATGCCATTCTAACCTTGGTGGTGATCTATTTTAGTCTTATGTCATTTGGAGTCATCTAGGGGGTTAGACCATCATGGTGTGTCATACAGAAATGAACAAGGTAGTTCGGTTATATATTTTACAATTGTTCTTAGAAAACCTTTCAAGATAAAAAAGACTACATGGACATCATGATTTTGGTGCCAAGATCATCCTCTAAATTTTTTTTGTCTTGATGAGCTTGGTATCTCAAGCTATCAACATTTAAAATTGAACTTGTAGAGATAGATGTGCATGGGGATGTCAAGTTTAGGCTTCAAGAACTAATCATTTAAGTTCAAAATATATAAAGGATCTTGATCTGAAATGGAAAGATATCAACTGGAAAAATGACAATCAATCAAGCTAATATCAATGGCACATAGGTGATTATTAGGGTCAAAAAGTCAATAAGTAACCAGATCAAGGATTAATGGTATGCATTGAGTCATGTAGATAAGATAAATGATTTGTATTTAAAGACTAGGACCTAGATCCAATGAAGCATGTCAAATCATTCATATAAGATCTAATGATTCACTTTGAGTCAAAGGTCAAGGATCCCAAATCAAATACAAGACTACCAAGTGGCACGAGAGTGTTAACCAGATAGGATGACAATAGGATCCATAAAAGGCACACAATACTACCAAATGTCATAATCTTGGATTCTTAGGTCACATATCAATAGCCAACAACAAAATTTGAATTTGATAAACTCTATAGGAGATTCACAGAGAAAATTCAATCAGATTATAGATGGATAAGATGAGTCTATGTGTCCAAATAATAAAAGACATTTTAAATGGAATGAGTAATGTGGAAAGGGAATTCCACATAAGAAACCATGTAGGATCAAAGGATTATATACAAAACAATTACCTTAGAATCATATGCCACCATTAAATCTCAGTCAAAATCTAAGATGAATAATGATTGCCAAACTAAAGAATGAAGTCCAGGAGATAAATGAATGACTAAATATTGTAAATATAGGGGTTTAGAGGATAACTAGCGTTTAGGAAAACATATTATAATTATCATATCATGTTTCAATATCCATCAGATAGTACATATGTGTTAACTCTCCTAATTTAGTTTCAAACACTTGAGATATGACCCATGATGAAAATAGTTTCTTTAATAATCAAGGAGATCCCTATGCCACATTTCATGAAGTTTCATGATTTGGAGGATCATTTTTCCTATCAAAATATGCATTATTTTTTTCTCACTTCATTCTATAGGAATCTAATTGGTTTTCATTCCTTGACATGTGCATAGTGACCTTTAGACCTCTTTATTCTACTCCTCTAGTTCTATCAGTAGCTACCTTTTTGCCCTTTGTAATCTAATACCACACCATGTATGGTGAATCCCTACTAGAATGACATGGTATTTTGCCTTTAAATATTAATCCAAGTCCATTTTTTATTTCTTTAATAATTATCTAAGTGTTCAAGTGATGTATGGTGTTGTAAAGTGATAATTATCTATCCTTTCATGTTTGTAAAATATTTAATATTATAATAGGTCATATAGAGTATAATCAAGTGTTTTAGGATCATTTCAAGAGTATTATTTTATTTAGAGTGTGCAATCTACCCTCTGGTTCATTGCCTTGTGTTGCTTCATACATCTTACCTCTATATTGAAACACTCATGTTAAAATCCTTTAAGACCTTTAAACTAGTTTATATATCTTGTTTCATTGTGATAGGAGTATGATGATCACATGTAAATAATATTAGTGTATAACCCCATTATGTTAAGTTTGTTTCATGCAATTTTCTAACTCTTTTCCCCATAATCAATCATTAGATAGGTGATAAGCACTTCAAGATACATGTAGGGAGCTAGCCCTTAAACCTAGATGCTCAATTCCACTATAGGTACACCCAAATACTTATAAGTATTCCCATGTAGCCCAAATATATAAGAGACTTTAACATGCTCTTCTAAGGTACAAGACTTGGTGATAATAGTACTGACACACTTGGTGGGACCCATTATCTTCAAGATAACTTGTTTAGGTGAATGTTCATCTTGACAACATCCACTATAAATTGGTGTGTTACTCAAAATTTGGTGATTCCATCAAGGTAAATCTATTTCAAGACCATTTTTTTATCATAAACTTGCTCTTATAATTCATTCTATAGGAATGTAATTTGTTTTCATTCCTTGACATGTGGCATAGTGACCTTTAGACCTCTTTCTTCTACTCCTCTAGTTCTATCAGTAGCTACCTTTTTGCCCTTTGTAATCTAATACCACACCATGTATGGTGAATGCCTACTAGAATGACATGGTATTTTGCCTTTAAATATTAATCCAAGTCCATTTTTTATTTCTTGAATAATTATCTAAGTGTTCAAGTGATGTATGGTGATGTAAAGTGATAATTATCTATCCTTTCATCCCTTATCCTTTCATGTTTGTAAAATATTTCCTATTATAATAGGTCATATAGAGTATAATCAAGTGTGTTAAGATCATTTCAAGAGTATTATTTTCTTTAGAGTGTGCAATCTACCATTTGGTTCATTGCCTTGTGTTGCTTCATACATCTTACCTCTATATTGAAACACTCATGTTAAAATCCTTTAAGACCTTTAAACTATTTTATATATCTTGTTTCATTGTGATAGGAGTATGATGATCACATGTAAATAATATTACTGTATAACCCCATTATGTTAGGTTTGTTTCATGCAATTTTCTAACTCTTTTCCCCATTATCAATCATTAGATAGGTGATAAGCACTTCAAGATACATTTAGGGAGCTAGCCCTTAAACCTAGCCCTTAAACCTAGATGCTCACTTCCACTATAGGTACACCCAAATACTTATAAGTATTACCATGTAGCCCAAATATATAAGAGACTTGAACATGCTCTTCTAAGGTACAAGACTTGGTGATAATAGTACTGACACACTTGGTGGGACCCATTATCTTCAAGATAACTTGTTTAGGTGAATGTTTGTCTTGACAACATCCACTATAAATTGGTGTGTTACTCAAAATTTGGTGATTCCATCAAGGTAAATCTATTTCAAGACCATTTTTTTATCATAAACTTGCTCTTATAATTCATGGTTCTTATTAGGTCACCATTTAGTAGAGTGTTTAACCCCATTAATCCACCTATTCAACCTAAACTTCCTCTCAAAGTTAAATATCCTCATCCTAACATACCATTTGAAGACCAATATAATTTTGATAACCAAAAAATCCAAGAGAGTGAAGAGATTAAATAAATTTATGATCTTGAAGAAGATGTGACTAGACCTCATAATTTCCCTTCCTTCAATACTAAAAATCTAATTCACCTTCAAGCATGTGATTCCATTCCTCCTAATGCCATAAAAGGTGTGCCCATATTCAATGGTAAGTGTCATGTTACACCTAATGAACACATTAGGGATGTATCCAACTTTTATATCTTCCACAATGTCTCTCAAGAGAACATTTCCATTAGACTCTTTGACATGTCTTTTAGAGGGAAATATCTTGATTGGTATAAGACTCTATAAGGTGGATATATCACATCATGGGATGATTTTGGATTTTTGTTGAGCTTAAGATTAAAAAATAAAAATGACCATTAATCTCTCATACATCAACTCAATTTGATCAAAAGAGGATCCAAAGAAATAATGCATGACTTCAATGTGAGGTTTCAAAAGACTTGGCATATATTGCCTCCTCCCATGAGGCCACCTACTAGTTTTATGTTCCTTATCTATTTGAGAGCCATTGGTACTAAAATTGATATCATGCTTAAATATATGGGTGGTTCCACTCTTCCTGAAGCATATGACATTTCTATCAAAGTTGAGAATGCTCTCATCTAAGATAGAAGGTTACCTCATAATTTATCTATACCTCCATTATCTCATAATTATTATAATACAATAGATGTGGCCCAAATTCCTAATGGAAATATAAATCCTAAGGATTATCCCAAGAAGGTAGATAATGTCATGGATAAAGATACAAAAATTCAAATTTTAAGATCTTAGCTTATTATGTTGTGGAGCCTATTTCCTAATTATAATGCATTATGGATAGACATCTGAGTCCTCTAGATAAATTTTTACATGGAGTATAACAATAGGTGAACATCGATATACAAATATAGGCAAACACTGTGATACAATTGCAAGTGAATGTTGGGATGTAGTTACAAGCAAACATTAGGATGCAGTTATGGGTGAATGCCAACATGATGATGTAATTAGGATTTTATGCAATGTGAGCATCAACATGTTGTAGACAAGCATTGATATGTAATGGGGATAATACTATATTATTTGTATGAGCATCATAACTATGATGTGTTAACATGATGTATTATTGATTGGTGTATATATATATATACCAATCAATAATACATCATGTTAACACATCATAGTTATGATGCTCACACAAATAATGATGTGTTAACATGATTTATTATTGATTGGTATGTGTGTGTGTGTGTGTGTGTGTTTGTGTGGTTTTACATTAGAATACTGTAGATTTTTCATAATTTTGAGATCTGAGTTGTGAAAAATGAGAATACAATGTGTGAATTCAGAAGGGTTTGTATAGTGAAGATCCAAATAATTTTTGTGGATTTTAATTGTGAGAAGATTTATTTGAGAGTGTATTGTTCTCTTGTGGCTTATAATAAAATATGAGAAAGTGTTTCTTGGTAGATGTAGCTCATATTAGGTGAACCATGTTAAATCTAGTCTTCTTATTGTGCATGTTTATTTTCTATTGTTTATGCATATCTATTTATATATCTTGTTATTGAGATTGTGTGGAATAGTTATACATTCATTTACAATTTATTCCTAACAACTGGTATCAGAGCTTTAAGTTGTATTTGCTGAAGTGTTGAATCGTAGGAAGGGTTATTAGTTCAAGTGGGAGATATGGTTGTTGATAATAGATCAAAGGTTGAAAAGTTTAATAGATATAACTATGGTCTATGGAAGATGCAGATGAAGGATTAACTCTACTAGAAGGACCTCTATGCTCCACTATGAGGAAAAGTGAAGCAACTAGTGGGTATGTCAGATGAAGCTTGGGATCTGCTTGATAGAAAAGCAGCTGAGAGGCTATTAAAATGTAAATTTTGAGTTTTAAATGATTTTAAACAAATAATTTGTAATATGGGGTCTTCCAAAGGTTTTATCATCTATTTTAATAATTAAATATAAAATATCAAACATAATATGTTCAATAAATGCAAGTTTTCAAGGTTTTAGACACTTTTCTATGACTGTGTGATAGTTTGACTAAGTTTTAGGGTTTTAATAGGGATTTAAATTCTTTTAATATAATTTAATGCTCAAATAATTTCTATCCTAAACTATAACACCTTCCAATAATAATAATTATATGATGTTTTCCCTCTTTCAATTACCTTATAGCCATAGCTATGCAGACATTTGTATAGAGAAACTTAGAAAAATATGTAAGTTTATATTGTCTAACATTTTATATGGAAATTTAAGCATATAAAAGGGTTTATAATCAATATTTATAATTCTTCACTAACCTCTAACATTGACTAGAGTCTCTCTAATTCACTTTTTACTTTCCAAATAGATGGAGATTTCTCAACTTAAACTGAAACAGAGTCTTCTAATTGTGCACACAAAAATATCATAATTTGAATAATGTAAATTCTTCCCTTGAAGTTAAGTAACCTAAATATATGTCATTAAACATAATTAATAACCATATGTGAATATGAATGATCTATATATCAATAAAATGTGTCAATTAAGTCTTAACAACTTCTAACCTGCTTATCCATTGACAAAGTAACTTTCGACCCTCATTTATGCTATACATATTAGTTTTTAACCTCACACAGATTATATTCATGTCATGAAAATTATTATTTATGCTTGAGACTTAGATAATATTTAAATTTATGAAACAATTTCACTTTATTCATGTATTGATCAAAAATCTTACAGTACATTCATTCTCATAGTAAGGATAGAGTTCTTGATTTTACTCTTGTCTTCATCTTCTTGCAAATTCTACCTCTCCAAGGAATTACGACTTCCTCTCCACCTTCTAATGACTCTAATTTTTTATATTTGTCTTTTCAATCATTCCTATATTCATGTATAACTTCCCTCTCTTGATAACTACGTCCAAGAAACTAATTTTAATGTAGAAGGTCATGTTTTACAATATGTTTTTAATTCTTGATTTATTTTTCCTTCCATTAAATCATAATGAATAATTATTACTCTATTCACCTAAAAATAACCCCTTATGTCTCATAATAACTTTTAAAACATTATTTAACCATTGAATCTGCATAGAATATCCACAACTAGCCTAACACACATTCATAAATTCAAATATTTAAAAGTGGCTTTTTGGTGGGAAACCAAAATAAGACTTAAACACACATAACAAAAGGACTTAAACCATTAAAAAATTTCCTATTAGTGGGTGCTTAGTAAATCCTAGTCAAGTGGATGCTTGGCTAGTTGGGGTTGGTGCTCTAAGTAGAGTTGGTGCTTCACTAAATTTGGTTTTTATCTTATAGGACTATATTCTATTTGAAGAGACTAGTTGATTCAACTTATTTAGGAATATTGGAGTCTTATTCATAATTTAGTTAAGGATCTAGAATAAATAAATTAGTGAATAATGTTTTAATAATTATAGTACTAATTTTTATAATTTACTATGCCTTTTAAACATTTCTAAAAATAGCAATAAATAAGGAGAAATGCAACTTAGCTTAAAACTAGATTGAGATGGCTAAGATAGAGGCTAAAACTGGCTATGTAATACTAGGATAGTGTCATGGATCTAGATCTAGATTTCATTTAGTGAAAGGATAAGAGCACTAAAAATAAGACACTTCGAGGTTGGGTGTTATATTTGAGGTCCTATCATTGTTGTCTGAACTAGTCATAGAGATTAATATATCATAGGAGAAGACCATGGAAGGTCTTATGAATATGTTAGGGAAGTTATATGAGAAACACTTTGATTCTAATAAAATATTTTTAATGAAAAATTTATTTAATATGAAAATGTTAGAAAATGGTTCAATTATTGATCATCTGAATAAATTTAACATGGTTGTGAGTATGTTGAATTTTGTAAAAAATGAATTTGGTGATGAAGTTAGGGCACTAATAATTTTGTGTTCCTTACTAGAGAGTTGAAATGACCTAGTAATGGTTGTGAGTAACTCGAACTCTAATAATGCTAAGTTGAAATTCCTTGGTAATGGTTGTGAGTAAGTCGATCTCTAATAATTCTAAGTTGAATTTTGAAGATGTCATAAGAGTAATCTTTAGTAAGAAAATGTGATAGAAAAGCTCTGGGGAGATTTCTACTTCAAGTGATGCTTTGGTAGTGGAGAGTAGAGTGAGACAAAAGTCTAGAGGAAAATGGAAGCATGGGTCTAATGCTCAAGGAAGGTCAAAATCAAGGATTAGGATGGTATGCTATAACTATGGAAAGCTAAGACATGCAAAGAAGGATTTTTGGTCTCTTTAGAACAAGAAAAAAATTAGGAAGACATCAAAGAGGTGAATGTGGCAATAGGTAATGTTTTTCTAGATGAATTAATTCTCTCCATTGACAATATTGTTGAGTCTTGAGTTTTAGATCTAGGGACTTCTTTTCATGCTACACCACATAGGCATTATTTTATTGATTATGTTCAAGGGGATATTGGACATATTTATCTTGGTGATGATGAACCTTACAACATATTATGAAAATGAAGTGTTTAGATCAAGATGTAGAATGAGAAAACTTGGATATTGAAGGATGTTAGTCATGTGCCCAAATTGAGATGGAATTTGGTATCCATAGGGCAATTGGGTAGTGAAGGTTGCATGGTGACTTTTACAGTAGATTCTTGGAAGGTGAATAAGGGTATTATTGTGGTAGCAAGAGGTAATAAGTTTGGTACCTTGTATTTATCAAGTAGTGTTGACTATTGTAATTTAGTATAGATGCAGATACAACTTTATGGCACAATAGGATCAGTCACATGAGCCAAAAGGGCATACAAATTTTGAAGGATAGATTTCCTAGATTGAAAGGGTATGATTTAGATTTATATTAAGACTATATGTATGGAAAATAAAAAAGGGTAAGGTTTCTCGAGTTTGGACCTATGATGAAGGAAAAAAAGTTGGAGTTAGTTTATTTAGATGTATGGGGGCCAACATAGGTATCTTTTATTGTTATGTCATCTTTTTATGTCATTTTTATTGATGATGTAACTAGGAAAGTTTGGGTGTATGGCATTAAGAGAAAATATGATGTCTTTGATACATTTAAGATATGGAAAGCCTTGGTTGAGAATGAAATAGGTCTCAAGTTAAAATGTATCAGGTCAGATAATGGTGGGGAATATTGCAATAATGAATTTGTTGATTATTTTTCAAGGAATATAATTCATAGATAGAGGATGGTTCTAAGAACTCTATAATAGAATGGAGTGTCAAAATGAATGAATAAGACTATCATGGAGCATGATAGGAGCATGATGTTTTATGTAAGACTACCCCTTTAGTTTTGGGAAGAAATAGTAAACACAACTATATATCTAATCAATAGAGTACCTTCATCTTCTTTGGATAGAGGCATACCTAAGGAAGCTTGGTCTCATAAGAAGGTTGATTATTCCTTTCTTAAAGTATTTGGCTGTGAATATTTTTTTTAATATTGATAAAGATGATAGGAAAAAGTTAGAGGCTAAGTCTAAAAAATACACCTTTGTTGGTTATGGTGAGGATGGCTTTGGCTTTCAGATTTGGAGTCTTAAGGACAAGAAAATATTTTGATCGAGGGATGTTGTCTTTAATGCAAAATGCATGTATAAACAATGGTTTTAGGATTAGATAGATAATTATAGAAAAGAGTATATAGTATTAAAGGACATTATAGATGATAAAGTATTCAAGAAAATAGTTCAGGTACCTACTCCACAAGAACCCCAAAATCCTATGGTGAGAATGTCTTCTAGGGTAAGTAGAGAACCTAAACTTTTTTTTCCATCTCTTTATTATTTGTTACTCATTGACAATGGAGAGATAGATTAATTTTAAGAAGAAATTTGGGTAGATGTCAGGAAGAAGTGGGAGCAAAAAATAGATGAAGAGAATCAATCTCTCATGAAAAATTAGACTTGGGATTTGGTAAACCCACCTAAAGGTAAGAGAGCATTGTAAAACAAATGGGTGTACATAATTAAAGAGGATGATAGAGTCAAGAAAAGTTACAAGGCCTAGTTGGTGGTAAAGGGGTTTACATAGAAAAAGAGAATTGATTTTGATGATTTTTTTCCCTAGTGGTAAAGATGACTTCTATTAGGACTATTCTTGGGATAGTGGTAGTGGAAGACTTACACTTAGAGAAGTTGGATGTGAAGACTGTGTTCCTTCATGGTGATTTGGAAGAGGAATTATATATGGATAAACCATAAAGATATCAGGTCATAGGGAAGAATAACATGTGCAAATTAAAGAAGAGATTGTATGGCCTGAAACAAGCTCCACAATAGTGGTACAAGAAATTTGATAGTTTTATGTTGGAGCAGAGATACTCTAGGTTATCATTTAGACCATTACATATATATAGATAAGTTTGATGATGGTGAATACATTATCCTATGTTTGTATGTGGATGACATGTTGGTTGAAAGTAATAATAATAGTACTCAAGGTGTTTCTATCGCTAATTCGCTTTTTCAGGTTTAAGAGAGAGAGAAGAAACTAAAGAGATAAATGGACAAGGCATGTGAAGTACCTGGATAAAGATCGCGCACCATAATCTAGATGTTTGTGAGCACCCCTCTTTGGCTGTGGAGGAATGACACCTGCAAAGAAAAGGAACTTGGACAAGAAAATGTTAGATGGATAGGCGGTGGGTTGCCAAGCGAAAGCCTGTTCCCAGAAGTATGAGAACTTCTTTAAGGGAGGTCAACCCACTAGTTTGATAAGAGATAAGTGACTGATAAATGACAGAATGCTAAAATAGACTGAAATGATAGCAAACTAAAAGAGAAAAGAAAGCAAAGGCTTACCTGAAAGAAGCTGTCGGCCTGGTTGCAGTCGCCGGCGTCGGTGGTCTCACCGGCGTCGGTTGTCGGGTCTATCGACGTCGGTTAGTCTGCCGACGTCGGTGGGGGTAATGACTGGCGTCGGTCGGGGCAATGGCCTCTAGACGGGTCTGGTCAGGTTCCTGGTTAGGGCTTGGTTTGTGGATGGTCCAGGGTTGGTCTGTGGTCTGTTTAAGGATGGTCTGTGGACGGGTTTGAGTCTGATTTGAGGTAGTCAGGGGGTCTGTGCAGAGATACAGGGGAGTCAAATGGACAGAAAGGGACAGAGAGATAGAGGAAGCCAATCAGGGAGATAGGAATCCAGGTCAGGGTGACAGTCAGAACTAAGGGAAAGAAGCGCTAAATCTAGTTTAGAAATGACTAGAAAGCATAAGGAAAACAAACAGAGTACAACATACCTGTGCCCTGCTGAAGAAGGTGTTGATCTTGTTGCCGCTTGTTGAAGACCTGTTGCTGATGAAGAATCCCTATTGTTCACTCGCAGAAGCTTGCTGTGTACCTGAGGGAGAGAGTCAGATTGATTGGTAGAGAGATCAAGTGAAAGGACGGATACAAGGGTCTGATGCAAAGATTCAAGAGTCGGGATGCCAGAGAAGAGACGCAGGGAGTGAAGAAGAGCCAAGAGAGAGGAGATAACGGTGAAGAAGCCGTTATAAAAGGTGCCGACGCCGGAAATATCACCGACGTCGGCCGAAGGCTGACCGACGTCGGCGGCTAAAAGGCCAGAAAAAGGCTAAAAATAGCCTTCTATCCATTTTCCAGCCGCCAGGTCAAATGAATGCGAGGATGAAACGGTCGACGAAGGTTAAATGGGCGAGTGAAGAGATTGGAATGGGAGTCTAAGGCATTAAATGGCCATGTGGGGAATGAAGGGGATCTAAGGAGGGTATCCTAGGGTGGCAAGGTGGCAAGGAGAGGGAAAAATGGACTTATTAATTAAAAATAGATGATTATTTTCAATTAATAAGACCTAGGTAGGTTAAGGATAGTCGAAGTGGCAAGGGACCAAGGGGAGAGAGGAAGACCAAGGGTTAGACACTTTTTAGGTGTCTACACAAGGAACAACTTAGTAATTCCTTTGCTATGAAGGATTTGGGATTAAGGAAACAAATCTTTGGTATGAGAACAACTCGAGATAGGAAGGAATGAAAGATGAATTTATCCTAGGAAGAGTACATTAAAAAGGTCTTGGATAGGTTTAGTATGTAAGATTCTAAACCATTTGAAACTCTTTTGGTAGGCCATTTCATGTTATCAAAGGAGCAATATCCCAAGTTAGAGGAGGAGAGAATCTAGATGTCACATGTGCCTTACTCATCAGTAATTGCTATCTTGATGTATGCCTAGTGTACATTAGGCTAGACATTTCCTATGAAGTGGGAGTAGTAAGTAGGTACATGAGTGATCTAGGTAGATAACATTAGAAGGCAATGAAATGGATCCTTTAGTATTTAAGAGGGACCATGGGGATAGTTTTAAGCTATGGTGGATTGGACACCACTTTGCATGGTTATGTATATTTATACATGGTTTTAGATTTAGAAAATAGGAGGAATACATTAGGATATATATTTACTATAGGTTAAATATCGATGAGCTAAATATCATGACTACAAAAACTTGTGGCTTTGTCAACTACAAAGTCTAAGTATATTGATACTACAGAGGCTGACAAAGAAATGATGTGGTTATAACAATTTTTTGAAGATTTAGGGAATAAGTAGGAGGAAGGGAAGATATACAATGATAGTTAGAGTGTTATACATCTAGCAAAGAAATATACTTTCCACTCTAAGATGAATCATATATAGTGAGGTACTATTTCATCAAGATAGTTATGGAGGAAGAGAAGTTGAAGTTGGAGAAGATTCATACAATTAAAAATCCTACATACATGATGACCAAGGTGGTCACAAGGGAGAAACTAAAGTTATTATTAGTTTTAGTTAGCCTTCATAGATGATAGTGAAGGGTTGAGAAACCTGCTTAGATTAAATCATTGTGAATGCCAATAAATAAAAAGAGAAGTTACAGGATGATGTTGTGTAATTCAACTAAGTAGCTTTAGGATAGGCTCAAATAATAATAGGCCAAGAATTTCTAAAAGATGAGTAGTAGTAGAAATGAGTGGGATAGACATAATTTTAAATGAATGATGGACAAGGGAAACCATATAGAACTTATACAGGTCTAAGGCCCACATAAGGAGAAGTAAAAGAGGAATCTTCACATAGAAATTTTGAGTCTAACAGGTCTTGATGGATGTATGTCTAAGCTCTAACACTATGATGCACCACTTTTACTCTTCTATTCATGCATATAAGATAAAAACTAATGATATTTATAACTTCATTGACCTAACTTACCCTACCTTATTTATCATAATAATTCACTCTAGATGCTTCAAAACTATCCTTCATAAATCAAATAGATAGTTCTACTACGTTCCAAACCTCCATCATATAGAAGGCAACCAAGATCAAGCAAGAGAACACCTATTTGCACAAAGAAAATTTTGAGTTGTAAACATTTTTAAAAATATTTAAATATGATCGATGATACCCACTTGACATTGGAAAAATATATTCTCAGTGACCAAGTCATGTTGGAATAAAATTAGTTTATTATTCTTATTACTAGGTTAACACAAGATTTGGCCATAGTGAAATAATTATTTGAAATTAAATATCAAGTGTATAAAATATATAGTAAAGATGAGGAAATATTTTATTTTTTAAAGGAGTATGATGAGGTCCTAAATTTATCTATGCTTTAATCTAGGAAACCTTCAAGGAATATGCTTGAATGGAAAAACTATTTCCAATATGTATGGAAGGACATCATGTGGGATATAGCCAAATAATAAAATTTAAATGTAATCATGTAGATCTAAGAATCAATTATTTAAATAGATTATGATATGTAGGTGTCACTCACATTGAGATATTATGTAATGATAAAAATAGACACTTGGGAGCTGAATATGCTATAGAGTAGATTTTTGGTAGTGTTAATTAAACAATATGGTGATAAAATTTAACATTTCATGCATGGTATACAAAAAATATTTTCCTAATAATGACCAATCATTTTATCCATGGGTGATGGTGATGTCTAAAGCATCATGTATATTAAATATCTCCTTCACAAATTATTTAACATGGTTAGGGATGTCATGTAAGATTGGATAATTTACATGAAATGATATGAATAATCTTGATAGATTGGTCCAATAAATCATCAATGAACCAAAAAATATCCCACCTACTTATCTCATAAAGATTATCTATGTAAATAAAGCTCCTCAGAGAATGTAACCTACTATATAACAACAACCTATATCAATAACAACTTATACACCATTATTTACAACTTCATTAGAAGATACATAGTCTTCACATTCCACTCCTCCTATAGCCTCAAAGTTTATATCTCCTCCACCATGGAAAGGTATTGCATAATTTACATTTTTATAAATTTTTGTTTTAAAAAAAAAATTATGTTATAAAGCTTTTAGATTAGGTTTAGGAAGATTGAAACCATGTAAATAGTGGCCTCCTAATTATTTTAACATACAAACCCCACTAAGGGTGGTAGATTAGTAAAATACTTAGTTTAAAACCTAAAGGGTGTCCAAGTAATACACAAGAATTTAAAAATGGTAAACAATAATTTGAGTAAAACTATGACCATTACTTCTTGATGGTTAGATCAAAAGCTTGAGGAAACTCTAAGGAGCTTAAGTCATATCAACATATTTGTCTTTAGATGAGATATTTTTTTAATTTCATGAAAGTGTTATTAGTAAGGTGAGAAATATAATTTGAAAATATTTTCTTGGTTTAACTAGGTGATAAGTGTACACCGTAGTAACTTTTTTATAAAATATACTCTCATTTAGGTTCATGAAATACATGTAGTTTTGAATGCATACATCAAATAATTCAATGCATGAAATGAAATGTAAAGAAGACAAAGAACAATAATCTTTTCCTAACTTATATAAATCCTATTTTTTTAAATTAAGGTTAATTATAATTATAGAGGATTCTAATAAATAATTTCAATATGTATACTTTTATAAAACATATCCTAATTTTTATAAAACCATCTTGATTTGAGTATGTCTTCCTTGTGAATAAAATTTTTCTCACATAATTTTTAACTTTTAGTTTAAAAATTCCAAGAATTATAATAAGTGAATATACATTGCTATTTATTAAAAATAATGTTTTGTGTATGAAATTTATCTAATTATATTTGATTATGTCTATAATTTACTATAACAATTCAGATTCCCATCACAACATTCAAAGACTACAACATAAAGCATGTCCGAATGGTAATTTCTAGGGACCACTGCTACTAAGCCACCATGTATTTATGACAAGTTATTTTATATAAGTAAGATCATATTAAAGTATAAACACACACTCATAATATCCCTCAAATGGTTATATAAATATGTAGGTATCCTTATTAAGAGGACTCCAAAGACTAGTGTACCTCTTCGATTTGAATTTTCATATTTAGATTCAAAGACCATATGAAATAATAGACCTCCAACATAAGACCATACCTATAAATCCTCTAAATACTTCTTAGGAGTATAAATTTGAGAAAAATCAAAGTATATGAGTATGTTATATCATCAAAGAATAAAATATGACCCCTATAAATATGGTTCCAATACCCAAAACTAAGCTTAAACTCTAAGTTTATGGTATTAGCTAGGTTGATGCATTAAAATATGTCAAATAACATAGTATTGTAGCATCCAAGATTATATATTAAAAATTAAATAATATTGACTTAGAATTTTATCATCTAGGATGATATAGTACATAGAAGACAATTATGGAGTAGACTACATTGGTTAGGCTAAAAATTGTAAAGGGAAGACAACTATGGAGTAGATTGTATCAACATACTTGATATAAAAGGATATAGGGCAGCTATAAAATATGAATGTAAAGTACATGGAGATGTAATATGTAAGGAGTTTCAAAGGAGGTCAAGATGATATTAATTAAGGCATGGAATAATAGTATGTAAACATATCTCTTAAAGTACCATGAGCTGATATCATCCCATTTATCACTTGTGCCATAGTATATATATTTCTATGTATACATTCAGATAAAAATGACTGGGTATATTTATGTATAATCACATATATATTTAGATATATATAACTTATATTAAGTGATTATACACACACACACACACACACACACACACACACACACACACACACACACACACACACACACACACACACACACACACACACACACACACACACACACACACACACACACACACACACACACACACACACACACACACACACACACACACACACACACACACACACACAAGTATATGACTGTTAAACCATAAATATGCAACTCTGTGTGTGTGTGTGTGTGTGTGTGTGTGTGTGTGTGTGTGTGTGTGTGTGTGTGTGTGTGTGTGTGTGTGTGTGTGTGTGTGTGTGTGTGTGTGTGTGTGTGTGTGTGTGTGTGTAAATACACCAAGTATTTGATTGTTACACTATAATATGAGATAGTATGTGCATGTGTGTGTACTAGTAGTAAATAGTAAAACTACAATGGATGATTGGGTGTATTGTATTTAAATTATGAAATTTTTTGTATAAACAAATCAAAGGATATCACTTACATTGGTATTATTTGGATTGAATTTCAAATGAAATTATATTAATTGAGTATAATCTATAATAAAATTCCAAATTGGGTTATGAGATCCTATATTATTCATATGGTTTAAATATGAAATGTGGATTTTTATCTGCATATTTAATTGTGTAACCTAGATACAGGTAGATGAAAATATAACTGTAGAATCTTTCATGTTAATTAATAAAAGTAATATTATTAGAAAACTATTAACGGATTAAAGGCAAAGTTATTTATTTATTGTGATTTAAGAACTTTGGATTTGGTAGTGTATTTGATATATGTAGTTGAGTTATGCACTAGTTGCATAATCCATAAGGGAAACTAGGTAAACAAGTTCAATAGTATAAATTTCCTTATTTTGTTTGGCTAAGTTGGATATATGATATAACATACCTGATTAGGGTATATGTCTATGTGTTGTTGATTGTTTTATTAATACCTATACTCGGTAAAGTTGAATATGTTTCTTCTATCTACTTATTTGAACTATATTTAATTGTCAAACTTTAATGATTATTGCATATAAATGATTAAATATTTTTTATGAATAATGAAGTAACTAAGTTGGATTTATTTAATTATTTGTATTTATCATGGACATATGGATTTACCAATTTAATTAAAAAGGTTATGGAGCCTTTATTTATAAACTGACTATATACTTCACATATATAATATACCCTACGTCAAATAATAGTGGATGTCATCTTAGTAGTATAATGTATAGATGAAGTATGTAAAAATGTATTTGTATGTATGAATTAATATATGCATATATATACATACATTTGTGTTATAATTTTTATTATTATAATAGTGAATAATTGATGCTTGTTTATAATTGGTTAGTATAAAAGCATTAAAATATTTAAATATAACCCATTCAATGTATTTATGTGTTTAAATATAGAACATAATTGTATGTTATGGACTAGATGTTATTATATGTGGAATATGAATATTTTATTGTCTAGGGTTATAATATTATTTGGTGGAGAAATAATAGTATAAGTTAGTGGATAAAGCAACTAGCGGTCTAAATACTCATT
The DNA here is from genome assembly GCA_037957365.1 of Torreya grandis. Taxonomy (NCBI): domain Eukaryota; kingdom Viridiplantae; phylum Streptophyta; class Pinopsida; order Cupressales; family Taxaceae; genus Torreya; species Torreya grandis. Next base: position 67,314 of record JARHVA010008677.1, on the reverse strand, counting down.
ATCTGGATGGTGTTTTATTTTGAGGACTATTTTTGTATTCTTTTTATTATTTGTAATAAACTATAGTCTTATACTTCATTCATTTCATTTGATAGACTAAATGAATGTTTGTGATATTTCTATATTTAGTAGAATTTTGATTAGCTAAAGTGAAATATGATGAATGAATCTATTAGTTTTTGTATTATTATTGATTTTACCGAATCTTGCATTCATGACCCTAATTAAGAAGTGAAGGGATTATAATATCTTAATTAGTGCCATCAATTCAAGATAAGATGTAATCCGATCAAGTGGTGTGTATGAATTTGATTGATCTTAAAGATCATTTATTATTAAAAAAATAATCCAAAGTAATGTTTGATAAATATTATCATTTCATATGTTGATATAGTTTTCATATTTATGTGATATCATATTAGAATGGATTTATTTATGTATTAGATATCTTTTAAACATGGGTTATGGTTTGTTACTCTTTATTCCCACATCATCATTATCTACCCATCCATGTAGGGAGGGCCATCCCCTTACTTGGGAGATGGTGTGGGGGATCTATGGTCTGTGGTTGGTGTGAAAAAGAACTTAGATGATGCTTTCCCTCTTAGGTAGATTATTACACTTGAGATTACATATTCATACTTTAGTCATGGAGACTCTATTCAGAGGAGCTTTATATCATGTTTTATCATTTGAAATATTTTATGTATTATTAAAAACTATAATATTTATGTTTTATAATTTTGTAGCTGAGGTTGTAATATTGTATCAATTATGGCTTAATTTGTACTATCACATTTATGATGTGATGTAATATTTATGGTTATTTAGTATTGTTCATGATTTCTAAATCTATTCATGGTGATCCTTAGCTAAGTGGATTAGCTATAACCTTTATGATTAACTAAATTAATAAAATTCGTTAAATATTATTAGTTAGGATTTCTCATGTGAAATCTATATGTTATATTTGTATTTAATTTAAAAAATATTTTAATATTCTAGTAAAACCTAGTGGGGTTGTTATATCCAAACTTTCACAGATACAACTTCAGACTCTGCTAGAGTTGTTATGGACTCTCCCATTATAGTTCTTGAGGTTTTAGAATTGTAGATCCATACTTTCTATTTTTATCAATATACTTAAAGATTGGTCTAGTCAATTTCTATTTATAGTATTATATAAATAGAAAGCTATAGATAGACTTTTTATATTTTAGTCATTGTAAATATATCAATAGTCTTTTATAGACAGTCAATATAATAGATCTAGGAAGGTATTCTTACTACAATTTTAAGTGGATTTAATAACGGATGATTCTTCCTATTGCAACTATCAATCACCTATTTTGAAGATCAACTAAAATTATGAGATTTGTCTTGATAACAAAAGACTAGTTATAGAGATCTATAGATTTACAATTGTAGCATTATATATAGGTGGATCTTTTTATCTTAGTAGAGATATAATTATTGCATTTTTCAGCTTATATTCTAATAAAATAATATAAAGTTATAGATATATTCATGTAATCTATTTTTATTAATTAATGAATATATCTATAGTTTTAAATTACTAAGTTTTCATTTCATTCTTATTCCCAAGCTAAATATGGACCCACTCTCCTCAAGAATTAGGAACATGGTATGGTATTTTATGTGTTTATAATTTTAATAATTGTAATTATATTTCATTTTCATAACCTGCAATAAATTATTTATAAGTTATAAGATTAAATTCAGTATTGAAAATTAGTGTGTTTATCTTTTTAGTAGAGTGTTTTCTTTAAACACAATGTTTACTTTTAATAGAGGGTTTACTTTCAATAAGTTTGCTTATTTTATCAAATTATATTACTTTCATAGAGTGTTTTAATTATGCATGTGTGTTTATTTATTGCATAATTAAGTCCTTTTGAATTATTTTAAATTATGATAAAATATTTAGAACATAAATAACTTCTAAAACCATCTCTATAAGACCTAAAACCATAAACCTTACTTCAAATAGCTTTAGATGCTTCCCCTAGTTTGAATGACATCAACATAAAATTTGGTTAAATGAAGGGATATAGAACTCTCATCATTTTTGATGTCATTATTGGGAATAATTAGGTGTTAGCAAGGTAACCCTTATTGGTATACAATAAAATAAAATAAACATTAAAAAAAAATCAAAAACAACAAAAACAAATTTATAAACTAACCTAGAGATGCCAAAGGATGATTCGTCTCCAAAGATCCTGAGTTATAACCAAATGAAGAAAGAGTAAAATCTTTCATTAAGAGATCTAAGAGTATATGAAAACACTTGAATCATGCTTAAACAATCCTTTTGGTTTATCCCCACAATTAGGGTCATCCTTAAAAATAAACCCTTAGGAAGAATCACATTTGGAAGATCTCCTCCTATAGTAAAAAATGAACCTAAGGATAATTTGTTTAGAATAGTAGGTCCTATACCTCAATCTCTACAAGATCAATAGGAACTAATAAATTATATCTCTAACATAGGTTTGGAAGAGCAAGAAGAACTAGAAACCATGGCTGATAATCAAGGAAATGTGGAAAATCTTGAATAAAATATAATGCAACAAGATATAAAATTTTCCTTTCCTATAGTCATAGATCTAGCATATCAAACCTCTATGAAGAAAATTTCACCTTCAAATCTACTCCCTTTTAGGAGTAAATCCTTATAATATCCATCTTAATTCCTATTTTAGTTCAAAGTGTTATTTCAAAATATGATTATAAAACTAATAATTAGAAACTCAAAATGTTCCCTTTTACACTTAAAGAGGTAGCCATGAGATGGTTCATGGGCCTTCCATGTGATTCTATTAATACATGGAGAGACATGGAAATTGAATTTCTTGATAAGTATCAAGCTTAATACAAAGTAAGGGATATAAAATAGGACTTATTTAAGATTAAATAAAATTATGATGAAACTTTAGATGATTATTTGGATAGGTTCACATTTTATCACAAACGCAGTCATTATCCACATATAGAAGAAGTGGTTGAGATTATATTTCTTAAGGGACTGGATGATGACTCCAAAGATGCTTTGAACTTGATGGATAGATGATACATTATATAATTAAAATTTTACCATATTTAATACTTATGTACTAACTACTCTAGGATAAAACCAAGCATGAGGAAAGTAAAAGTAGGTAAGTCCAATGAAGTTAGTCAAATGATGGAGGAGTTTACCAATTTGAAAACTAACATTTCGGTCCATTTGAACACTATATTGGATGGAATTAAATATAAACCTAATTATACCACATAACCCTTATCCATATACTTCCTAAAATGTAAGTTAAAACATGTTTTTAGAGATTAACCTCTGGATAAAATAGATATATGTGGGATATGTGATAGTAAAGACCATGACACAACCCATTACACTCATCTTCCTATTTTAAAAGGTAAATTTAAATATAAAACATAGGCTATATAAGAATTGAATTACATTAAAATATATAATCCATTTCCACAAAATTAGACCCAAGGTCAGTTTGGTCCAAGAAATATAATTAATCCATGGATGACACCTTGGATTACTCAGGCACCTCAACTTATGTGGGGACAAGTGCATCCACCATGGACCAATCAAGAATGAATGATGTCTTAAACTTGGATTATGCCTCAACAACCATGTATACCTTAACCAAAATCATAACCATATAAAACACATAGTGGAATGTCAATTTATAGTTTAACCCCCAAAGAAGATTTCCACCTCAGTAAGCTTTGATGGCAACTCCTATTACTCAACTTGTAAAATAGGTTAATCAATCACAATTGCCTACTCAATTGGTGGCTAACTCCAAAAATAAACCATTAGCCCTTGTTTATGTAAATGAAGAAGGAGAAACTATGATTTTAAGAGATATTAAATTTGAAAATATTTAACTTAGATCAGGTAGAATGATTCAAGAGCCCCTATCACAATTTCATAACCACCTAACAAAAAATAAAAAATAGATCCACCTCAGCCCATAGTCAAAAAAGAGGAATAAGATGAAAATATAGAGAATATAGAGGAACATATTATTGATCATCTACCTATTCCTTTTCTTGACAGATTGAAGGAAGTTGAAACTAAGCAAGAATCTGATTTGATTCAAGAATTGTGAAAATTGAAAATTGAAATACCCTTGTTACAAGCTATCAAATATATTTCATAATGAATAAATGCATTAAAATCCTATGTGTCAAGACACTTGCGAGAAATAAACAATACCCAAAGACCATACATATGGATGGTAAATTAGCTGATCTTTTAGAAAGAAAACTCCTACATACCCAAAGACATAGACCTAGGTAGCCTAGTCATAAAGTAACTATAGATAATAAAAAAAACACCAAACATTCTAGTAGATTTGGGTAAGATAAGTAATGTAATGACAACTGATACTCTAAAAACATTATCTCTTATGGGGATTCAACCTACCTCCACCATTCTCCAAATGGATGATTAATCAGTTGCTAAACCAAAAGGCACTATAAAAAATGTGGATGTAATAATTGATTCATGGGAGTATCCATTACTGTTATTGTGTTGCAACCCAAACCTAAGAAGTTAGGGTACCCCCTCATTTTAGGAAGACCTTGTTTGGCTATTGTAGTAGCATTAATAGATTACATGTTAGGAGATATGAATATTTCAAATGGTATAAAATCAAAATAAATATCTCTATATCCCTAAAAAACCATCACTTGATTACACTAAACAATTTATGGGTGGATGAACTAGAAATAAGTAATAACATCTCATCCCTAGCCATGATAATAGTACAAGGACATATGGAAGAATTAACTAATGAGTTAGCATAAGATCTATAAAAATTCATTATCCTTATGAGCCTAGCTATGGGCTCTATCAATCTATTAGCAATGGACTCTACCAGTCCATTAGTTATGAACTCTACTATTCCATCATCTATAGACTCTACAAATACATCAACTATGGACTCAACCAGAATAGTTTCTATGAAATCATTCTTGGGAAAAAATATCATCTTTCCTATTCATCATATTACCATAGACCATTTCAAGAAATTATTTGAAATTGGGTTGAAGACAAACCAACTAATTTTCTAACTACATTTCATTGTTTATTAGCTGAAATCATTCCTTTAGGAGATGGATTTGTGAAAAATGTAACTCAATTTCATATGTTATTACCCCATACATGTCTTCTTAACTCTCTAATGAATAAATTCAAATAAGTAGAGTCTATCCATTCTGAAACTAAACAAGTTATGATATTTCCATGAAAAACATTGAGCATAAATAATTGGCTAACCCATGATCAAGAAATAAAAGCTTTTGATGTCCTAGAAAAAGATACCAAATATTTTTATTGGGATTACATAGACATGAGAGGAATAAATCCTAGTTTATGTACCCATCACATTTTCACAAGCAAAAATAAACTAATTAGATAACCATAAAAATGGATAAACCCAACATTAAGAGATATAGTAAAAATTGAGATTGAAAAATTGTTAGATGTGGGATTCATTTATCCCATCTTAGATAGTTAAAGGGTTTCTCCACTAGTAATTATACCTAATAAAAATGGTACATGGAGAGTGTGTGTCAATTATTGAGAATAAACAAAACCACTATGAGGTATTATTTTCCTCTTCCTTTTATTGATCATGTGCTTGATAATTTGGAAAAAAAAAATATTTTTCTTGCTTGGATGGATTTAGTGGACACACTAAGATAATAATGGTAGTTGAAGATCAAGAAAACCACTTTCATTTTCCCAGGGGGAATGTTGCCTATATATTATTACCATTTGGCCTTTGTAACACTCCATCTACTTTTCAACAAATAGTTTTAGCCATATTCTCTAATTTGACTAATGACTATGTAGAAGTTTACATGGATGACTTCACTACTCATGGATACACATTTGATGAAGCCTTACATAATAAGGACAAATTTCTAGCCAAATGTGAAGAACACCAACTATCACTAAGTCATGGTAAATGCTTAATGATGATGGATCATGGCATATTATTAGGATACCACATCCCCTCCAAAGGAATCCAAGTGGATCCTAAAAAATTGAAATAATCTTCAACATGCCTACCCCACAAAACCAAACTAATATCAAAAGCTTCTTAGATCATTCTAATTTTTCTAGAAGACTTCAACAAAATTATTGCTATTATGTTTTATTTGCTAGAAAAGGACAATGAATTTTTGTGGAATTATGACTATTAGATAATTCCTCTTCCTTTTATTGATCATGTGCTTGATAATCTAGCAAACAAAAATATTTTTCTTTCCTGGATGGATTTAGTGGACATAATTAGATAATAATGGTAGTTGAGGATCAAGAAAAACCACTTTCATTTTCCCATGGGGAATGTTTGCCTATAGAGTATTACCATTTGGCCTTTGTAACACTCCATCTACTTTTCAACGAATAGTTTTAGACATATTCTCTTATTTGAATAATGACTATGTATAAGTTTATATGGATGAATTCACTACTCATGGAAACACATTTGATGAAGCCTTACATAATATGAACAAATTTATAACTAGATGTGAAGAACACCAACTATCACTAAGTTATGGTAAATGCTTAATGATGACGGATCAAGGCATAGTATTAAGATACCACATCCCCTCCAAAGGAATCCAAGTGGATCCTTAAAAATTGAAATAATCTCCAACATGCCTACCCCACAAAACCAAATTGATATCAAAAGCTTCTTAGATCATTCTAATTTTTATAGAAGACTTCAACAAAATTATTGCTATTATGTTTGCTTTGCTAGCAAAGGATAATGATTTTTTGTGGAATTATTACTGTTAGATAATTCCTCTTCCTTTTATTGATCATGTGCTTGATAATCTGATAGAAAAAATTATTTTTCTTTCCTAGATGGATTTAGTGGACACAATCAGATAATAATGGTAGTTGAGGATCAAGAAAAACCACTTTCATTTTCCCATGGGGAATGTTTAAATATAGAGTATTACCATTTGGCCTTTGTAACACTCCATCTAATTTTCAATGAATAGTTTTAGACATATTCTCTAATTTGACTAATGACTATGTATAAGTTTACATGGATGACTTCACTATTCACGGAGACACATTTTATGAAGCCTTACATAATATGGACAAATTTCTAACCAGATGTGAAAAACACCAACTATCACTAAGTCATGGTAAATGTTTAATGATGATGGATCAAGGCATAATATTAGGATACCACATCCCCTCCAAAGGAATCCAAGTGGATCCTAAAAAAATGAAATAATCTCCAACATGCCTGCCCCACAAAACCAAACAGATATCAAAATCTTCTTAGATCATTCTATTTTTTATATAAGACTTCAATAAAATTATTGCTATTATGTTTGCTTTGCTAGCAAAGGACATTATTTTTTTGTGGAATTATGACTATTATAAATCTTTTAAAACTATTAAAAACAAATTGATTTTTGCATAAGTGTTAAGAGAACCCAATTGGGAAAAATATTTTCACATCTACACTATGTTGATGCTTCTAATTGTACCACAAGTGATCTTAGTATTGAAGAATGCTTCTCATTTTAGGATTTTGAGAATCCATATCTTGAGTTGTAGTTTGTGACTATTTAGTGATTATCTATGGTGGAATAGAAGAAAAGTATGAAAACTCTCCATAATATTTATTTGATTTAGTGGTTGGGAGCCACCAAGGTCTGTACTATTTGAATACTTAATAATTTTGAGGATCTAGTAGTTAAACTAAATGATTATTAAAAATGACCTCTAAGCAAGAGTGAATCTTGATAAAAATAAGAAAAAGGAAGGGTAAGGAAGAAAGAAACGTGATTGCCAATTTTCATCTCAAATATTATGACAAAATTCCAATTACTTTGAGCACATTTGAATCAATTTATGTTATAAAACAACATAAGCTCAAATTATATTACAAATTAGGCAAAATTCAAAGGAAAAATATGAATCATAAGTAAGAACCAAATTTACCTTAAAACTTTGTTATTATGATCTTAATAACCTAAGTACATCTAAATATAGAGCAAATAAAATGAATTATATTTGAGATCTTTACAATCAATTTAGCATTTAGGACAAATTAACAGCCCTATGACAAAGAATGTAACTCAAATAATAAGAATCATTAAAATTCAAGATAACTCTATGTAATTGAGAGATAGCATATACATTTAATGAAAACTATCTAGACAATCTTTTCAAAATTCCTTAGTTGTATTAAATGCTCTTGGTATCAATTACTCAAAAACTCTCTCCTTACAAACGGTAACCATCTACCTATTTATAAGAAAGATAGGCAATTAACTGGTTAAATTGCAAAAATATCTAGATGTGGATAAATATAGTTATCTTTGATACAAAGCTATAATGCAAAAAAAACATGCCAACTTGACAAGAAAGAGTATATGCTAATAGACTAGCATATACATTACAAAAAGAATATTCTTTTAGGAATTTCATTGGTGGGTCCTTCTAATTATCCCTATATGAGGAAGTCTTTCACCTTTGTGTATTAATCCTTGATTAGCTCAAAATCCATTATAGGATTCATTAGACAATCCTCTTCTTTATCTACTAACTTTTCAAATTCACTATCTAGCCAAGATACAAGTTCTTTAACACATTATGCTTCTACAATTTACTTCCCTAAAAAAGTAATGGTATCAAGGGTCTTCTAGTTGTCCTTATCTAAATTATGTTAGATATATTTTATGCCTTGGATGTGTGTATCAACCCTATGCTTGAATTCTTCATCAGCAATCAGGCCTAAAGTAGTGGTTTGAGAAGTTTTATTTAGTAGATTCCCTAGAAGTTTCTCAATCCAGTTTACCAAGTCTATTTCTCTCTTGATGTAGTCCTTAACATCACTACTCCAAGTGATCAAATATTTTTGTTTATCTACCAAAACTACCATAAGGATGTCTAGATTTATGAGTTTGATAATCCTAAAGTTCAAGGCCTGCTTTGTCTTATGCACCTTGATGAGCTCCTCCATCTGAGCTTGAGAATTCTACCACTGGGTGATTAAGGCTTATGTCATCTCACCTTGATGGTCTAAATCATTCAATCTATACTTAATGCTTTTCAAATTCTTGAATGCATCCATCAAGGATTTATTGATCATTTGTAATATATTTTTAGGAATTGTCAAGAAGACCTGAGCTTTCAAATCTTGGTTTTCTATTTCCAAGTTAAGGATCCTCTATTTCAATAATTAAACTCTAACAAAGGCCATTATTAATTGGGCTAGTACAACACTAGCTACATCCTCTTGAAAAATGGGATGTTCCCCTACTACCTGCCCTAGAATAGGATTTAAGCTTGTAAATGGTTCCACCTTTTGAAAGTTGAACTCCTCAGTACCAATAATAATTTTCTTGGTTACTAATCTTTCAAGAGTTTATGTCTCTAGATGAAATTAGACTTGATGATCAAACTATTTCACCTATGGTTTTTCAAGAATATCTAAATGTTAAATCCTAGAGGCTTCAGGGGTACCAACCCATTAGACTTCTTTATTATGAATAATCTAGATGCTTCTCTCTACTTGTTTGTTCAACATATCCTGAATCTATGGCTTGACATTATCTTGAACACTTGTGTCCACTCGAGTCAAAGCTAGTGAAGGAGAAAGAAATGGGATTTTTTAAAACTTCCCATAAACAAACTAATTAGGAATGGTTGGTCCATAAATAGGATTCTCATCACTGAATAGGTTTATTTCACTAGTAGGGTGAGTGAAAGTTAACCTAGGCTTCTTTCTTGGATCCAAAGGAACTTAGGATAATTCTTTCTATCTCTTTCCACTACCTAATGGAACCAATTCCTTACCTACTTCCTTAGATGGGTCTTCTTTCTTATCTAAACCATAAGTATTTATAATGTTAACAAGGGAAATCTCTACTATTTCTATAGTTTCCAAAGTAATTAAGCTAATAATTTTTATTGGGGAAGAAGGAATTGGTGGGGATGCCTAAATTTGGAGGGTTTCAATAGGTATTTTCTCAATCTTAGACTCTTCACTTATAGCTTTACCTTTTCCATTTGCATCCTCAAGTTGCTCAATCTGAGATGACTTTGTCAATTCTCCCTGCTAAAGCTCAGAAGATTGTTCCTCAATAGGTGGTTCTTGATGGGTAGTCCTAGATGATCCTAGCAACAAGTGATACTATAAAGGATGTAACTACATATTTATCCTAAAGGCTTATTATCACTAACCAGCCTACATTCTAAGGTTATGTTGTAGTTTTTAACCCTAGATAAGACTTCTTAAAATTTATTTTCCCTTGTGTAAATACCATCTCCCACACCTGGTTGATGCTTGTACTCAATATTTGGGACCTTCCTATCATGAAGATAGTTAGCCACTCTATTATTGGGGTCCCACATCTTAAGATCATCTAATTAGAAATCAAAATAGGTCCTATGTACCACCATGATCTCCAACTATTTATAATCTTTGATTACAATTCTACCAATGTCCAGTGGGAAGGGATGAACTTGAGCCTTTTTATTCTTCTTGTAGTGTCAATCTATGCTTGAGATGATTTGATAAGAAATTTCTTACTCTCAAAGCTTACTGGTAACATATATGGGTAGTATGTATGGTTAGACCATGATTTCTTCTATCTTTATTACAATTCCATCTGGATAGAACCACACATCCCCCATGGTCTCCAATTATTTTTTGATTAGAGGATGAAGTATAGGCATAGGAATATGAGTGATTGTATCAAAAATGAATGGGAAGACACCATCACATGTGAATTTCATATTATTCCTATATTTGAAAATATGTAGTTTAGAGTAATGATGTAAAATGGTAGTCCTACCATTAGGGGACTAATTTTGGATGCCAGATAAATTAATATAGGCTAGGAGTGATTCTAAGTGGTAATAAATCATAAATAAATGTCTATAGGTCTTTCTCTTGATGGCTTTAAATTGGTTGGCCAAGAAGAAACCTATTAAGTCCCTAATGGGAGGGGTTAGGTTCTTCTCCAACATGCAATGGACATAATACAGCTAGACCTTACTCACATAAGTTGTATAAGAGGCACCAAAGGCTCTATTCAATAAGGACATATCTACCCTAGCACCCTCTTTGAATTGGGTAATAGGAATCTATTAGTGTAGGTTTTTATTTTCACCTATTTATTAATTAGGAAAATTGTATTTCTTGTGCATACATGGAGTTTTCTTACATTTGTGGGATAGACTAGCTTATGTGGAGGTGTGTATCATAAATGTGTCATAGGTGTCATAAGAATGTCATAACTCCCTTGATGAGAGTTACTTCTATATTCTTAGCACCTTGTCACCACCTTTCATGGAGGATTTATAGTCTATTCTTGAGGTGCCTTGTCCACCTTTTGTGGAGGAGTTACTTACGTACTATCCTATTTGTATTCCTCACTTTGGCCATCTTATGCTAATCATATTTTGGTTTTCTCCATTTTGTCTTGTGTAATTTAGTTTATTGTATAATTTCAAATTGCTTTAGCATCTATGTGGTGTGCACTTACTTCATCTCATGTGATCATGTCTCCATTGCATTCACATTATCCAAATTCTGGCAACAAATTCGATATGGTATCAGAGCAAGAATGGTAATCATGTGTTTGGTTATGCTTTTAGTTCATTTTGAAATCAAGAGGAGTGGAGTTCTCTTTGTTTTTTTATTTTCTATATTTGATCTAAAATAAAATATATATATATATATATATATCATTTCTGGTTAGTTTCCTTGGGATCCTTGGCCTTTGGGTGTCTTGGCTGTCTTCACTTCAGGTGTTGGTTCTATTCTTGGGCACCATTATTGTGTGGAGCAGCAGAGGGAGGAGCAACACTCATCTGGTAGAGCATACCTTCTGGTCAACAGTCAACTTTGCATGCCAAGTAGTAGAAAGGTGCCTTTAGTAGGTCGTACGACATCCTTTTTTTGACTAGTTTTCTATTTGCAAGGTGCCTTTAGCACTCAATGCCTTCTGGTTTGCACCAACTTCAGCAGAAGTACTTTTGTTCTACCATGCCAAGCTTCAACTCCTGACTAGGCCATACGGCGTGCAAGTCTACAAATTCATTTTTGTTTGCAAGCATATTTATTTTTGTGCCTATCTTTTGGTCTTCAATCCTTTCTCCAGCAAGGCACCAGGCCATATGGTGTTTCCAGAAGCTCTATTTTTTGTCTTTTTTGCAAGATAAACTCTGACTGTGCCCTTTTGGGCACCCCTTCCTTACTTGGTGTCCCATGTGGCGCCCCTTGGACACGTGGAATCCTTCATTTCTATCTATGCTTCATTCTTTTAGTTAAAAATTAACTTTATAAAACAAAAATCAGTCAATTTGACTAAATATTCAGTTTTATAGATAGTTTTGTAATTTAGGGGTTTTCATTTTTAAACTTGTATCTTCGCCTGTCGAAGACGAAGGGTGAGGCCCGGGTTGGTGGGAGGCCAATTCCCCCTCACACAAATTTCCTTTGGATTCTTCGTTCTATGCCAAATCTAATGAGTGGTTGTAAGGCCAATTTCTCTCTCAAAATAGGCATTTTTAAAATGTTTTAATGCTTTTTTTTGCAAAAACACTAGTTTACGGGAAAATTGAACCTTTAATATCTTACAAATGGTAACTCAAATTTGGGTGCCATTTTTTGCAAGAGTGTTTATAATTCAACTCTCCACATCATAGGCTTTTTATTTATTAAAAATGCACTATTTTATAAAGTGCCAAAAATTTGGGTCTCTCGAAACGCATTTTCGGCTGAGTCTGACGTCTTGTTTGCTTTAGTCTTGCACTGATTACTCTAAGATGCATTCTCAGCTAAGTCCAACATCTTTTGAGCATGCACTTACATATTTGGGGGGGGGGCTCAATATTTTGGGGGGGTGTGATTGCTTTTCACAACTTGCAATTTTTGCTTTCATTCTCCTTTCTACATAAATTCACAACTTGCAATCAACACAACTTCACCTAAAATCAGATAAAAATGGATTATTTTCATCTTAAACCCCTAACACCCTTCAACTATCATGAATGGAAGGTTAAAATGTCAATCATTCTTAGAAGCAAAGGGTTGTATAGGATCACCATGGGTACTGAAGTAGAACTCAACACTGATGCTGAAAAGGTCAAGTGGTACAATCATAGTGATGAATCCTATGGATTACTGAGCTTGTCTGTGTCTCCAAAACTTCTCTTCCATCTAAAATCCTCCTACACTCCCAATGACATATGGGACACCTTAGAAAATTTATTTGGAAAGCTTGATGAGATGAGAGGTCATGAGCTTGAAAATGAACTCATAAGTCTAAGTCCTAGCAACTTTGACACCCTATAGGACTTATTCACTAAGTTTAAGGCCCTTAGATTGCAATTGAAAGAATTTGGGATAGAGAAGAAATATGATATACTCATTCTTTCTATTCTCTCAAAGTTAGGTCCAAGTTATTCAGTCTTTGTCTCCACTTTCCATGCCACAAAAAGTGCCCCTGGCACTACATGGAAAATGCCTTCTTTGGATTCATTCATTGCCGACTTGACTAGGGAGAAAGATAAGCTAATTCAAATGGGCATAGTGAAGTCTACTCAACCCCAAGCTTTGATAGCTAGAAATGGTAAGGACAAGACTTCAACAAAGGAGAAGAAAAAAAAAGAACAAGGACTAAGAGAAGAAGAAAGAAAAAAACAATCCTACCAAAAACAACACTAAGTCTTCATCCTCCAATGATAAATTGAAGAAGGAGAAGGTTAAGTGTGCCTATTGTAAAAAGATAGGGCATGATGAACACAAATGCATGAAGAAACAAATAGATCACCTAACTCATCTTTTAGAGAAGAACAACATAGGTATTCTAGAGTCCATCAAGAAAAATTCATCTACCCAAGATTCTACCAAGGCAAAAGGCAAGGGTAAGGACAAAGAAGAGGGAAAGGCCCTTGTAGATACAACAACTTCTACATCTTCATGGGTCATCGACTCGGGTGCTTCTCACCGCATGGGCTCTTCACTAGTTGAGTTTTCATCTTTAGATCCTTGTAGCATGACTTTAATTAGTTTGGGTGATGACACATCAATTTCTATTGTAGGGAGAGGGTTAGTTGAAATGGAAGGAGGAACATTCAATAATGTTCTAAGTGTTCCTTCTCTTTCAACTAATCTCCTATCAATGTACCAAATCACTCACATTGGTCAGGGCATGAGAGTTGAGTTTTCACTAGATTCAGTGGCTATCAAGGAGTTACATGGTGATACTATAGTGGCAGTGGGTAGGGCAGATCACCAAGCTATTTTATACACCTTCTCACATTTTGCATTAGATTCTTCTCTAATAGCATTGTTGACTCATTCAGATGGAGTTAGCAAATTATGGCATGAGCAGTTTGGCCACCTTAACTACCACTACCTTGAGCAACTTTGTAAACATGACATGGTCATTGGCTTGCCTCATGCCTAATTCTCAAAAGGACTTTGTGAAGGGTGTTCCCTTGGGAAGCATCTCGAAGTAAAATTTGACAAATGCAAAGCTTGGAGGGCTACACAACCTTTGGAGTTAGTCCACAGTGATGTATCGGGACCCTTTCCCAAACCATCTTTCATAAGGGCCAAGTACATCCTCACTTTCATTGATGATTTCTCTAGGTACACTTGGATATATTTTCTCAAAAAAAAGTCTAAAGTGTTTGAAAATTTTCTAGACTTCAAGGCTCTTGTTGAGAAATAGAGTGAGAAATCCATCAAGGTTCTTTGAACTGATAATGGAGGGGAGTATGTCAGCATCAGGTTTGAGCAGTTTTACACCATAGAGGGGATTGATTTGTAGTGCACAGTCACTTACAGTCCTTCATAGAATGGGGTTTAAAAATACAAGAATAGGTTCTTGAAAGAGATGGGTAGATGTATGATTCACTCCAAATCCTTAGCACCACATTACTGGGCCGAAGCCATCAATTATGCTTGCTACATTTAGAACAGGGTTCGTCACAAATATTTGAAAGGGATAACACCCTTTGAAGCTTAGCATAAAAGGAAACCTAATGTTGAGCACCTTAGATTTTTTAGATCCCCAGCCATGGCCTACATTTTGAAGAAGAAACACAAAACTATGGAACATCAGTCTAAGCCTTACATCTTTGTATGATATCTGAATGGTATTAAGGGATATCACCTTCTAGATCTAGTCACTCATGAGTTGTTCATCAAGAGAAGTGTCCATTTTTAGGAGAGTCCTAGAGACTCAACACTTGAAACTTCTTCTCCCTCATCGGATCTAATTCTTCATGATGATTCCTCATTAGATTCAGATCAGCCATAGTAGGTTCTTGAGCCAAGGACATCTTCTTCTTCTTCTTTGAATTCAGACAATGAAGATAGTGATGCAGAGTCATCCACCTCTAGTCAATCAGAGGATGAGGAGTTAGCACCTGACTCACCCTCTTTTGTGCCACTTTGGGCTAGACAGACACTTGAGAGTGCTAGCACTTGGGTAGGAGATCCTGTAGATGACAGACGTACTAGGGGGGATTTTTAGAGAGATCCACATGCCTTCTTTGCTTTAATTTTAGATCCACACACTTTTTGAGATGCATCAGGGGTACTTGAGTGGGATAGTGCTATGGAGGAAGAATATTCATCCTTAATCAAAAATCACACTTGGGACTTAGACCAATTTTGTAGCAAATGGGTTAGTTGATAAGTACAAGGCACAATTGGTTGCCAAGGGTTTCTCACAGGTGGAAAGCATTACCTACTCAAAGACATTTGCACCTATTGCAAAGATGACTTCTATCTAACTCACCTTGGTTATTTCCACAGCACATGGTTGGGATGTGCATCAGATGGATGTGAAGAGTACCTTTCTTCATGGAGACCTAGAGGAGGAGATCTACATGGAGTAGCCACCAAGATTTGTTTAGGATTCTTCCTTAGTATGAAGACTTATGAAATCTATCTATGGCCTCAAATAGGCCCCTTGGGCTTGGTATGCCAAGATGGATTCCTTCCTTCTCACAGCGGGTTTCACTAGGTGCCAATCTGATCCCAATGTCTACTTCTTATGGCAGGATGATTCACTTTTGATTTTGGTTCTATATGTTGATGACCTTTTGATCACTGGGAGTTCTTCATTAGCTATTGCAGTGGTGAAGACATCTCTTCAGAATAGATATGACATGACAGACTTAGGTTTGTTGCACTACTTCCTTGGCATTGAGATCTCATAGTCAAATTCAAGGATTTCTCTTCTACAGCCTAAGTGTGTTGTTGACTTATTAGCTCAGTTTCACATGGCTAATTACAAGCCATCTTTGACTCCCTTTCTATCAGGAGTCAAGCTTAAGGCTGATTGTTCTTCACCATTGGTTGATGCCACTCGGTATCGACAACTTGTTGGTAGTCTCATCTACTTGACTCACACCAAGCTTGACATATCATATACAGTGGGACTTATCTCCAAATTCATGCAGGAACCTCATGAGCTGCATTAGAAAGTAGCTAAGAGGATCTTGCATTACATATAGGGTTCACATAGATATGGGATTCATTATAGATTTGGCATAGAGGTTTACTTGGTTGGATATATAGATTCAGACTGGGTTGATGATTCACAAACTCACAAGTCCACTTTTGGTTACAGTTTCTCTCTTGGTTCAAGTCCTATCAGTTGGTCTAGCAAGAAGCATAATGCTATTTCTATATCATCCATAGAGGTAGAGTACAAGGGAGCTATTAATGCAGCTACTAAGGCTATTTGGCTTTAGGGGATTCTTTCTAAGTTTGGCATTCCTATCAGGCAGCCCACCATCATTTATTGTGACAACTAAAGTACCATTCAGAATTGCAGGAATCTAGTTTAGCACCAACAGACTAAGCACATAGATATTCACATGCATTTCATTTAGGATCTTATTCATAGTTAGGTCATTGACTTGATATTTTACTAGTCTTTAGAGCAAGTTGTAAACATCTTCACCAAACCTTTTATTGAGAGCAAGTTCATTCATCTATGAGCTCTTCTTGGGGTGCGGTCTACATCTGCAACAACATCATCTTCAGGGGGGCCTCCTAGCCTCTTCATTTCTTTTATGTCTCTCTTTTTTTTTGGGGGGGGAGTTTTTTCCTATGGGTTTTCTCCTTTTCTCTATCTTATGGGAGATTGCATTTGTACATGGGTACCTCATCAGGCCTAGTTGCCGAGACCCATTTTATATTTCCACACTACCCACCTAAGCTGTGCTTATGGGGGGTATTAGTGTAGGTTTTTATTTTTCCCTATTTATTAATTATGGAAATTATATTTCTTGTGCATACATGGAGTTTTCCTACATTTGTGGGATATGTTAGCTTATGTGGAGGTGTATGTCATAGATGAGTCATAGATGTCATAAGAATGTCATAAGTAACTCCCTTGATGGGAGTTACTTCTCTATTCTTAGCACCTTGTCACCACCTTTCATGGAGGAGTTACAGTCTATTCTTAGGGTGCCTTGTCCACCTTTTGTGGAGGAGTTACTTACATACTCTCCTATTTGTATTCCTCACTTTGTCCATCTCATGCTAATCAAATTTTGGTTTTCTCCATTTTGTCTTATGCAATTTAGCTTATTGTATAATTTCAAATTGCTTTAACATCTATGTGGTGTGCATTTGCTTCATCTCATGTGATCATGTCTCCATTACATTCGCATTATCCATATTCTATCAACAACTCTAATAATCTCACCATTAGGGGTCCTAAAAACATGAGAACCTTGGATTAAACAAGGTGAAAGAACTAAATCCAAGTATTGGGAATTTATCCATTCTCTCAAATATGAAATATCAACATGAGGTAAAGGGAGCTTATAATAATTCTCAAAGGCCATGGGAGTTATGCATGCAACTTTATTTACATTTCATTCATGAATAATCCATTCTCCATCTGCTCAAAAATTAACAAAAATAGGAAAAAGAAGGTTGATACAATGCATTACCTATGGTTTAGCAACTGCATGATGAAGTCTTGCCATTTGAATTGATACTAAATCCTTGTATCTTTGTTACACTAAAGCATTCCTCTTTTCTTCCTGAGAAATTGGTTGCAACTCTTCAAAAAAGAAGAATAATTTGGACCAATTCATGATTTCATGTACATTCAATACTATTGAATCCAACTTTGTGTCTCTAAATACCCTTTCTTCACCATCTAAAGTTAGATAAAGCCTTCTTCAATCTTCATCTATTGCCTACCTACTTCTATTGATAATATTGTATTGTAATTTCAAAGCTATCAAAATTTCTAAGGCACCTACTCTGAATTTAGTTTGCAATTATCTCAAGTGTCACATAATCAATTTGAAATAACTCTGGCCTTCTTTATGGAGGGTTTAGTGTTTTTTATTTAATGACCAAAACATCCAACCTTGATCTCATACATGCCTTAGATATGATGGAACCTTACTTATCATATCTCCTATGTTTTGAATCATGAGATATCTTTCATTTAGATCCTCCATACTTATGTGGAGCTTATGTGGTAGGGTTCCATGCCTTTCATGTAAATTTTTCATAAACACCATTTGAAGAGTGACCATTGGTTTTCAAAATTCCCCTTTTTTTTGCTTTGAAAATCCAAATCTAGGTCCTTGCATTTCATTAGTTCTTCATCTTTGAGCTTATTGATTATGCCATGTGTCAAGATTTAGAGGCCTTTGAAAAGTCTTCAATTTTATCACATCATTGGATCAAATCCAACAAACAAGTGATCACCATTGGATATTTCAAGAGATCTTGAGGGTTCTATGTTGATGTGTACCATTGGATCAAATCTAGTGAGCAAGTGATCACCATTGGATCCTGCAAGATGCTTGCCCTTTAAATTAGTAAAAATGACTTAGGCCAAGATTTCTATGTCTCAATATTTCATTCATAAAAAAACTAATAATTTCTTAAAAGGCTTTATAAATTCCCCCTTTGATATGGCTTCAAAAATTATCTAATTTAAATTTGACAGGTTTGATCCCATCAAATACATCCTCATAGACGTCAAATGATGGGGGAGAACATGTCAATTTTAAGACAAAAAAATATTTATCTATCAATTTAAATTTAATGATTTTGGTCACATCAAATACATCCTCACAGATGTCAAATGATGGGATTGAACCTATCAAATTTAAAAATAATGAAATTTATTGACCCAATAACTAAATGCCATGTGTAAAACCATCAGGTGATCTCAAAGCTATAGAGATTTTCTAAGTTAAATTTTATGGGTTTGGTCCCATCAAATACATCCTAATAGATGTCAAATGATGGGGGAAAACCTATAAATTTTAAGATAATAAAATCTTTCTATCTCAAATTAAATTTGACAAGTTTGGTCCCATCAAATACATCCTCATAGACATCAAATGATGGGAGTGAACCTCTCAAATTTAAAATAATGAAATTTATTGACCCAATAACTTAATGCCACATGTAAAACCATCAAGAGATATTGAGGCCTCTAGGTTTATGTGAACCATTATATTAAGAACCTATGAGGTAATGTGAACCATTAGATCAAGTCTTGAGTCGTTAACAACTATTAACATCCTTTTAGGTGTTGGATTTAATTCACACCACTAGATTGAAACCTCTGATCAAGAGATCATCATTGGATACTTCCTAGGACCCAAATCATTAAATTTATGACTTTCTAAAAAACTTAGAGCTTGTTGAACCATTGGATCAAATCTATCAAACAAACATAAAACATTAGATCTATAAAAGTGCATGAACTTTAAGTTAAAACCTAGTCATGCATAAAATTTCCTGCTAGTCTTTCCCATGAATGTTTAAATTCAAATCTCTAGGGTTTATTATTTGGTAACCTTGACTTATTCCATGGAACCTATAATTAATAACCTTTAAGATGATTTTTATCAACATTAAAAACATGATCAAACAATCTTTCACACTTATTCCAAGATATAAAAGTTTTGGAAACAATCACAGGGGTCCCCTTTTCAAAAAAGAAAATGGGGGGGTGTTGGTCTCAACAAATGGAAACTCATAGGGGTAACATAACAATATGTTGGAATAAAAGACTCTGGTTTAAACTTGTATATGAACTCTATATCCCATTCAAACATATGCTTTTTCTTGAATAAACCTTAAATTGAACAAGTTCTTTATGTATAAAATCTGAACTCGGGTATTAGAACACAAAAATGTAGTGTGTGATTTGATTCCACTTACTATTTGTCATAAAATTCAAGAAACAACATCTGGTTTCATGTTCTTTTCATCCAAATCATTTTATTTTGAACATTTTTAGATATTCTTTTAGAATAATAACTCTTAGTTCAATAAAGGCTTGGGCATTGCTCTATGCCAGCTAGGCATCCATAGCCCCGATAGAGATACCTTTGATTCCACTCAAGGTCTTGCTCCACCACCAACCAAACATCCATAGCCCTGATGGAGATTACCTGAATCACCATTGCTTTGGAAGCTTTTGATTTGATAATAAGCTTTTTTTAATTCTAATGAAGGTTTGGAACTAGATTAGCCAGGTTTAGGGATTTGATCAAATGTTCTGGCCTTAGGATAATTTCCCTTAATTAAAACTTGAGATCATGAAAAGGATATGTTTTAAGTGTAAGCATGGGCATGAGTTAACAAACTAAATTCACATCATATACATATTATTCTTATTAAAACTAAGTTTTAATTCAGAAAAGGATTTAAATCTTTGTAAGACAATAAATTTCTATACCAATTTATACCAATACCCCTAGTTGCTTCATACTACTTTATTGCCAATCATGGTCACCTTTTGTAAAATTCACCCACACTCTCTTAATAAATTCCCAACCAAAAAAATAATACCATGAGACCTTACCACAACTAAGGAACACCACCAATTAAGAAGAAAAAAAAAATATACACAAGCCCAGTAAGGAAGAAAAAACAAAGAAAGAAAGGGAACTAACTAGCCTACCTATTCTAACTTTAACAATCTTGCACATTTATTCCATGAAGATCTCTGGTGGGGAAAAAACAAAGTAATGTTTGAGATATTTTCCATTAGTAGGCAATGTGAACTTTATTCCTTGGAGATCTTTCAACTTGAAAGTATTGTTACCCAAGATTTCTATAATTTGGTAAGGACCAATCCATAAAGGAGTGAATTTACCATGTTTACCTTTGGGTTCTAATGCCTTATCCCAAAGAAGGACCAGATCTCCCTATCTAAACACCTTCACTTTATATCTCTTATCAAACCATCTTTTTATAGTTTATTGGTGTCTACTGAAGTCTATAAATTCCTTTTCTCTAGCATCCTCCATTTGAATAATGTCTAATAGCCAAGAATTAGCAAGTTCTTGACCATCTTCCATGTATTCCTGCATGAATGTGAATGTAGGTAACTTCAAAGTGATGGGAAAGATGTGATCCTAAAAATATACCAAAAAAATGGTGAAGCTTTTAGAGCTTGTTTGATCTTGATTCGATCTACCCATAATGAAAACTTAAGAAGTTTATGCCATGTTCTGGTTTATCTTCAGGAGATTTATTGATAGCTTTCATCAAATTTTTGTTTATGGATTTAGAAACATCATTCCATTGAGGATATTGATTAGAATAAAACTTGAGTGTAATTCCTTGGTCATAATCTCATTCCATCATTTGAATAGAAATGAATGCAGATCCATTGTCACAAACTAAATAAACTGGGTTTCTAAATCTAGTATAAGTATTTTATTCAAGGAAATTGATCACTTCCTCTATTCTACATTGCTTAGTAGCTACTTACTCAGTCCACCTAGTATAATAATTCATAGTATTCAAGAAATACTTATGACCTTTAGAATAATTAGGGTTTATTACTCCAACAAAGTCTAATCCCCATTGTGTAAAAGGTTTGTCTATCATCACAGGTCATAAAGGCATGGCTACCTTTGGTTCCTTTGTGTTAAATATCTAGCGTGAATGACACTCCCTCACATTCTTATAAGCATCTTTGAAGAGTTTGGGCCAATAATATCTAGTCTTAAGAATATTATAAGCTATGTTACTTCTTGAAGGGTGTCCACTTCCTAGTTTCTCATGAAAGGTAGTCATAATCCAAGCTACTTCTTCCTTGGACACACATCTCAAATAAATTCCCTAAAAATTCTTCCTATAAAAGACTCCATTCTTAATTAGGTAATGAGCTACTTTGAGCTTCAAGACTCTCTTTTGTTCTCTTATATATCCTGGGGGATAAACACCATTAACAAGTAAATGGATAATAGAGTCATACCACTCATTGGGTTGAAATTTTTATTGATCTACTTGCATGATATGAAATTTTGGGTCAATACTAGAAATCATCTAAACTAGGCCCTGACATTTCACTAATTTTTCTATTTTCATCTCTATATCATATTCTTATAGAATTGTCATCCATTTGCCTTTTCTTTCTCCAAGCTCATTTTGACTCAACATAAATTTTATAGTTGGATCAGGTAATATAACATGTACCTTATTTCTAAGGAGGTAATGTCTAAATTTTTTTTATTGCCTTAACTAATTTATAAGCTTGTTTATCAATCAAAGAATAATTCACTTCTATATTCTTAAAGTTTGTGCTCATGAAAACTATAGGATGATCATTCCCATCAACTTTTTGAGTTAACAATGCAGCCATAGTATGCTCAGAACCAAATGAATATGTATAGAAATCCTTTGAAAAATTAGGACTTATGAAGACTAGAGCTTCATTAATTACCTTCTTAATGTTAGTTAATGACTTAATGGATTCTTGATTCCAAGAAATTATAGCATCTTTCTTAAGCATGTCATTCAAAGGTTTAACAATCTTAGCAAAGCCTGAGACAAACTTCCTCACAAAATTAATCTTGCCAAAGAATGACTTAAGTTATTTTGAACTATTAGGTAACCTAATTTTAGAAATGGCCTCTACTATATTAGGATCCACAAATATTCCATCTTTGGTAATGACATGTCCCAACAATTTTCCTTTAGTGACATAGAATATGCTTTTCTTGGTGTTAAGAGATTCACCATACCTCTTGTATATATCAAATACTTGTCTCAAATGTATGAAGTTCTCTTCTATATTTTTATAAAATACTATAAGATCATCTATATATATGATGATACACTTACCCACAAAACCTTGGAAAGCATGGTCCATAACCCTTTAAAAAGTTACCCCTGCATTAATTAATCTAAAAGGCATTCTCTTGTAAGCATATGTTCCCCATTTAGTAGTAAAAGTTGTTTTCATCCTCTCTTCTAGAGCAACAAGTACTTGGTTATATCCAAAAAATCCATCCAAAAAAGGCATCATGGAAGATCCTATCTAGAGAAGGTAAAGGATAATAATCCTTTTCAGATGCTCTATTTATATTTCTAAAATCTATGCACAATCTTATTTCTCCATTATTTTTAACTGGGACTAGGTTTGCCACCTAAGTGGAATGTCTAATAGTAAACACTATCCATTCATCCAATAGATTTTTTACTTCTTTAAAATACATGGGTTATAAAATAGGGTTGAATATCCTTTATTTCTATCTAAAAGGTTTCTAACCTTCTTGAAGAGGTATGGTATGAGTAATGACCCTTGGGTCAAATATTTTCAAATCTTAATAAGACCAAGCAATTACATCCTTGTATTTTGTAATCAAATATATAGATTTTATATTTTAAATTTCAATGCAATCCTTCCCTATATTCACTATTTGGGGCTGATCATGTGAGCCAAGATTTGTTGCATGATAATCCTTACCATTTACTTTGGGTTGCTTAGGTGCTTCAAAAAATTTATCAAAATCAAATAGTATTTCCAATGAAATCATCCCTTTAGGTATCTTATTATCATTTAATTGGATGATTTTACCATTAATTTCCTCCTTAGGAGAAGTTTCATAAATAGCATCAATAATGTGAGCTTGAAAATCCCTAGAATTATTTAAAAAATCTATGATTTGTTGATCATCATTGAAAACTTGGAAATGATTTATATTTTTAGGAACTGAAGGACAAGATATTAGCTCAATATTAATGCTTTGAGAATCATGATTAGGCATGAGGTTAGCTACAGTAAAGGTAAGCTCATCATTAGTTTTTTTTATTCTCTTAGAATAGCTAAGATGTTGAAGGCATCAAACGATTTAATCAAATCCTCCACCCTAAATGTATATCTCTTTAGATAAGATGATTTGCACTGATAGTTAATTCTCACTTGGTTAACCACAAGTTTAGATTCTCCATAGATAAGGAGTTGTTTAACTTTATGTTTAATGGTAAATTACAATCCAAGTATGAGAGACTCATACTTAGATAAATCATTGGTGCAAGGTAATTGTAACTTATAAGCTACATGGTATTGCTTTTTTGAAAGATTCATCAATACAATACTAGCTCCTAATCTTGATTTGCACTTGGCACCATCAATGTATAACTTTTACAAACCACACATTTGATAAGAACTCTTAAAAACTAGTTCTTTGGTACTTTCCAAAGTGAAAATTCCCAAATTAGAATCCAAGAAATTTACCCTTTCATTAACAATATTATATTATGTTATCATGTGTTTCATTTGAGGTTCCCTTTCTAATCTTATTCGATTTAGCACACTTTTCCAAGGAAGCCATAAGTGTGAACAATCAATAGACATATATCCATTTAAAGCTTTAGTCCATTCTCTACTCAAAATAAATCCATAAGCACTAGGCATTTAAACCACCTGAATATCAATGAATTGTTGGACCCTTGGTTCACTAGCTAGATGTATATGCACATTCAATAACTCTCCTACAACCTTAACTCTATATTTATCCAATTGAGTGAGTACCTATTAGATTTGATTAGAGTTAACATGATTTATTCACATATCCCAATAGGCATAATGTTGGTTGAGGCTCTTGAATCTAAAAAACAATTATGAATATTTTTTCCAAATATCATGATTGTAAGTAAAAAAAGTGGAGACTCTACTTTGATCACTTGTGTAATTACATTTGCACTATCATTCTTAGTGGGTTTCCCAATTTTCTTTGACAAAGATTCCAAGAGTAAGTCTTTTTATTCTGTGATTTGAGTTAGATTATACAGAGTGATATTAGCTTTAATCATTTTCATATCTTCCATAATGTTGTAGCCATATTTTCTTGGAAGATCAATAGTTAACATTGACTTAGAAGAACTTCCTCTAGGAGATTTAAGATTTTTTTTTGATAGTGTTTGGAGGGGTCCCATAATTGTTAGGAGGGGTAGAGGTATTCAATTATCATTTTTGTTCCCTATTTATTAGAGGATGTGTATTCAAAAATTGTTGGAATGATTGAATTACCTAAAGAATATTCTTAGGGTCATTATCCTCTTATAAATAGAAATTAAAAGTTTCCACCATATGCACTTGGTTAGATGGTTTAGACTCAAAATAATTTGTAGCAACCTCTTTTTTTGGAACCACTTCCAACATGCCAAGTTCTTCTTGAAAAGCTTAAAATGATTTGAAAAACTCAATACAATCAATCTCACCATTTTTGGAAGTAGCATACACCCTAAAATAGTCTAGTAAGGCAATATTAGTGAGGTTTATATACATAATCTTTTTACTAGGGAAAGACTCATTAGATTTTTTATTGTAGAAATTGTCATTTTGATTCCTATTCCCAAGTCTGTTGAACTTTTGGAAAGTGAAGTTCCTTCCAAAATTATCATTAGCATTACCAACTTGTTTTTGCAATTGTATAAAATTAGTGCTAAGATTCTATACCATTTTCAATATATATTCATTCTCATTTTTTGGAACCTCAACATTTTGACTCTAGTTACTACTAATGCCATTGAAAGGTACTAAATCCTTCTAATCATTATCATGAAATCCATTAGTAACTTGATGGCTCAAGAAGCCTAGATTTTGATTAGGGCTAACATGACTAGTAGGAAATACATTCAAAGTAGGAAACTGGTTTAATGCTAGAGTATTTTGGTTATTACTTGGGAAAAGGTTTAATACATGAATTTGAGGATTAACATTTGGGATAGAATAAGCCATCTCTCCTTGGGGTTGAATTTGGTCACTAATAACCACTACTTCAGAATAGGCTTGAGCTAATGTGATGATAATTGGAATAGCTCTCTTCAAAAACACATAAGTCATGGGGTCAACAACATCTTTATAAACCTCTAAAGCTAAAGCTTCGTTAGGTTTATATGGATCCATGGTCTGACTAAACATCTTTAGGAACTTGGAATTAAATTACTTAATAGGTTCACTTGTATCTCTCTTAATAGTTATGAATTGATGATAAATGATGCAAGGACTTATGACCTTTCCAAATTGATTAATGAAAATAGTGTCAAAATTATTCCATGAGATAATACAATTATCAGGTAAATTGAGGAACCATTCATATGCAACATATTTAAATGTAAATAGGAGAAACCTACATGATACATATTCATGAATAACATTCAACAATATTAATGTATCTTTGAAATATTTAACATGTTCCTTAGCAGTCATAATACCAATTAGACTAAATATTGTCAAATATTTTTTTGTATTACATGGTAAATCATAAACTACAATTGGTATATTAATAGAGGAAATTCCAAGACACACCATGTTTAGATGAAGATAAATCATAGGAATATCTTGCAAAGGTGATGATGGTAGATATTTATAATACCTATGCTTACCTCTACCTTTCTTAGTCCTTCTATGAGTTTCTAGTTTGAGCAAGGGTTCTCTAGTCTCTGAATGAAATATGGTCCTAATCCTTGGTAATTCTATCTTGACGACTAAGGATCCTATTTTAAAACATAGTGTAACACATTGATTTCCAAAAAATGACAAATAATATGCACACTAAACTTAATTTGAAAAAAATTATTCATAAGAGGACAAAGGACATCAATCTTTAATTAAACAAGTTCAAAAATGTACTTAATTATGCAAAGATGACCAATCTTTACAACTTATGACTCAAATAAAATTCTTATTGTCAAATAATTGTCAATTTTAAACAAAATAATCCATCCTAACTCCAAATACTAATAAATTTTTAACAATAAAATCCATATTTCCATAAAGGTCACCAATATTTACACAATTTATATTAAAAGAAACATAATCATGTAAAATGTAGATAATTTTGACCAAATACACTCAAAACATATTAAGCATATTTAAAGAGGCCCTCCTTCTAGCATCAGTGGATCTTCTCTTGTTTATGCTTCTAATTGTACCAAAAGTGCTCTTAGTGTTGAAAACACTTATCATTTTAGGATTTTGAGAATCCATGGCATGAGTTGTAGTTTGTGACTATTCAGTGATTGTTTGTGGTGGAATAGAAGAAAATTATGAAAACTATCCACAATATTTATTTGATTTAGTGGTTGGGATCCACCAGGGTCTATACTATTTGAATACTTAATAATTCAAAGGATTTGATAGTCAAACTAAATGATTATTAATAATGACTTCTAAGCTAGATTGAATCTTAATAAAAAAAAGAAAAAAGAAAGGTGAAGAAGAAATAAACATGATTTCAAGTTTTCATCTCAAATATTATGAAAAAATTCCAATTACTTTGAGCACAGTCGAACCAATATATGCTATAAAATAGCATAAGCTCAAATTATATCATAAATTGTGCAAAATTCAAAGGAAAAATATGAATCATAAGTAAGAACCAAATTTACTTTAAAAGTTTCCTATTATGATCTAAATAACCTAAGTACATCTAAATACAGATGAAGTAAAATGAAGTATATTTGATATCTTTACATTCAATTTAGAATTTAGCACAAATAAATAGCCCTATGAAAAAAAATGTAACTCTAATAATAAGAATCATTCAAATTCAAGATAACTCACTGTAATTGATAGATAACATAGATATTTAATGAAAACTATCTAGATAATCATTTTAGAATTCCTTAGTTATATTAAATGCTCCTTGTATCAATTGCTCAAAAAATATCTCCTTACAAATGGTAACCATCTTCCTATTTATAGGAAACATAGGTAGTTAATCAGTTAACTTTAAAAAATATCTAGATGTGGATAATGATAGTTGTCTTTGATACAAATCTACAATATTACAAAAATCATTCCAAATTGAAAAGAAAGAGTATATGCTAAAAAACTAGCATATACTTTACAAAAATAATATTCTTTTATGAATATCATTGGTGGTCCTTCCAATTATCCCTATCTAAGGAAGTCTTTCACCTTGGTGTAGTACTCTTTAATCAGCTCAAAATCCACTACAAGGTTTATTAGATAATCCTCTTCTTTATCTGGTAACTTGTCAAATTCACTATCTACCCAAGATACAAGTTCCTTGACACATT
Source organism: Torreya grandis (assembly GCA_037957365.1). Classification (NCBI taxonomy): domain Eukaryota; kingdom Viridiplantae; phylum Streptophyta; class Pinopsida; order Cupressales; family Taxaceae; genus Torreya; species Torreya grandis. Next base: position 38,917 of record JARHVA010008677.1, on the reverse strand, counting down.
GTGCTTCTATAATTTGCTTCCCTACAAAATTAATGCTATCAAGGGTCTTCTAGTTGTCCTTAGCTGAATGACCTTGGCTGTCTTTGATGCCTTAAATGTGGGTATCAACCCTCTACTTTAATTATTCATCATCAATCAGGCCTAAAGTAGTGGTTTGAGAAGGTTTATTTAATATATTCCCTAGAAGTTTCTCAATATAGTTTACCAAGTCTATGTCTTTATTGATTAAGTCCTTAGCATCACTACTCTAGGTGATCAAATGTTATTGTTTATCTACCAAAACTACCATGAGGATGTCCAAACATCTGCGTTTGATAATCTTAAAGTTCAAGGCCTTCTTTGTCTTATGAACCTTGATTAACTCCTCCATCTAAGCTTAAGAATTCTACCAGTACATTATTAAGGCTTGTACCATCTCACCTTGATGGTCTAAAGCATTCAATTTAGACTTAATGCTTTTCAAATTCTTGAATGCATCCATTAAGGATTTTTTCAACATTTGTAATATATTTTTAGGAATTGTTAAGAAAACATGAGCTTCCAAATCTTGCTTTTCTATTTCCAAGTAGAGGATCCTTTGTTTCAATCCTTGAACTCCAGCCAAGGCCATTATTGATTGGGCCAGTACCACACTAGCTACATCTTCTTGAAAAATAGGATGTTCCCCTACTACCTACCCTAGAATAGGATTTAAGCCTGAAAAGGGCTCCACCTTCTAAAAGGTGAAATCCTGAGTACCAATAGTAATTTTCTTGGTGACTACTCTTTCAAAATTTGATTTCTCTAGATTAAATTAGACATGAGGATCAAACTTTTTCACCTATGGTTTTGTAAGAATATCTAAATTTTAACTCCCAGAAGCTCTTGGGGTACCAACCCATTAGATTTCCTTATTGTGAATAATCTAGATACTTCTCTCTATTTGATTTTTTAACATATCTTGAATCCATGGATTGACATTATCTTGAACACCTATGTCCACTTGAGTCAAAGCCAGTAAAGGAGATAGAGATGGGATTTTTTGAAACTTCCCATAAATAAACCAATCAGGAATGGTTGGTCCATAAATAAGATTCTCATCATTGAAGAGGTTTATTTCACTATTAGGGTGAGTGAAAGTTAACCTAGGCTTCTTTCTTGAAGCTAAAGGAACAAAGGCTAATTCTACCTGTCTCTTTCCACTACCCAATGGAACCAATTCCTTGCCTACTTCCTTAGATGGGTCTTTTTCCTTATCCAAACCATAATTAGTCATAATTTTAACAAGGGCACTATCCAATATTTCTTTAGTTTCTAAATCAATTAAGATGATAACTTCTATTGGGAAAGAAGGACTTGGTAGGGATGCCTAAATTTGGAGGGTTTCAATAGGTCTTTAATCAATCTTGGACTCTTCACTTATAGCTTTACCTTTTCCTTTTGCATCTTCAAGTTGCTTAATCTAAGATGAATTTGTCAATTCTCCCTTCTAAGGCTTATAAGATTGTCCCTCAAAAGGTGGTCCTTGATGTGTAGTCCTAGATGGTCCTAGTAACAAGTGATATTGTAAAGGATGTAACTTCCATATTTCTCTTCAAGGCTTATTATCCCTGACCAACCTACGTTCTAAGGTTTTGTTGTATTTTTTAACACTAAATAGGACTTCTTAAAATTTATTTTCCCTTATGTAAATACCATCTCCCACACTTGGTTGATGATTGTACTCTATCTTTGAGACCTTCCTATCCTGAATATGGTTAACCACTCTTTTATTGGGATCCCACATCTTAAGATCATCTAATTGGAAATCAAAAGAGTTCCTATGTACCACCATAATATACAACTATTTACAATCCTTGATTAAAATTCTATGAATTTCCAATGGGAAGGGATGAACTTGATCCCTTTTATTCTTATTTTAGTGTCAATCTATGCCTTTGATGATTTGATAAACAAATTCTTACTCTATAAGCTTACTGGGAACATTTATGGGAAGTATGTATGGTTGGACCATGATTCCTTCTATCTATATTATAGTACAATCTAGATAGAACCACACATCCCCCATGGTCTCTACTTGTTTTTTGATTAGAGGATGAAGTCTAGGCATAGGAATAATAGTGATTGTCTCAAAAATGACTAGGAAGACACCATCACATATGAATTGCATATGATTCTTGTATTGTAAAATATTTAGTTTGGATTACTGATGGGAAATGGTAGTCCTACCATCAGGGGACCAATTTTGGATGCCAAGGAAATTAATAGAGGTCAAGAGTTAATCTAAGAGGTAAGACATCATAAATAAATGTCTGGAGGTCTTTCCCTTGATGGCTATAAATAGTTTAGCCAAGAAGAAACTTATTAAGTCCGTAATGGGAGGGGTTAGGTTCCATTATAACATGAAATGGACATAATACACCTAGACCTTACTTATATAAGTTGTAGAAGAGGAAACAAAGGATCTATTCAATAAGGTCATAGCTACCCTACCACCCTCTCTAAATTAGGTAACATGAATCTTGCCATTAGGGGTCCTAAAAACATGGGAACCTTGGATTAACCAAGGTGAAAGAACTAAATCCAAGTTTTGGTAATTTTTCCATTCTCTCAAAGATGGGAGATCAACATGAGGTAAAGGGAGCTTATAATAAGTCTCAAAGGCCATGGGAGCTATGCATGAAACTTTATTAATATTTCATTCATAAATAATCCATTATCCATCTACTATGTAGTCAACAAAAATAAGAACAAGAAGGTCGATGTAATGCATTACCTTTAGTTTAGAATTTGCATGATGAAGGCCTACCATTTGAATTGATACTAAATCCTTGAATCTTTGGTACACTGAAGCATTCCTCTTTTCTTCCTAAGAAAATGGTTTCAACTCTTCAATAAATAAGAATAATTCAGACCATATCCTAGTTCTATGTATATTCAGTGTTGTTGAATCCAAATTAATATCTCTAAAGACCCTTACTTCACCATTTAAATTTAGATAAATCTCTAATTCAATCTTCATATATTTCCTACCTATTGCCATTGATAGCATTATATTGTAATTTCAAAGCTATCAAAAGTTCTTACTAAGGCACCTACTCTAAATTCAATTCAAAATTATCTCAAGTGTCACATAATTAATTTGAACTGACTCTAGCCTTCTTTATGGAGGGTTTAGGGTTTTTGCCTTTAATGACTAGAACATCCAACCTTGATCTCATACATGCCTTAGATATGATGGAACCTTACTTATCATATCTCCTATGTTTTGAATCATGAGATATCTTTTATTTGGATCCTCCATACTTATGTGGAGTTTATGTGGTAGGGTTCCATGCCTTGCATGGCAATTTTTCATAAACACCATTTGAAGAGAGACTATTGGTTTTCAAAAGTCCCTTTTATTTTGCTTTGAAAATCCAAATCTAGGTCCTTGAATTTCATTAGTTCTTAATATTTTATCTTATTTTTTATGCCATGTGTCAAGCTTTTGAGGCCTTTAAAAAGTCTTCAATTTTATCACATCATTGGATCAAATCCAGAAAGCAAGTGGTCACCATTGGATCTTTTAGGAGATCATGAGGATTCCATGTTGATGTGTACCATTGGATCAAATCCAGTGAGCAAATGATCACCATTTGATCCTAAAAGATGTTTACCATTTTAATTAGTAAAAATGACTTAGGCCAAGATTTCTATGTCTTAATCTTGCCTTTTTAAGAAAACTAAGAATTTTTTAAAAGGCTTCAAAAATTCGCCCTTTGATTAGGCTTAACAATTATCTAAGTTAAATTTGACGGGTTTGGTCCCATCAAATACATCCTCGTAGATGTCAAATGATGGAAGTGAACATGTCAATTTTAGACAATAAAATCTTTCTATTTCAATTTATATTTGATGGGTTTGGTCCCATCAAATATGTCCTCGTAGATGTCAAATTATGGGAGAGAACTTACCATATTTAAAAAAAATAAATTTATTAACCCAATAACTGAATGACATGTGTAAAACCATCGACAGATCTTGAGGCCTTCGAGTTGATGTGAACCATTAGATTGAGAACCTCCAAGGCAATGTGAACCATTGGATTAAGTCATGAGTGGTTAACATATTTTAATGTCCTTTTAGGTGTTAGATTTTATTTGTACCATTGGATTGAAACCTTTGATCAAGCGATCATCATTAGATCCTTATGCGGACCCAAATCATTAACTGTATGCCTTTCTAAAATACTTCATGCTTGACGCACCATTGGATTAAATAAAGTGAACAAGTATAACATTTTAGATCTATAAAATCACATAAAATTTATGTTAAAACCTAATCATGCATAAAATTTATTAATAGATTTTCCCACAAACATTTAAATTTAAAAAGATATGGTTTAATGTTTTGGAACCTTGACTTCTTCCATGGAACCTATAATTAATGACTTTTAAGAAAAAAATTTAGCAACAGTAAAACCATGATCAATTAATCTTTCACTCTTATTCTAAGATATAGAAGTTCTGGAAATAATCACAGGGGCCCCCTTTTCAAAAAATAAAGATAGAGGTGGGTGTTGGTCTCAACAAATGGTGACTCATAGGGGAAATATAGCAATATGTTTGAACACAAGACTCTAGTTTCAAATTTTACACAAACTCTATATCCCATTTAAATATATGATCTTTCCTAAATCAACCTTAAATTAAAAAAAGTTCCTTATGTATAAAAGCTTAACTTAGGTATTAGAACACAAACATGCAGTGTGTGTTTTGATTCCACTTACTATTTATTATAATATTCAAGAAACAATGTTTGGGTTCATGTCTTTTTAGTCCACATCATTTGATTTTGGGCATTTCTAGATATTCTTTGAGAATAACAATTCTTATTTTAAGGAAGGCTTGGGCATTTCTCTACTACCAACCAGGCATCCATAGCCCCGATAGAGATACCTTTGGTTCCACTCAAGGTCTTGCTCCACTACCTGCCAAGAATCCATAGCCTCAGGGAAGATTACCTAAATCACCTTTGCTTTGGAATATTTTGATTTGATAATAATATTTTTTATTTTTTTACTTCCAATGAAGGTTAGGAACTAGATTAGCCAAGTTTAGGGATTTGATCAAATGTTCTGGCCTTAGGATAATTTCCCTTAATGAAACTTGAGTTCATGACAAGGATATGTTTAAGTGTAAGGATGAGTAATAGTTAATAAACTAAATTCACATCATATACATATTATTCTTCTTAAAAATAAGTTTTCATTCATAAAAATATTTAAATCTTTACAAGACAATAAATTTCTATACCAATTTATACCAATACCCCTAGTTATTTCATACTACTTTATTGCCAACCATGGTCACCTTTTGTAAAATTCACCCACACTTATTTAAGAAATTCCCAACCAAAAAAATAATACCATGATACCTTACCACAACCAAGGATCACCACTAAGAAAGAAGAAAAAACAAAACACAAAGAAAACAAATATACACAAGCTGAACAAGGAAGAAAAAACAAAGCAAGAAAGGGAACTAACTAGCATACCTATTCTACTTTTAACAATCTTACACATTTATTCCATGAAGACCTCTGGTGGGGTAGCAACAAAGTAATGTTTGAGATATTGTCCATTAGTAGGAAATGTGAACTCTACTGCTTGGAGATCTTTCAACCTGAAAGTATTATTGCCCAAGTGTTTTACAATTTGGTAAGGACCAATCCATAAAGGAATGAATTTACCATTTTTACCTTTGGGTTCTGATGCCTTGTCCAAAATAAGGACCATATCTCCTTGTCTAAATACCTTCACTTTATATATCTTATCAAACCATATTTTCATGATTGATTGGTATCTATTGAAGTCTATAAATTCCTTTTCTCTAGCATCTTCCATTTGAATACTGTCTAATAGTTGAGAATTAGCAAGTTCTTCATTGTCTTCCATGAATCCCTGCATGAATGTGAATGTAGACAACTTTAAAGTGACGGGAAAGATGGGCTCCTGACCATATACCCAAAAAAAGGGTGAAGCCTTTAGATCTTGTTTAATCATGATTTGATCTACCCATAATGCAAACTTAATAAGTTTATGCCATGTTCTAGGTTTATCTTCAGTAGATTTCTTGATAACTTTCATCATATTTTTATTTTTGGATTCAAAAACACCATTTCCTTTAGGGTATTGATTAGAATAAAAATTGAGTGTAATGCCTTGGTCATAATCCCATTCCATCATTTCAATAGAAATGAATGCAGATCCATTATCACAAACTAAAAAAATTGGGTTATCAGATATAGGACAAATATTTTCTTATCAAAAATTGATCACTTCCTCAATTATACATTGCTTAGTGGCTACTACCTCAATCCACCTAGTACAATAATCCATAACAGTCAAGACATACTTATGACCTTCAAAATAGTTGGGGTTTATTACTCCAATGAAGTCTAATCCCCATTGTGTAAAAGGTTTATCTACCATCATAGGTTGTAAAGGCATGTCTACCTTTGGTTTATTTATGTTAAATATCTATCTTGAATGACACTCCCTCACATACTTATAAGCATCTTTAAAAAAGTGTGTTCTAATAATATCTAGCCCTAAGAATATTATGAGTTGTGGTTCTTCTTGAAGAGTGTCCACTTCTTAGTTTCTCATGAAAGTTAGTCATAATCCAAGCTGTTTCTTCCTTTGACACACATCTAAAATAAATTACCTCAAAGTTACTCCTATACAAGACTCCATTCTTAATGAGGTAATGAGATACTTTGAGCCTCAAGGCTCTCTTTTGTTCTCTTATAAATCCTAGGGGGAAAACACCATTAACAAGTAAATGGATAATAGAGTCATACCACTCATTAGGTTAAATGTTTTATTTATCTATTGGCATGATATGAAATTTTAGTTCAGTAATAGCGATCATTTGAACTAGACCCTGACATTTCACTAATTTGGCTATTTTCATCTCTATATCATATTCTTATAGAATTGCCATCCATTTGCCTCTTCTTTCTCCAAGCTCATTCCGACTCAACATAAGTCTTGTAGCTGGATGGAGTAATATAACATGTACCTTATTTCTAAAGAGGTAATGTCTAAATTTTTTTATTTCCTTAACCAATGCATAAGCTTGATTATCAATCATAGAATAATTCACTTCTACATTCTTAATGTTGGTGCTCATGAAATATATAGGATGATCATTCCCATCAACTTTTTGAGTTAACAGTGCAGCCATAATATGCTTAGAAGTAAATGAATATAGATAGAAATCCTTTGAAAAACTAGGACTTATGAGGACTGGAGCTTTAGTAATTGTATTCTTAATGTCAATGAAGTTCTTCTTATATTTTTGATTCCAATAAATTATAGCATCTTTCTTAATCATGTCATTCAAAGGTTTAACAATCTCAATGAAGCCTTAAATAAACTTCCTCACAAAATTAATCTTGCCAAAGAATGACTTAAGTTATTTTTAGCTATTGGGTAACCCAGTTTTAGAAATGGCCTCTACTCTACTCTATAAAGATCCACAAAGATTACATCTTTGGTAATTACATGTCCCAACAATTTTCCTTTAGTGACATACAATATGTTTTTTTTGGGTTAAGAGATACACCATACCTTCTGCATCTATCAAATACTTGTCTCAAATGTATGAATTGATCTTCTCTATTTTATAAAATCCTATAAGATCATCCATATATATGATGATACACTTTCCCACTAATCCTTGGAATTCATGGTCCATGGCCCTTTGAAAAGTTTCTCCTGCATTAATTAATCTAAAAAGCATTCTCTTGTAAGCATTTTCTCCCCATTTAGTAGTAAAATTGTTTTCATCCTATCTTCTAGAGTAATAAGTACCTAGTTATATCCATAAAATCCATCCAAAAAATACATCATGGAAGATCCTAAAATAGTTTGGATAACTTGGTCTAGAGAAGGTAAAGGATAATTATCCTTTTCAGATGCTCTATTTATATTTATAAAATCTATACACAATCTTATTTATCCATTCTTTTTTTATTGGGACTTGGTTTGCCACCCAAGTGAAATGTCTAATAGGAAACACTACCCTTACATCTAATATCTTCTTGAATTATTTAAAAATAATGGGTTATAAAATAGGGTTGACTGGCCTTTGCTTCTGTCTAAAAGGTTTGTAACCTTCTTGAAGAGGCATGGTATGAGTAATGACCCTTGGGTCAAAAAAATTCAAGTCTTCATAAGACCAAGAAATTACGTACTTGTATTTTTTAATCAACTCTCTATATTTTCTATTTTCCATTTTAGTGCGAGCCTTCCCTATATTCACCATTTAGGGCTGATCATGTGAGTCAAGATTCACTACATGATAATCCTTACCATTTACCTTGGGTTACTTAGGTGCATCAAATTTTTTATCAAAATCAAATAGTATTTCCAATGAAATCATCTCTTTAGGTATATTATTATCACTTAATTAGATGATTTTACTATTAAGTTCCTCCTCATGAGAAGTTTCATCAATATCATCAATAATGTGAGCTTGAAAATCCCTATAATTAGCTAAGAAATCTATGATTTATTGATCATCATTAAAAATTTGGAAATGATTTATATTATTAGGAACTGAGGGACAAGGTATTATGTCAATAATAATGCTTTGAGAATAATGATTAGGCATGAGGTTAGCTACAACAAAGGTAAGTTCACCATTAGTTTTATTTTCTTCTCTTGGAATAGCTAAGATGTTAAAGGCATCAAAATACTTGATCAAATCCCACACCCTAAACTTATATCTCTTTAATTAAGATAATTTTCATTGATACTTACTTCTCACTTTGTTAACCACAAGTTTAGATTCTCCATAGATAAGGAGTTATTTAACTTTGTGTTTAATGGCAAACTGTAATCCAAGTATGAGAGCCTCATACTTAGTTAAATTATTGGTGCAAGGAAATTATAATTTATAAGTTGCATGGTATTGTTTTTCTAAAAGATTCATCAATACAATACCAACTCTCAATCTTGATTTGCACAATGCATCATCAATGTATAACTTATATAAACCACACATTTAAGAAGAACTCTTAGAAATTAGTTATTTGGTAATTTCCAAAGTGAACTCCCAAATTAGAATATAGTAAATTTACCCTTTTGTTAACAACATTATATTCTATTATCATGTGTTTCATTTGAGATTCCATTTCTACTCTTATTTGATTTGTCACACCTTTCCAAGGAAGACATAAGTCCAAAAAATTAGTACACATATATCAATTTAAATCTTTGGTCCATTTTCTAATCAAAAGCAATCCATAAGCACTGGGCATTTATACCACTTGGATATCAATGAATTGATAAACCCTAAGTTCACTAGTTGTATATGCACATTCAATAACTCTCCTACAACCTTAACTATAGATTTATCCAATTGGGTGACTACCCTGTCAGGTTTGATTGGAGTTAACTCAAGTTGTTCACATATCCCAATAGGCATAATGATGGTTGAGTCTCCTGAATCTAAAAGAAAATTATGAATGTTTTTTTAAACTATCTTGACTGTATGTGAAAAAGGTGGAGACTCTATCTTGATCACTTGTGTAATTACATTTGCACTATCATTCTTAAAGGGTTTCCCAATTTTCTTTGACAAAGATTTCAAGAGTAAGTCTCTTTATTCTATGATTTGAGGTACTCATGTAGAGTGATATTAGATGTAATCCTTTTCATATTTTCTACAATGTTTTATCCATATTTTCTTGTAGGATCTACAATTAACATTAACTTAGAATAACTTCCTCTAGGAGGTTCAGGATTATTCTTTGATATGGTGTCTAGAGGGTTCCCATAATTGTTAGGAGGGGTAGAGGTAGTTAATGTTGTTTTTGTTCCCTATTTCTCAGAGGATATGTCTTCAAAAATTATTGGAATGATTGAATTTCCTCAATATTATTCTCAAGCTCATTATCCTCTTGAAAAAGAAAATCAAAATTTTCCACCATATGCACTTGGTTAGATGGTTTAGATTTAGAAGAATTTGTAGCAACCTCTTTATTTGGAACCACCACAAACATGTCAAGTTCTTCTTGAAAAGCTTCAAAGGATTTACAAAACTCAATACAATCAATCTAAAAATGTTTGGAAGTAGCATGCACCCTATAATAATCTGGTAAGGCAATATCAGTGAGGTTTATATCCATATTGTTTTTGCTAGGGAAAGACTCGTTTTCTTTGCTATTGTAGAAACTATCATTCTAAAACCTATTTTGAGGTCTATTAAACTTTTAGAAAGTGAATTTATTTCCAAAATTGTCATTAGCATTACCAACTTATTTTTACAATTGTAGAAAATCAGTGTTAAGCTTCTATACCATTTTCAGTATAGATTCATTTTCATTTTTTGGAACCTCAGCATTTTGATTCTAGTTACTATTAATGCCATTGATAGACACTAAAGCCTTCTAATCATTGTCATGCAATCCATTGGTAACTTGATGGCTCAAGAAGTCTATATTTTGATTAGGGTTAGCATGACTAGTAGGCAATATATTCAAAGCAAGAAACTAGTTTAATGCTAGAGTATTTTGGTCATTAATTGGGAAAAGGTTTAATGCATGCATTTGAGGATTAACATTTGGGATAGAATAAGCCATTTGTCCTTGGGTATGCATTTGGTCACTAAGAACCACTGATTCAAAATATGCTTGAGCCAATGTGATGATAAGTGAAATATCTCTCTATAAAAACACATAAGTCATGGGGTCAACAACATATTTATAAACCTCCAAAGCTAAATCTTCATCAGGTTTATTTGGATCCATGGTCTACCTAAACATCTTTTGGAACCTAGCATTAAATGACCTAATAGGTTCACTTGTATATCTCTAAATAGTTATGAATTGATGATAAATGACACAAGGACTTATGATCTTTTGAAATTCATCAATGAAAATAGCATCAAAATTATTCCATGAGATAATACAATTGTTAGGTAAATTGAGGAAACATTCCTATATAACATCTTTAAATGTAAACAGGAATAAACTAAATGGTACATCTTCATGAATAACATTCAATAATCTTAATGTATCTTTGAAAGATTTAACATGTTCCTCAATAGTCATAATACCAATTAGATTAAATATTGGCAAATATTTGTTTGGATTACATGGTAAATCATGAACCATACTTGGTATATTTATAAGGGAAATTCCAAGCCATGCCATGTTTGGATGAAGATCAAGCACAAGAATCACTTACAAAGGTGATGATTGTAGAGATTTATAATACCTACGCTTATCTCTATATTTCCTAGTCCTTCTGTGAGTTTCTAGTTTAAGCAAGGGTTCTCTAGTCTCTGAATGTGATTTGGTCCTAATCTTTGGTAATTCCATCTTGAAGACAAAGGATCTTATTTAAAAACATGGTGTAACACATTAATTTCCAAATAATGACAAATAATATTCACACTAAACTTAATTTGCAAAAAATTGTTCATAAGAGGCCAAAGGATTTCAATATTTAACTAAATAAGTTTTAAAATGTACTAAATTATGCAAACATGGCCAATCTTTACAACTTGTGACTTAAATAAAATTCTTATTGTCAAAGAATTATCAATTTTGAGTAATATAAGCCATCCTAACTCCAAATACTAATAAATTTGTAGCAATAAAAGTTGTATTTCTATAAAGGTCACCAATATTTACATAATTTATGTTAAAAGAAACATAATCATGTAAAATGTAGATAATTCTGACCAAATACACTCAAAACATATTAAGAATATTTAAAGAGGCCCTCTTTCTAGCGCCAATGAAGCTTCTCTTGTTGATGCTTCTAATTGTACCACAAGTTCTCTTACTGTTGAAAAACACTTATCATTTTAGGATTTTGAGAATCTATGGCATGAGTTGTAGTTTGTGACTACTCAGTGATTATTTGTGGTGGAATAGAAGCAAAGTATGAAAACTATCCACAATATTTATTTGAATTAGTGGTTAGGATCCACCAGGGTCTATACTATTTGAATACTTAATAATTCAAAGGATTTGATAGTTAAATTAAATGATTATTAACAATGACCTCTAAGCTAGATTTAATCTTAATAAAAATAAGAAAAAGGAAAGGTGAAGAAGAAAGAAACATGATTTCAAGTTTTCATCTTAAATATTATGACAAAATTCCAATTACTTTGAGCACATTTGAACCAATTTATGTTATAAAATAGCAAATGCTTAAATTATATCACAAATTAGGCAAAATTCAAAGGAAAAATATGAATCATAAGTAAGAATCAAATTTTCTTTAAAAGTTTCCTATTATGATCTAAATAACCTAAGTACATCTAAATAAAGATCAAATAAAATGAAGTATATTTGAGATCTTTATAGTCAATTTAGCATTTAGCACAAATTAACAACCCTATAACAAAGAATGTAACTCAAACAATAATAATCATTAAAATTCAAGATAAGTCCTTGTAATTGAGAGATAGCATAGATATTTAATGAAAACTATCTAGACAATCATTTTAGAATTCCTTAGTTGTATTAAATGCTCCTGGTATCAATTGCTCAAAAACTATATCCTTACAAATGTTAACCATCTGCCTATTCTTAGGAAACATAAGTAGTTAACCAGTTAAATTTCAAAAATATCTAGATGTGGATAAGGATAGATGTCTTTGATACAAAGCTACAATACAAAAAAAAATGCCAACTTGACAAAAAAGAGTATATGCTAAGAGACTAGCATATACTTTACAAAAAGAATATTCTTTTAATAATTTCATTGGTGGGTCCTTCGAATTAGCCCTATCTAAGGAAGTCTTTCACCTTGGTGTATTGCTCCTTGACCAATTCAAAATACATAGCATGCTTCATTAGATAATACTCCTTTTTATCTTCTAACTTGTCAAATTCACTATCTACCCAAGATATAAGTTCTTTGACACATTATGTTCTGGAATTTGCTTCCCTACAAAAGTAATGGTATCAAGGGTATTCTAGTTGTTCTTAGCTAAATTAGCTTTGATATCTTTGATGTCTTTGATGTGGGTATCAACCCTTTAATTAAATTCTTCATCATCAATCAGGCCTAAAGTAGTGGTTTGAGAAGGGTTATTTAATATATTCTATAGAAGTTTCTCAATCTGGTTTACCAAGTCTGTGTCTCTCTTGATGAAGTCCTTAACATCACTACTCTATGGGATTAAATATTCTTGTTTATCTACCAAAACTATAATGAGGATGTCTGGATGTCTGAGTTTAATAATCCTGAAGTTCAAGGCCTGCTTTATCTTATGCACCTTGATGAGCTCCTCCATTTGAGCTTGAGAATTCTACCAATGGGTGATTAAGTCTTGTGCCATCTCAACTTGATGGTATAAATCATTTAATCTAGACTTAATGATTTTCAAATTTGTGAATGCATCCATCAAGTTAGGAATTGTTAAGAAAACATGTGCTTCTAAATCTTGCTTTTCTATTTCTAAGTTGAGGATCCTTTGTTTTAATCTTTGAACTCCATCTAAGGTGATTATTGATTGGGCTAGTACCACACTAGCTAGATCCTCTTAAAAAATAGGATGTTCTTCTACTTCATACCCTAAAATAGGAGTTAAGCCTTTAAATGGCTCCACCTTTTGAAAGGTGAACTCCTTAGTACCAACATTAATTTTTTTGTCACTACTCTTTCAAAAGTTGATGTCTCTAGATTAAATTGGACTTGAGGATTGAACTCGTTCACCTGTGGTTATTTATGAATCTCTACATTTGAACTAAGGCTCTTGGGGTACTAACCCATTGGCTTTCCTTATTGTGAAGAATTTGAATGCTTCTCTTTGCTTTCTTATTTAGCATATCTTGAATCCATGGCTTAACATTATCCTAAACACCTATGCCCACTTGAGTTAGAGCTAGTGAAGGAGAAAGAGATGGTATTTTCTAAAACTTCCCATAAACAAACCAATCAAGAAAAATTGGTCCATAAATAGGATTCTCATCATTAAAGAGGTTTATTTCACTAGTAGGGTGAGTAAAATTTAACTTAGGATTCTTTCTTAGAGCTAGAGGAACTAAAGCTAATTCTACCTATCTCTTTCCACTACCTAATGGAACTAATTCCTTTCCTACTTCCTTAGATTGGTCTTCCTCCTTATCTAAACCATAAGTAGTCATGATGTTAACAAGGGCACTCTCCACTGTTTCTCCAATTTCCAAAGCAATTAAGCTAATACCTTATATTAAGGAAGAAGGCCTTGGTAGGGATGTCTGAATTTGGAGGATTTCAACATGTCTTTGCTCAATCTTAGAATCTTCACTTATAGCTTTACCTTTTCCTTTTGCATCCTCAATTTGCTCAATCTGAGATGACTTTGTCAGTTCTCCCTGTTAAGGTTCAAAATATTATCCCTCAAAAGGTGTTTCTTGATGTGTAGTCCTAGATGGTCCTAGCAACAAGTGATACTGTAAAGGATGTCACTACCATATTTCTCTTAAAGTATTATTATCCTTAACCAACCAACAGTCTAAGGTTATGTTTTAGTTTTTAACCTTAGATAGGACTTCTTCAAAGTTATTTTCCCTTGTGTAAATACCATCTCCCACACCTAGTCTTTGGGACCTTTCTATCCCAAATATGGTTAGCAACACTATTATTGGGGTCCCACATCTTAAGAGCATCTAATTGGAAATCAAAATAGTTCCTATGTACTACCATGATCTTCATCTATTTCCTATCATGAATTACAATTCTACCAATGTCCAGTGGGAAGGGGTGAACTTGATCATTTTTATTCTTCTTGTAGTGCCAATCTATGCCCTGGATGATTTGATAATCAATTTCTTACTCTACAAGATTATTGGGAACATATATGGGTAGTTTCTATGGTTGGACCATGATTCCTTCTATCCTTATTACAATGTAATATAGATAGAACCACACATCCCCCATGGTCTCCACTTGTTTTTTGATTAGAGGATGAAGTCTAGGCATAGGAATACCAGTGATTATCTCAAAAATGACGAGGAAGACACCATCACATATGAATTGCATATGAACCCTATATTTGAAAACATGTAGTTTGGATTAATGATGGGAAATGGTAATCCTACCATTAGGGGACCAATTTTGGATGCCTGGGAAATCAATAAAAGATAGGAGTGAGTCTAAGAGGTAATACATCATAAATAAATGTCTATAGGTCTTTCTCTTGATGGATATAAATGGTTTGGCCAAGAAGAAACTTATTAAGTCCCCAGTGGGAGGGGTTAGGCTTCATTCCAACATGTAATGGACATAAGACACCTAGGCCTTAATCACATAAGCTATAGTAGAGGCAACAAAGGTTCTATTCAATAAGGTCAGAGTTACCCTAACACCCTCTCTAAATTGGGTAATAGGAATCTCACCATTAGGGGTCTTGAAAACATGGGAACCTTGGATTAACCAAGGTGAAAGAACTCAATCCAAGTTTTGGGAATTTATCCATTCTCTCAAAGATGGAAGATCAAAATGAGGTAAAGGGAGATTATAATAAGTCTCAAAGGCCATGGGAGATATTCATACAACTTTATTGACATTTCATTCATGAATTATCCATTCTCCATTTACTATATAGTCAATGAAAATAGGAACAAGAAGATTGATATAATGCATTACCTTTGGTTTAATAGTTGCATGATGAAGGACTACCATTATAATTGATACTAAATCCTCTTTAGTACATTGAATCATTCCTCTTTTCTTCCTAAGGAAATTGTTGTAACTCTTTGACAAAGAAGAATAATTCAGACCAGTTCCTATTTCCATGTACATTCAATGTTGTTGATCTAAATTTGTGTCTCTAAAGACCCTTCCTTCAACATCTAAAGTTAGATAAAGCTCTACTTCAATTTTCATCTATTTCCTACCCATTTCCATTGATAACACTATATTGTAATTACAAAGCTATAAAAATTTATTACTAAGGCACTTGCCTTGAATTCAGTTCATAATTATCTCAAGTGTCACATAATAAATTTGAATTGACTCTAGCCTTCTTTATGAAGGGTTTAGGGTTTTTTACTTTAATGACCAAAACATCCAACCTTAATCTCATGCATGCCTTAGATATGATGGAACCTTACTTATAATATCTCTTATTTTTTGAATCATGAGATATTTTTCATTTAGATCCTCCATACTTACATGGAGCTTATGTGACAAGTTTTCATGCCTTTCATGGCTATTTTTCATAAATTCCATTTGAAGAGTGATCATTGTTTTTTAAAAGTCCCTTTTATTTTGCTTTTAAAATCCAAATCTAGGTCCTTAAATTTCATTAGTTCTTGATCTTTGAGCTTATTGATCATGCCATGTGTCAAGATTTTGAAGCCTTTGAAAAGTCTTCAATTTTATTGTATCACTAGATCAAATCCAGTAAACAAGAAATCACCATTGGATCCTTTAGGAGATCTTGAGGCATCCGTGTTGATGGGCACCATTGGATCAAATCTAGTGAGTAAGTGATCACCATTGGATCTTACAATATGCTTTCCCTTTTAATTAGTAAAAATGACTTAGGCCAATATTTATATATCTCAATCTTTCCTTTGTAATAAAACTAAGAATTTCTTAAAAGGATTTAGAAATTCCCCCTTTTATTAGGCTTAAAAATTGTCTAAGTTAAATTTTATAGGTTTGGTCCCATCAAATACATCTTCACAGGCATCAAATGATGGGGGAAAACATGTCAATTTTAAGACAATACAATCTTTCTATTTCAATTTAAATTTGATGGGTTCAGTCTTGTCAAATACATCCTCATAGATGTCAATTGATGGGAGCGAACCTGTCAAATTTAAAATAATGAAATTTATTGACCCAATAACTGAATGCCACGTGTAAAACCATTAGGAGATCTCAAAGATTTGGGGATTGTCTAAGTTAAATTTTATGGGTTTAGTCCCATCAAATATGTCCTCGTAGATGTTAAATGATGGGGGCAAACCTGTCAATTTTAAGATAATACAATATTTCTATCTCAATTTAAATTTGATAGGTTTGGTCCCATCAAAGATGTCCTCATAGATGTCAAGTGATGGGATTAAACCTGTCAAATTTGAAATAATGAAATTTATTGACCCAATAATGAAATACCATGTGTAAAACCATTAAGAGATATTGAGGCCTCTGAGTTGATTTGCACCATTGGATTAAGAACCTCTGAGGCAATGTGAACCATTAGTTTAAGTCCTGAGTGGTTAACAACTATTAACATCCTTTTGGGTGTCAAATTTAATTCACACCATTGGATTGAAACCTCCAATCAAGAGATCACCATTGGATCCTTTTGGGACTCGAGTCATTAACTGTATGCCTTTTTAAAAGACTTTAATTTTGGTGCACCATTGGATCAAATCTAGTGAACAAGCGTAAAGCGTTAGATCTTCAAAAGTGCATGAACTTTAAGTTAAAACCTGATCATGCATAAAATTTCTCGCTAGATTTTCCCATGAATGTTTAAATTCAAACCACTAAGGATTATTATTTGGGAACTTTGACCTCATACATGAAACCTACAATTAATAACCTTTAATATGATTTTTTAGAAACATTAAAAACGTGATCAAATAATCTTTCATACTTATTTCAGGATATAGAAGTTATAGAAACAATCACAGGGATCCCCTTTTCAAAAAAGAAAGATGGGAGGGGGTGTTGGTCTCAACAAATGATGACTAATAGGGGCAACATAGAAATATGTTGGAACATAAGACTCTAGTTTAAACTTCTACATGATCTCTATATCCCATTCAAACATATGCTCTTTCTTGAATTAACCTTAAATTGAAACAAGTTCCTTATGTATAAAATATAAACTTAGGTATTAGAATACAAACATGTAGTGTGTGCTTTGATTTTAATTAATATTTATCATAAAATTAAAGAAACAACATCTGGGTTCATGTCCTTGTGGTCCACAACATTTGATTTTGATCATTTTTAGATATTCTTTGAGAATAAAAACTCTTAGTTCAAGGAAGGCTTGGGCATTGATTTGTTGCTAACCAGGTGTTCATAGTCCCAACATAGATACCTTCGATTCCACTTAAGGTCTTACTCCACTGCCAACCAGACATCCATTGCCCCAGTGGAGATTACCTAAATCATCTTTGCTTTGGAAGCTTTTGATTTTATAATAAGATTTTTTTTAATTTGTTTGCTTCCAACAAAATTTGGGAACTAGATTAGCTAGGTTTAGGGATTTGATCAAATGTTATGGCCTTAGGATGATTTCCATTAATTGAAACTTGAGTTCATGACAAGGATATGTTTTAAGTGTAAGCATGAGTATGAGTTAACAAACTAAATTCACATCATATACATATTATTCTTCTTAAAACTAAGTTTTAATTTAGAAAAAGATTTAAATCTTTATAAGACAATAAATTTCTATACTAATTTATACCAATACCCTCGGTTGCTTCATAATACTTTATTCCCAACCATCGTCACCTTTTTTATAATTTACCCACACTCTCTTAAGAAATTCCCAACCAAAAAAACAATACCATGAGACCTTACCACAACCAAAGAACACCACCAAGCAAGAATAAAAAATAAAACACAAATAAAACAAATATACACAAGCCTAGAAAGGAAGAAAAAACAAAGCAAGAAAGGGAACTAACTAGCCTACCTATTCTAATTTTAACAATCTTACACATTTATTCCATAAAGATCTTTGGTGGGGTAGAAACAAAGTAATGTTTGAGATACTATCCATTAGTAGGCAATGTGAACTCTGATCCTTAGATATCTTTCAACCTAAAAGTATTTTTGCACAAGATTTTTATAATTTGGTGAGGACCAATCCATAACGGAGTGAATTTACCATGTTTACCTTTGGGTTCTAATGCCTTGTCCCAAAGAAGGACCAGATCTCCCTATCTAAATACCTTCACTTTAGATCTCTTATCAAACCATATTTTCATGATTTATTGGTGTCTACTGAAGTCTATAAATTCCTTTTCTTTGGCATCTTCCATTTGAATAATGTCTAAAAGTCGAGAATTAGAAATTTCTTGACTGTTTTCCATGTATTTTTGAATGAATGTGAACATAAGCAATTTCAAAGTGATGGGAAAAATAGGATCTTGACCATATACCAACAAAAATGGTGAATCCTTTAAAGCTTGTTTGATCCTAATTTGATTTACTAATAATACAAATTTAAGAAGTTTATGCCATGTTCTAGGTCTATCTTTAGTAGATTTTTTGATAGCTTTCATCAGATTTTTGTTTGTGGATTTAGAAACACCATTTCCTTGAGGATATTTATTAGAATAAAAATTACATGTAATGCCTTGGTCATAATCTCATTCCATCATTTCAATATAAATGAATGCATATCTATTATCATAAATGAAAGAAACTTAGTTTCCAGACATAGTACAAATATTTTCTTCTAGGAAATTGATCACTTCCTCTATTCTAAATTACTTAGTGGCTACTACCTCAGTCCACCTAGTACAATAATCCATAGTAGTCAAGACATAATTATGACCTTTAGAATAATTGGGGTTTATTGCTCCAACAAAGTCTAATCCCCATTATGTAAAATATTTATCTACCATCACAAGTTGTAAAGGCATGGATTCCTTTGGTTCCTTTGTGCTAAAGATTTAGCATGAATGACACTCCCTTACGTACTTATAAGCATATTTTAAAAGTGTGGGCCAATAGTATCTAGCCCTAAGAATATTATGAGATATGGTTCTTCCTGAAGAGTGTCCACTTCTTAATTTCTCAAGAAAGGTAGTCATAATCCAAGTTGCTTCTTCCTTGGACATACATCTCAAATAAATTTCCTCAAATTTTCTACTATACAAAACTCCATTCTTAATGAGGTAATGATCTAATGTGAGCCTCAAGTCTCTCTTTTATTCTCTCATAAATCCTAGGGGACAAACACCATTAACAAGTAAATGGATAATAGAGTCATACCACTCATTAGGTTGAATTTTTTGTTGATCTACTTGCATGATATGAAATTTTGGGTCAATACTAGCTATCATCTAAACTAGACATTGACATTTCACTAATTTGGCTATTTTCATCTCTATATCATATTCTTTTAGAATTTCCATCCATTTTCCTCTTCTTTCTCCAAGCTAATTCTGACTCAACATAAATTTTGTAGCTGGATTAAGTAATATAGCATGTACTTTATTTCTAAGGAGGTAATGTCTAGATTTTTTATAACCTTAACCAATGCATAAGATTGCTTATCAATCATAAAATAATTCACTTATGTATTCTTAAATTTGGTGTTCATGAAAGTTAAAGATGATCACTCCCATCAAATTTTTGAGTTAAAACTAGAACCATAATATGCTTAGAAGCAAATAAATATAGATATAAAACCTTTAAAAAATTAGTAATTATGATGACTAGAGCTTCATTAATTACCTTCTTAATGTCAGTGAAGGCCTTCTTGGATTCTTGATTCCAAGAATTATAGAATCTTTATTAAGCATGTCATTCAAAGGTTTAACAATATCAACAAAGCCTAAAATAAACTTCCTCACAAAATTAATCTTACCAAAGAATGACTTAAGTTTTTTTCAGTTGTTGGGTAACCCAAATTTTAAAATGGCCTCTACTTTATCAGGATCGATAGAGATTCCATCTTTGGTAATGACATGTCCCAAAAAATTTCATTCAGTGACACATAATATACTTTTCTTGGGGTTAAGAGATACACCACACCTCCTACATCTATCAAATACTTGCCTCAAATGTATGAATTGCTTTTCTCTATTTTTATAAAATATCATAAGATCATCCATGTATATGATGATACACTTGCCAACTAAACCTTGGAAATCATGGTCCATGGCCCTTTGAAAAGTTACCCGTACATTAATTAATCTAAAAGGCATTCTCTTATAAGCATATATTCCCCATTTAGTACTAAATGTTGTTTTCATCCTATCTTCTGGAGCAACAAGTACCTAGTTATATCTAAAAAATCCATCGAAAAAAGACATCATGGAAGATCCTAAAATAGTATGGATAACTTGGTCTAGAGAAGGTAAAGGATAATTATCCTTTTCAAATGTTTTATTTAGATTTCTGAAATTTATGCACAACCTTATTTCTCCATTATTTTTTTTATTGGGACTAGGTTTGCCACCCAAGTGGAATGTCTAATAGGAAACACTATCCTTACATCCAACATCTTCTTGACTTCTTTAAAAATCATGGGTTCCAAAATAGGGTTGACTAGCCTTTGCTTCTATCTAGAAGGTTTGAAACCTTCTTGAAGAGGTATGGTATGAGTAATGACCCTTAGGTCAAATATTATCAAATCTTCATAAGACCAAGCAATTACATCCTTGTATTTTGTAATCAACTCTCTAGCTTTTCTATTTTCCATTTTAGTGCAATCCTTCCCTATATTCACCATTTGGGGATGATCATATGAGCCAAGATTCACTGCATGATAACCCTTACCATTTACCTTGGGTTTCTTAGGTACTTCATAAATTTTTTCAAAATCAAATAGTCTTTCTAATGAAATCATCACTTTAGGTATCTTATTATCACTTAATTGGATGATTTTACCATTAAGTTCCTCCTCATGAGAAGTTTGATCAATATCATAATAATGTGAGTTTTAAAATCCCTAGAATTAGTTAATAAATCTATGATTTGTTGATCATCATTAAAAACTTGGAAATGATTTATATTATTAGGAACTAAAGGACAAGGTATTAGCTCAATATTGATACTTTGAGAATCATGATTAGGCATGAGGTTAGCTACAGTAGAGGCAAGCTCATCAATAGTTTTGTTTGCTTCTCTTAGAATAACTAAGATATTGAAGGCATCAAAAGATTTGATCAAATCCCACACCCTAAACTTATATCTCTTCAAGTAAGATAATTTATACTGATACTTACTTCTCACTTGGTTAACCACAATTTTAGAATCTCCATAGACAAGGAGTTATTTAAATTTGTGTTTAATGGTAAAATTCAATCCAAGTATGAGAGCCTCATACTTAGATAAATTATTGGTGTAAGGAAATTATATCTTATAAGCTACATGGTATTTCTTTTTTCAATGATTCATCAATAAAATACTAGCTTATGATCCTGATTTACACTTGGCACCATCAATGTATAACTTCCACAAACCACACATTTGAGAAGAATTCTTAAAAACTAGTTCTTGGGTAATTTCCAAAGTGAAAACTCCCAAATCAGAATCTAAGAAATTTACCCTTTCATTAATATCATTATATTCTGTTATCATGTGTTTCATTCAAGCTTCCCTTTCTACTCTTATTTGATTTGGCACACCTTTCCAAAGAAGACATAAGTGGGAATAATTAGTAGACATATAGCCATTTAAATCCTTAGTCCATTCTCTCCTCAAAAGTAATCCATAAGCACTAGGCATTTCTACCACTTGGATATCAATGAATTGTTGAACCCTTGGTTCACTATCCATTTGTATATGCACATTCATTAACTCTTCTACAACCTTAACTCTATATTTATCCAATTGAGTGACTACCCTATCAGATTTGATTAGAGTTAACCCAAGTTTTTCACATATCCCAATATGCATAATGTTGGTTGAGTCTCCTAAATCTAAAAGAGAATTATGAATATTTTTTCCAAATATCCTAATTGTAAGTAAAAAGGTGGAGACTCTACTTTGACCACTTGTGTAATTACATTTGTACTTTCATTCTTAAGGTGTTTCCTAATTTTCTTTGACAAAGATTCCAAGAGTAAGTCTCTTTATTCTATGATTTGAATTAGCTCCTACATAGTGATATTAACTTTAATCTTTTTCATTTCTTACACAATGTTATAGCCAACTTTGCTTGGAGGATCTACAATTAACATTAAATCAAAAGAACTACCTCTGAGAGGTTTATGATTATTATTTGATATAGTGTCTAGAGGGGTCCCATAATTATTAGGAGGGGTAGAGGTAGTCAATTTTTATTTTTCTTCCCCATTTATTAGAGGATATGTATTTAAAAATTACTAGAATTCTTGAATTTCCTTAGGAATATTCTCAGGCTCATTATCCTCTTGAAAATGGAAATTAAAAATTTCCACCATATGTACTTGGTTAGATGGTTTATATTCAAAAGAATTTTTAGAAACCTCTTTTTTTGGAACCACTTCAAATGTGTCAAGTTCTTCTTGAAAAGCTTCAAAGGCTTTACAAAACTCAATAAAATCAATCTCACCATGTTTAGAAGTAGCATGCACCCTATAATAATTTGGTAAGGCAATATCAGTGAGGTTTATATCCATATTATTTTTGCTAGGGAAAGACTCATTAGCTTTGTTATTGTATAAACTATCATTCTAAATCCTATTTCCAGGTCTATTGAACTTTTGGAAAGTGAAGTTCCTTCTAGAATTATCATTAGCATTACCAACTTGTTTTTGCAATTGTAGAAAATTAATGCAAACCTTCTATACCATTTTCAATATAGATTCATCCTCATTTTTTTAAACCTTATCATTTTGACTCTAGTTATTATTAATGTCATTGATAGGCACTAAAGTCTTCTAATCATTTTCATGAAATCCATTGGTAACTTGATGGCCCAAGAAGCCTAAATTCTGATTAGTAGTAACATGAATAGTAGGTAATGCATTCAAAGTAGGAAAGTAGTTTAATGCTAGAGTATTTTTGTTATTACTTGAGAAAAGGTTTAATGCAAACATTTTAGGATTAACATTTGGGATATAATAAGCCATCTATCCTTGGGGTTGCATTTGGTCACTAATAACCATTACTTCAGAATAGGCTTGAGCCAATGTGATGATAAGTGGAATAGCTCTCTTTAAAAAGGTAGAAGTCATGACATCAACAATATCTTTATAAAACTCCAAAGCTAAAGCTTCATTTGGTTTATATGGATCCATGGTACAATGAAACATATTTTGGAACCTAGGATTAAATGACCTAATAGGTTCACTTATATCTCTCCTAATACTTGTGAATTGATGATAAATGACACAAGGACTTATGATCTTTCCAAATTGATCAATGAAAATAGTGTCAAAATTATTCCATGAGACAATACAATTTTTAGGTAAATTAAGGAACCATTCATATGCATCATCTTTAAATGTAAATAGGAATAACCTACATGATACATCTTCATGAATAACATTCAACAATATTAATGTAGCTTTGAAATATTTAAAATGTTCCTCAATAGTCATAATACTAGTTAGACTAAATATTGGCAAATATTTTTCTAGATTACATGGTAAATCATGAACCACACCTGGTATATTGATAAGGGAAATTCCAAGCCATTTCATGTTTGGATGAATATAAAGAATATGAAACTCTTACAAAGGTGATGATGGTAGAGATTTAGAATACCTACTCTTACCTCTATCTTTCTTAGTCCTTTTATGACTTTCTAGTTTGAGCAAGGGTTCTCTAGTCTTTGAATGTGATATGGTCCTAATCTTTGGTAATTCCAGCTTGAAGACTAAGGATCCTATTTTAAAACATGATATAACAAATTAATTTCCAAATAATGATAAATAATATGCACACTAAACTTAATTTATAAAAAAAATGTTCATAAGAGGATAAAGGACATCAATATTTAACTAAATAAGTTCAAAAATGTACTAAATTATGCAAAGATGACCAATCTTTCCAACTTATAACTCAAATAAAGTTCTTATTGTCAAACAATTGTTAGTTTTGAGCAAACTAATCCATCCTAACTCCAAAAACTAATAAATATTTAATAACAAAATCCATATTTCTGTAAAGGTTACCAATATTTACACAATTTATGTTAAAAGAAAAATAATCATGTAAAACATTGATAATTCCAACCAAATACACTCAAAACTTATTAAGGATCTTTAAATTTCCCTCCTTGTAGTGCCAATAGAGCTTCTCCTATTGATACTTCTAATTGTACCATAGGTGCTCTTAGTATTGAAGAACACTTCTAATTTTAGGATTTTGAGAATCCATGGCATGAGTTGTAGTTTGTGACAATTCAGTGATTGTCTATGGTGGAATAGAAGCAAAGTATGAAAACTGTCCAAAATATTTATTTGATTTAGTGGCTGGGAGCCACTAGGGTCTATACTATTTGAATACTTAATAATTTTGAGGATCCAGTAGTTAAACTAAATGATTATTAACAATGACCTATAAGCTAGAGTGAATCTTGATAAAAATAAGAAAAAGGAAGGGTAAGGAAGAAAGAAACATGATTACAGGTTTTCATCTCAAAATTATGACAAAGTTCCAACTAATTTGAGAACATTTGAACCAATTTATGTTATAAAACAACATAAACTCAAATTATATCACAAATACAGAAAAATTCAAAGGAAAAATATGAATCATAAGTAAGAACCAAATTTACTTTAAAATTTTATATTATGATCTGAATAATCTAAGTATATCCAAATACAGAGTAAATAAAATGAAGTATATTTGAGATCTTTACAGTCAATTTAGAATTTAGAATAAATTAACAGCCCTATGACAAAGAATGTAACTCAAATAATAAGAATCATTCGAATTCAAGATAACTCCCTATAATTGAGAGATAGCATAGAATTTTAATGAAAACTATCCAGACAATCTTTTCAAAATTTCTTAGTTGTATTAAATGCTCCTAGTATCAATTTCTAAAAAAATCTCTCCTTAAAAATGGTAACCATCTACCTATTTATAGGAAACATAGGCAATTAACTAGTTAACTTTTCAAAAATATCTAGATGTGGAAAAAGACAACTATCTTCGATACTAAGCTACAATGCAAAAAAAAACATGCCAACTTAACAAGAAAGAGTATATGCTAACAGACTAGCATATACTTTACAAAAAGAATATTCTTTTAGGAATTTCATTGGCGGGTCATTCTTATTATGCTT
Organism: Torreya grandis; assembly: GCA_037957365.1. Lineage (NCBI taxonomy): Eukaryota > Viridiplantae > Streptophyta > Pinopsida > Cupressales > Taxaceae > Torreya > Torreya grandis. The sequence continues at coordinate 13,006 of JARHVA010008677.1, read as the reverse complement.
ATTTGAGGAGGTCTTTCACCTTGGTGTATTTCTCCTTATCATCTTAAAATCCACTGCAGGCTTAATTAGACAATCCTCTTCTTTATCTGCTAACTTGTCACATTCACTATCTACCTAAGATACAATTTCCTTGACACATTGTGCTTTTATAATTTACTTCCCTAAAAAATTAATGGTATCAAGGGTATTTTTGTTGTCCTTAACTAAATGACCTTAGATATCTTTGATGCCTTGAATGTGGGTATCAACCCTCTACTTGAATTCTTCATCATCAATCAGGCCTAAAGTAGTGGTTTGAGAAGGGTTATTTAATAGATTCCCTAAAAGTTTATTAATCTAATTTACCAAGTCTGTGTCTCTCTTGATGAATTCCTTAACATCACTACTGTAAGTGATAAAATAGTCTTGTTTATCTACCCAAATTTCTATGAGGATGTCCAGATGTCTGAGTTTGATAATCCTAAATGTCAAGGCCTACTTTGTCTTATGCACCTTGATGAGATCCTCCATTTGAGCTTGAAAATTATGCCACTAGGTGATTAAGGCTTGTTCCATCTCACCTTGATGGTCTAATCATTCAATCTAAACTTAATTCTTTTCAAATTCTTGAATGCATAAATCAAGGATTTATTTAGCATTTGTAATATATTTTTAGAATTGTCAAGAAGATATGAGCTTCCAAATCTTGCTTTTCTATTTTCAAGTTGAGGATCCTTTGTTTTAATTATTGAACTCTATCCAAGGCCATTGTTGATTAGGCTAGTACCACACTAGCTACATCCTCTTAAAAAATAGGTTGTTCCCATAGTACTTGCCCTAGATTAGGAGATAAGCTTATAAATGGCACCACCTTTTGGAAGGTGAACTCCTCAGTATCAACAATAATTTTCTTGGTCACTACTCTTTCAAGAGTTGATGTCTCTAGATTAAATTAGACTTGAGGATAAAAATCTTTCATCTATGGTTGTTTAGGAGTCTTTACATTTGAAATCTCAGAGGCTCTTGGGGTACCAACCTATTATCTTTCCTTACTGTGAAGAATCTAGATGCTTCTCTCTACTTTTTTGTTTAACATATCCTAAATCTAGGGCTTGACATTATCTTGAACACTTATGTCCACTCGAGTCAGATCCAGTGAAGTAAAAAGAGATGGGATTTTCTACAACTTCCCATAAACAAACCAATCAAGAATGGATGATCCATAAATAATATTCTCATCACTAAAGAGGTTTATTTCACTAGTAGGGTGAGTAAAAGTTAACCTAGGCTTCTTTCTTGGAGATAGAGGAACTAAGGCTAATTCTGCCTATCTCTTTCCATGACCCAATGGAGCCAATTCATTGCCTACTTCTTGAGATGGGTCTTCATTATTATCCAAACCATAAGTAACCATGATGTTAAGAATGGCACTTTCCACTATTTCTATAGTTTCTAAAGCAATTAAGCTAATAAATTCTATTAGAGAAGAAGGCCTTAGTGGGTATGCCTAAATTTAGAGGCTTTCAGTAGGTCTTTACTCAATCTTAGACTCTTCACTTATAGCTTTACCTTTTCTTTTTGCATCCTCAAGTTGCTCAATCTGAGATGACTATTAATTATCCCTATTGAGGATCAAAATATTGTCCCTCAATAGGTGGTTCTTGATGTGTAGTCCTAGATGGTCCTAACAATAATTGATATTGTAAAGGATGTAATAGCCACATTTCTCCTGAAGGTTTATTATCCTTGACTAGCCTATGTTCTAAGGTTATGTTCTAATTTTTAACCCTAGATAGGATTTATTCAAAGTTCTTTGCCCTTGTGTAAATACCATCTCCCACACTTGGTTGATGCTTGTACTCAGTCTTTGGGACCTTCCTATCCAAAATATGGTTAGCCACTCTATTATTGGGGTCCCACATCTTAAGATCATCTAATTGGAAATCAAAATATTTCTTATGTACCACTATGATCTCCAGTTGTAACCAATCCTTGATTATAATTCTACCAATGTCTAGTGGGAAGGGATGAAATTGAACCTTTTTATTCTTCTTGCAGTGCCAATCTATGCCCTAGATGATTTGATAAGCATTTTTTGTGTTCTACAAGCTTACTGGGAACATATATGGGTAGTCTGTATGGTTAGACCATGATTCCTTCTATCCTTATTATAGTGAAATCTAGATAGAGCCACACATCCCCCATGGTATCCACTTTATTTTTTTAAAGGATGAAGTCTAGGCATAGGAATACCATTAATTATCTCAAAAATGACTGAGAAGACACCATCACATATGAATTGCATATGATTCTTATATCTGAAAATATGTAGTTTGGAGTAATGATGGGAAATGGTAGTCTTACTTACCATTAGGGGACCAATTGTAGATGATATGGAAATTAATAGAGTCTAGGAGTGAGTCTAAGAGGTAAAAAATCATAAATAAAAGTTTATAGGTCTTTCTCTTGATGCCTATAAATTGTTTTCCCAAGAAGAAACTTATTAAGTCCCTAATGGGAGGGGTTAGGTTCCACTCTAACATGCAGGGGACATAAGACACCTAGACCTTACTCAAATAAGTTGTAGAATAAGAACCAAAGGATCTATTCAATAAGGTCATAGCTACCCTAACACCATTTTTAAATTGGGTAATAGGAATCTCACCATTAGGGGTCCTGAAAACATGAGAACCTTGGATTAACCAAGGTGAAAGAACTGAATCTAGGTTTTGGGAATTTGTCCATTGTCTCAAAGATGGAAGATCAACATGAGGTAAAGGGATATTATAATAAGTCTCAAAGGACATGGGAGCTATGCATGCAACTTTATTGACATTTCCTTCATGAATAATCCATTCTCCATCTACTCTGTAGTCAATGGAAATAAGAACAAGAAGGTTGATGTAATGCATTACTGCTAGTTTAGTAGTTGCATGATGAAGGCCTACCTTTGAAATGATAATAAATCCTTGTATCTTTGTTACACTGAAGCATTCCTCTTTTCTTCCTAATAAATTATTTGCAACTCTTTGACAAAGAAGAATAATTTAGACCAACTCCATATTCCATGTACATTCAATGCTATTGAATCCAACTCTATGTCTCTAAAGACCCTTCCTTCACCATCTAAAGTTAGATAAAATCTCTAATTCAATATTCATCTGTTGCCTTCTTATTGTCATTAATAACACTATATTGTAATTACAAAGCTATCAAATTTTTTTACTAAGGCACCTACTCTGAATTTAGTTCACAATTATCTCAAGTGTCACATAATCAATTTGAACTAAATTTAGCATTATTTATGGAGGGTTTAGGGTTTTTTGCTTTAATGACTAAAACATCTAACCTTGATCTCATACATGCCTTAGATATGATGGAACATTACTTACCATATCTCTTATGTTTTGAATCATGATATATATTTTATTTGGATCCTCTATGCTTATAATGAGCTTATGTGGTAGGGTTCCATGGCTTTCGTGGTAATTTTTCATAAATGCCATTTGAAGAGTGACCATTGGTTTTCAAAATTCCCTTTTATTTTTATTTAAAAATCTAAATCTAGGTCCTTGCATTTCATTAGTTTTTTATATTTGAGCTTATTGATTATGCCATGTGTTAAGATTTTGAGGCGTTTAAAAAGTCTTCAATTTTGTCACACTGCTAGATCAAGTCCAATGACCAAGTGATTACCATTGGATCCTTTGGGAGAACTTGAGGCTTTCATTTTGATGTGCACCATTAGATCAAATCTGGTGAGCAAGTGATCACCATTGGATCTTGAAAGATGCTTTCCCTTTTACTCAGTAAAAATGATAGGCCAAGATTTTTATGTCTCAATTTTGCCTTCATAAGAAAACTAATAATTTCTTAAAAGGATTTATAAATTCCCCCTTCGATTAATCTTAAAAAACTATCTAAGTTAAATTTTATGGGTTTGGTCCCATCAAATACATCCTCATAAATGTAAAATGATGGGGGTGAACCTATCAATGTAAGTCAATAAAATATTTATGTTTCAATTTAGATTTGATGGGTTCAGTCTCATCAAATACATCCTCATAGACATCAAATGATGGGAGTGAACCTATCAAATTTAAAATAATGAAATTTATTAACCCAATAACTGAATGCCATATGTAAAACCATTGGGAGATCTCAAATATTTGAGGATTATTTAAGTTAAATTTGATGGGTTGATTCCTATCAAATGCATCCTCATAGACATCAAATGATGGGGGTGAACCTATCTATTTTAAGACAATAAAATATTTCTATCTTAATTTAAATTTGATGGGTTTGGTCTTATCAAATACATCCTCACAGACATCAAATGATGGGATTGAATCTATAAAATTTGAAACAATGAAATTTATTAACTCAATAGTTGAATACCACATGTAAAATCATCGAGAGATATTGAGGCCTTTGATTTTATGTGCACCATTGGATTGAGAACCTCTAAGGAAATGTTAACCATTAGATCAAGTCTTGAGTGGTTAACAACTATTAATGTCCTTTCAGGTGTCATATTTAATTTTCACCATTAGATTCAAACCTCTGATCAAGTGATCATCATTAGATATTTATTGGGACTTAAATCATTAATGGTATGCCTTTATAAAATACTTTGAGCTTGATGCACCATTGGATCAAATTCAATGACTAAGCGTAAAGCATTAGATCTAAAAAAGTGCATGAACTTTGAGTTAAAACCTGATCATGCGTACAATTTCCCATTAGATTTTCCCATGAACATTTAAATTCAAATTTATAAGGTTTATTGTTTGGGAACCCTGACTTCTTTCATGGAAATTTCAATTAATAACCTTCAAGATGATTTTTTAGCAACATTAAAAACATGATAAAATAATCTTTCACATTTATTTCAAGATATAAAAGTTCTAGAAATAATCACAGGGGTCCCATTTTTAAAAAAGAAAGATGGGGGGATGTTGGTCTCAACACACCGATGCATTTAATTATGCAATGGGGGTAGTTATAGGACAAAAGGATGAAAATGACCATATGTATGCCATTTATTACATCAAAATAAATCTCACACTTACTAAAATAAATTATACCACAAAAAAAAAAATCTTTGTTATGATTTATGTCATCAATAAATTTAGACACTATATTATAGGTTATAAGGTGTTCATTTACACACACCATTCAAATATAATGTATCTTATGAATAAAATTGTAGTGGGAGGAAGAATCATAAGGTTGTTATTAATTTTGTAGGAATTTGATATAACCATTATTGATAAACCAATAAAGTTTAATATGGTTGAAGACTTTTTGTCTAGGATAAACATTATAGGTGATGAGAAACAATTTGAAGATAGTTTTCTAGCTGAACACCTATTTATTGTTTCAGTAGAATCACCATGGTTTTTTTATAAAGCCAATTATTTGGCCATAGCGTATTTTCCTTCTCATTTCACTCATAAATAAGGAAACATTTAATCAAAGAAATCTCTTCTTTTAAGTGGATTAATGGCATGTCATTTAAGTATTAACTTGATCATGCCTTCACATGTTTGTAGTAAATAATGAAGTCTATGACATCATTATACCTTGTTATGATGAGCCAGAAGAAGGTCATTATTCATCAAAGAGAACCATGCATAAGATCGTAGGAGCAAGATATTACTAGCCATGCCTTTAGAGGAAAGTATAGAAGTACATCAGATAATGTGATCCATGTTAAAGGATGGGATAACCTAAACTATCATCAAATATGCCTCTTCATCCCTAGATAGTGTTAGAACCATTTAAAAAGTGGGAAATAGACTTTTTTGGTCTGGTATATCCTCTATCCTAAGATAAATAATACCTCCTAGTATGTAAAAATTATGTTAATATTGACTATTTTGACCATAAGTCAATAATTCAACCCCTTATAATTGAAAACTTGTATATGGGTCTATTAGAGTCTTTTATGGTGTACCATGGTCCTAGGGATGTGAATTGATGTGTTTTTAGCCTTGGTCATATTCATTTTAGTCCTTAGTGTCATTTCATGTTATTTAAGGTCATATTTTGGCATTTATGAAGCTTGTATAGTTTCCAATAGTATAAAATTGTGTAAATATGTCATTAAATATCTTATGTGTTAGTGGAATTCAAAAATACTATTTCATAGTAGATAAAATGTAGTTTTCTATGTTAGAATAAAAAAAAGTTGAAAAAGGAGGAAGTTTAGGTAATTGTATAATCTATGTAGGAGTGTGGCATATATGGCAGGCTTCTAAAGTGTCTCTTAAACTCACCTAAACTTAAAGCCACACTTGGTTAGCTTTGAAACAACTAAAAATAGTATAAAACCATTCCATTCTTCAATTGTTCTACTTATCATGCAGAAATAGTCAATCAATTTTTTGATGGTATGGCAAACAAGAGAGGAATTAAGTCAAATGATATTAAGGGTTGAAATTAATCTTTGTCCACTCCAATTTCATGGAAATATTTCTAGTATTGGTTCACCAAGATCTATGAACTATTACTAAGGAGGTCTGCCACTCATTTCTACATACTCATCCCCATCATCTCATGGTTTCCTCTCTATTTGAGTTATCCCATATAAACCAAGTATAGTACATGGTGTTTTAGAGTGTGTATTTCTTCTCTCATTGTTTATATATTTTATTTCATGTGTGGAGGTAAGTTGATGAGAAAAATTTCTCATTTTTTAAGTTGAGAACTGCATTGAGGTTTCATACCAAGTTTCACCTATTATAGGGTCATTCTCATGAAAGTACCTTAAAAATTTGGGGAAATAATGTTTCCACTTTAATATTTCATGATTTTTAACTTCTCTTTGAAGGCTTTAGGATTTAATATTGTTCTATGTGATGTTCAAGGTCTAACACACTCACACAGTCAGCTTCCTTCATGATTATCATATGTAGTCAAGTGATAGAGAACCTTGCATAGTCATGAGGATTAGATATAGAGGTTTTCAAAGTTTTGAGATGGTTATGAGGTCAAAAAACAAGTTTGAACCTTTCAAAAGGTGAGAAATTGACTTGGAGAAATAATATAACACATACTGCCTTGTATCCTATAAATTGCCACCTACAATGGTTTGACTATGACTCCAATAGAGGATGAGTAGAGTTCAAGGAGGTCATTTTATCTTGTTTGATAGCTTCATCAAGTTTAAGAACATATATAATGACAACATAAATAGTGGAGTCATCATATTATAGGTAGACTTGAGATTCATTCTTATAAGATGACAAGGCTACTTTAGGGACACTTTACCTTAGCTTTTCTAAATAAGGTCATGTCTATATGTTGGATCCTCCCATAGTGAAGTGTTTTGAATTATAGATGGGCCCAATTATTTCCATCCTGTATCCTAGGCCTAGACATGGTGTCTAGACATGAAAATTATATTGTGTGGTCAAGAGGAAATAATGTAAACAAGGTTCCAATGTAGGTAAACTTCCACTATAGGTATCCATTGATGTTCGAAACAAAGAGAACCTTAACAATATAAACATGTAGCATGATGATAGTATGGAGTGGAGCTATGGATTTAATGAAATTAAGTGACTCTATTTAGGTAGGATTATTTATATTAGCCTCAATACAAATCACAAATGGTGAAATCTAGTTTCAATAGAAAATCACCACCTACAGGGTTCATGGCCACTAAATGGGAACCTAGAGTTAGTCTACAACATATAGTGTGTTGACATTGGAAATTGAGAGAATAGCCTATATAAAAGTGACATTAAATTATGATAAATATAAATAGTGACCCAAAAATCATTATATGGAGTTGAATCATATATTTTTGACTTAGACGAACACCTACAGGGGTCCCTTTTGTTCTTGAAATGTTACCTATAGTTGATTTTAGAATGACAATACAAGTTAAACATAATAGTTTGGGTGTTGGTTTAACTTAGGGAATAATATGGACAAGTTAAATCATGAATATGAATACAAGGTCTTAAAATAAAATCTAATCATAATAAACACTATTCATAACACCCTACAAGAATCCTAGTTCCTTGAGAACATGCACTTATAATCACACAGTCTAACTGTAAACTAGGTCTAAGTAGTGGAGAGAGTACTTGTTGAGAAGGTTGGAAGAGTTTAGGATAATTAATAAAATGAGGAACACTCTCATAATTCATGATGACAATATCATGTGATGCTCAGACCAAATAAATAGGGTATGGAAAGGTGAACCAATCAAGTTCAACCTTGAATATAAAAAACCCTGCATAGTTAATGCTATACAATCTATCTTAATGTTTTTTTGAGAGTTGAAGGGCCTATTGGTGTGATATAACTATAAAAATTGGTAAATAATGTCCTAAAAATCTATTTGATCATATAATATAGTCATTTTAACTAGGGTAATAGGTGAAGTACCCTCTATTCTATCTCAGATAGAGGGCATACCCAGGTAGTCTATACTACATGATTAGGTTAATGGATGATGAAGGGATGTGTTTGGAAGTATTGGAATAGTGAAGAAAGGTGTGATGGATATCCTAAACATTAAAAATCATGAATGAAACCCTAAAATATTAATAAACCACTTAGATGTGGCTATAAATAACTATGAACAATCAGGCCAATTAGTCCTAGTCTAGGCCTAAAGTATTAATGGGGTATTAATACCACTTATAAGGATAAATGAAAATTATAAGGAATTTTAGGACTTTTAGGGGGAGATATTTTTTTTTTGGAGCTTATGTTCTATATAAGAGAACATAACAAAGTCATTTTGGCCTAAAATACATCTCAAACCTATCTAGAATGCACTCCTAAACTTGAGAAGCCATCTTTAGATACTCACACCAGTATGGAGATGCAAGGAGTTAGTATATGTTGAATAGATTCCATAACATTATTTTAGTGTAATTGATCTAAGGTTTTAATGTTAGGATTTTATGAACAATCCTTAAGAATTTGAAACACTATAAACCCTCCAAAACCCTTATCTGAAACTTGATTCAAAATAAGTGAGTAAAAATGCATCTAGGAGAGATATTATGACTTGTAAATGGTTTTGGGATTGAATAATACTCTCTCAATATCCATCCCATCTAGGTTTTTTTGTACCCTACTTGTATGGAAAAAGTATAGAATAGGCTTTCTTGACAAATTTTGATGGTTTTATAAGTGAAGGGGAATTTTGAAAGAAAAATGTCATTTGAGGAGGTCAATTAGTACATTTAATAAAACCTTATATCCATTCATTGATTTAGTAAAGCACATAAACATCTCTGCTAAGTCATTCACTTTAGGCAGTCTTTGGTAAATAGTGAACATGAAGAGTGACTGTCAAGTGAAGAGATGGTAAGTCCAATTGGGGGAATTTTAAGGTATAAATCTTGGAATGTAAGGTAAGGGAACCCTTGAAAGGTGTCATAAAATCCATTTCATGGATTTGGATTTATAAACTAAAGAGCATTTGGGTGACAAATGTAAGGATAGACCTAGAAGGCTAGTGATGATGATTGCAGATAGTGTAAACACGTGTCCATAAGAAGACCAACATTTAGGGACACATCTGATGCATGTTTAATATTTTTTATAACCCATACTTAATAACTCACATGTCATATCTCCTTAGTTTTCTTTGGAGTGTTCAAGAGAGGTATAATGATGAAGGCAATTTGAAGGGTTCTACACTAGATTTGAGGATTTTTCATGCTCCACATGGACATTTTTCCAAAGAGACCTTTCATGGTATATTTCATACTCATTTTTCCTAAACCATAACTTATTTTTATTCCTTGACATGTTTCATTGTGAATTTTGAGCTTAATTCTTCTCTCTCTTCTCACATATTCTATAAATGCAAGCCATTTTGGTTATTGTATTCTAATTCCACACCTAGTATGATGAAGCCTTACTAGTTTGATGTTGTAATTTTAATTTAAATAATAGGTGAAATATATTTTTGAGTTAATAATCATCTTGTCTAAAAATTTTAAGTGATGTATGGTTAATTCTAGTCATAAACATCCATACTTGTCTTTTCTTTGTCCTTTCATGTTGGTGCAAGAAGTTCTCACTCTAATAGGTCATATGGAGTGTAGCTAGTGTGTTTGACTTCCTTCAAGTGTAAAATTATATTTATCATTTTAAATTTATGTATGATACACTTACCTTGAGTAGTTTTATAAATATCACCTCTATATTTGAAATACTAATGTTATAGTATTCTAGATCTTGGAAGCTAGTCTTGTAGGTCATGTCTCTTAGTGAAAGAGTGTGATGATATTGTGGAAATATTTATGGTGTATCACCCCTTTAGAATATATTTTTTTTATGTATAATCCTACATCTTTTCATCCAAGAAATCAATTAGTATAGGTGATAAGCACTTAAGGATCAATCTAGGGAGATAACCTTTAACCTAGAGGTCTACCTCTACTATAGGAAACCCACAAGCCTAGAGGTATTAAAATATTTCCAAAATATTAGATTAGGCTTGATAAACCACCTATAGGGTGAAATATTTTGTGACAACAATTATGGCATGCCCTATGTGACCATTATCCTAAAGACAACTTGTCAAGGTGAATGTTGATCTTGACAACATCACAACTGCATATGGTGTTCTGCTCAGCATTTAGAGACTCCATTTAAGGTAAAATATAGTTTTATACCATTTTTTTTCTCATATATTTATGCTCATAATTCATGGTCCTTACTAGGTCATCTTATAATAAATTTTTCAATCCCATCAATCCACCTCTTTAACCTGAACTTCCTCTTAAAGTTTAACACCCTTAGCCTATTTTGCCCTTTAAAGAGTGAGAGGAATTTACTAGCTAAGAATATCAAGAGAGTGAAGAATAAATTGAGTAGATCATGTTTATGAAGTTTGCCTTCCCATCCTTTAACACTAAAAATCCAATCCATCTTGATGCATATGATGACATTCCCCCTAATGCTACAAAGAGTGTTCCTACATTTAATGATGAAGGTCATGTCAGTCTTAGTGAACACATTAGGGATATATAAAATTTATGTATTTTTCACAATGTCATTGAGCTCAATATTTATATTAGACTCATTTAAATTTACCTTAGAGGTAAAACACTTGATTGGTACAAGACTTTACTCAGTGGATGTATCACAACTTGGGATGGCTTTAGATAGCTGCTAACATCAATATTTGAAAATAAGAGTTATCAAACATCACTCATACATTAGATAAATGTGATTAAAATATACAATAAGGAGATAATGCATGAATTTATTAAGATATTATAAAAAACTTGGTATAGGTTTCCTCGTCCCATGAGACCACCTACTAGTTTTGTTTTTCCCACATATTTGAGGGCTATTGGTACTGACATAGAAATAATTCTACAATCCATGGGTGGATACACCTTACATGATGTATATGACCTTGCCATTAGAGCTGATAATGGCCTCATACATGTTGGGAAGTTACCTCCAAAGGTGTGCATGCCTCTTTTTCCAAATACTTCTACTACTACTCCAATTGTTACCCAAGTTCTTAATGCAAATGACAAGTCAAGGAATACTCCTAAAAAGGTAGATGATGCCATTAATTGGGAAGAAAGGTATAAATTATTTGAGGCTCAACTTATGAAATCCAATCTATAACAAGGTGTGATCTGAGCAAAATTTTAGGTGATAATTTGGGTGACGGTTCTACCCCAATTGGTGGTAGAACTTTTCGGAACCATAACTTTTACAACATAGCTCCATTTGACTCCCCGTTTGAACCATTGGAAAGTAAGAATGAGGGGAATGGATTGAGGTGGCATGGATATTTTTTTAGTGGGTTTTGACCCCTAAAAACCAAATAGAAGTTCCTGAAATTTTAATTTTAATAGTGTAATCTAAAAATAGTAAGTTTCTAAAAATAGTAATTCCTTGAATTCTATATTGTTGTAAATCATGGAAATCAAACCACTTAATCTCCCTCAAGATTGGTGACCTTACACATCCTCCTCCTACCTTAAAAATGTGTATAAATGAATATGTAACTTGAAATGGAAATTATACATCTCTTCTTAAAGATAGGCATATATTTGGATCTATAAATTTGATCAATAAAACATCTCTTCTCAGAGATAGCATAATTACAATTATGTTGTTCTTATTTCTTAAATTATCTTTCAACCAAAGCTTTTAGGTTTTGGATCAAGGTGTGAATCAAAAACCCCATCCCTATCCTTATTAATATGGTTAATAATATGGGTAAGGGAGAGGTCAAGGGTATCCTAACTTCAATACGCCTGCCAATGCATACAATCCTACTACCACCTCCAACACAAGGGAAATGGTACTGGTGCATAACAATATAATCTAATGAGAATAATTCCAAGAAGGTCAATTAATGGATGATAATGAATGTGGAGAGAAGTATTTAGTTTCTTAAGGAGGATTCACTCCTCAACTATCAGTAGAAGATGAAGTTTTAATGCAAGCTAATGAAGGTTAGCAACCCCAAGGAGTTTCACTAATTTCTTTGTTGAAGACACCTATATCCTTAATCAAGGTAATTATATTATGGAAAATACTATAGCTAAGAGGAAGGTTATAGGAGATGATAATGTTGTGATTATAATTTCAACTAGTTGTCCTTCAAGGTAGCAATACATAATTTCAAGCATGGTAGTCCCTAACACTCCTCACCTTCTTCAAATCAAAATGTTGGAAGGCCTGATCAAAGTGATCCAATACCCCAAGATCCAACCACTTATTTACCTCCATGGACTTAATAAAAGGTAAATACTCCATATCTAAACATTTTGGATTATTTGAAGAATGCTAAGGCATATATCTCTCTTTTGGATGTCCTTCACATGTCTATCTAAAAATAACTCTTGCAAAAATATCTATCCACAATTCATGTTAGCCCTTGATTTAACTATTTTGGGAATAATAGAGTTTTATTAAAAATTTAGTTAAGGGTCTAGAATAATAAATTAGTAAATAATATTTCAATAATTATAGTAATATTTTGTATATTTTATTATATCTTTTAAACCTTTCTAAA